>PQFF01000415.1:106554-245031 GCA_003547095.1 Diversispora epigaea
TTAATTATTTTTTTAATAATTATTTTTTTTTAAAATAATTATTTTTTAAATCAACATGTATTTATTAATTTAAAAAAAAAATAATTATTAAAAAAATAATTATTAAAAAAATAATTATTTAAAAAAAAATAATTATTTATTATTTTATTTTTCCCAGAGCATAATTTATTTGTTTCAATATTAACTTTGGGTTCGTACATGTTGATTTAAAAAAAAAATAATTATTAAAAAAATAATTATTAAAAAAATAATTATTTATTAATTATTATTTCATTTTTCCCGGAGCATAATTTATTTGTCTAGATCTCTCCTATTCACAGAATCAATATCAACTTCAGGTTCATACATGTTTATTTAAGAAAATATTTATTATTTTATTTTTAATTTATTTGTCTCAATATTAACTTTGGGTTCGTATTATTATTTTTTTAAATAATTATTTTTTAAATCAACATGTATTTATTATTTATTATTTTATTTTCTCCGGAGTATAATTTATTTGTTTCAATATTAACTTTGGGTTTGTACATGTTGATTTAAAAAAAAATAATTATTAAAAAAATAATTATTTATTAATTATTATTTCATTTTTCCTGGAGCATAATTTATTTGTCTAGATCTTTCCTATTCATAGAATCAATATCAACTTTGGGTTCGTATATGTTGATTTAAGAAAATATTTATTATTTTTTATTTTTCCTGGAGCATAATTTATTTGTCTCAATATTAACTTTGAGTTCGTATAATTATTTTTTTAAATAATTATTTTTTTAAATCAACATATATTTATTATTTATTATTTTATTTTCTCCGGAGCATAATTTATTTGTCTCAATATTAACTTTGGGTTCGTACATGTTGATTTAAAAAAAAAATAATTATTAAAAAAATAATTATTTAAAAAAAAATAATTATTTATTATTTTATTTTTCCCAGAGCATAATTTATTTGTCTCAATATTAACTTTGGGTTCGTTCATGTTGATTTAAAAAAAATAATTATTAAAAAAATAATTATTTATTAATTATTATTTCATTTTTCCCGGAGCATAATTTATTTGTCTAAATCTTTCCCATTCACAGAATCAATATTAACTTCGGGTTTGTACATGTTGATTTAAGAAAATATTTATTATTTTTTATTTTCCCCGGAGCATAATTTATTTGTCTCAATATTAACTTTGGGTTCGTACATGTTGATTTTAAAAAAAAAAATTTATTAAGTTAGTCAACAAAATGCGACGAACCATTTCATAAAGAATTTTAATTCTCTTTTATTATAATTGGTTTTATACTTTGACTGTTTTTTAAGCATACCTTTTTTTTAATAAAAAAGTTAGACAGAAATGTTAAACCTTCCTCAACTTTCTATATTTAATTTTTATTAATTAAGAAAAATCTGACTTTCTAAAAAAAAATATGCATGAACCTAAAAGAATAAAAACATGATATAATTTTATATCTTTTTAAAAAAAAAATTGAAAGTTCTCTAAATGCTCCTCGACTTTTTCTATATTTAATTTTTTATTAATTAAGAAAAATCTAACTTTTTTTAAAAAAAATATGCACAAACCTACACAAAAATTATGATTTTATTCTTTTATATCTTTTTTTTTTAAAAAAAATCAAAAACCTAAAAGAATAAAAACATATTACCATAAAGAATTTTCTTTTTGTTCTCTAATATAATTTTTGATTATAATTGGTCATATACCTAAAAAAAGTTCGTTAAACCCTCCGAAATGTATCCTCAACTTTTCTATATTTATTAATTAAGAAAAACTTTGCATGGACCTAAAAGAATAAAAACATATTACCATAAAGGATCTTAACTAATTCTCTTTTTGTTCTCGATGATGAAAATGTAATAGTTGCATTTCCACTAGCTCAGGGAACTTCTTGCACAAAAGTTGTTAAAAAAACACAAAATTAAATAAAACAACAAAATTAATTATAAAATGGATCTTATTAACTTTTCTAAGATAAATTCTATAATAAATTATAATTCTAAATTTATATTTCCATAAAATATATCCAAAACACCCAATTTTTTCTAACAGTCCTTTTTCAATCTTTAATATCATATCAAAAAAAAAAATATTTTAATAATTCAAAAATACAGTTATAGAATAGACAACAGAAATTCCGTAATCCCTTTTAGAAAATGATTACTTAAAAAATAAATCCAAAACGGTATTTGATATACCGATATGTTTTACTCAAAGCTCCCCCTAATTCATGACCACTAGTTTAAAATATAAATTAAAAAAAATTAAATATTTATTTACCCCATCCTAAACGAATAGATTGCATAAAACCAAAAAGGATTTCGGATCCACGAGGCAAAAAGATTTTTTTTGATTGTTCTCGTTCTGGGAAAATTGCTTTGGATTTACTACTTAAATGTGGAAGCATAGTATGTGCTTTGGTGTTTAGATAAGAATTGAGAACATTTAAATTTTCTTGTACATTCTCCCAAGACAAATTTGATTTCCCATCAATAAATTTCTTAATAGTTCCAAGACTTATTTCTGAGGAGAATTTAATTTTCACGGTATAATTTTGTAGAGCACAAATAATCTTTATGAGGAAACTGCAATTGAATATAATTAAATAATATTATTGAAATATCGAAGGTGATTTTTTATGATTAATATAGTGTGTATATATATATAGCAAATAAAGTTTTGTAAAATGAAATAACTATTACTCTGTAATTCTTAGTTTTGACACCATTAAGAATATCTTTATAAGAGTACAATAAGCTTCCGTAATGCGCAGCAGTGATCTCGGGAGATTTTGACTTTAAAAATGCTGCCATCACTTCATCACATTCTTCTTTTTTCAAAGATTTTCTTTTTACATCGTCAATATCGAAAGAGTAAGATTTGACGGAAGGGAAGTTGAACCATGTAATTTTTTTTAGAAAAAAAAATAAATCAATAATTCAGATTTTGTGCGTGTATTATTATTCTTATAATATTAATTTACAAAAAGTCATACTTTAATAACTTCCAAATAATTGACTTTGACTCATAATCATTTAATGCTTTACAAATCGACAGTAATTGTATTCTTTTATAGTAATGAGTTACTATTTCGTTATTACTTCGCTATTAACGAACCAAATTTAATGATTTTAAACCTTTAGAGAATATCAAAGAAACAATTCCACTTATAGTGATAGTAATTGAATTATGCGACATTTAATAAAACCTCTTTATAAAGGAAAATGAATATCAGGAACACTACGAGATGCTAATATTTAATAATAAAATTTTTTAAATACTCATGGGGCGGTAGTAATGACTCGCTGAAAATTTTAAAGAAATCTATTTAATATATGGATAAAAAATTTGAATTGGAATTTGAATTTAAAAAAACAGCAATGATCAACAAACATATTATGTTATGAAAGACACATTGTATTTCGCCATAATAAATTCTAACAAAGCAATTTTTATAAGCGTACTAACATACATTTATTTGAAGAATTAAATAGACATCGATAAGAATGCTAAATTCGAGTCTAATAATATTTGCACTCTCGAAATATTTTTTTAAAAAATAAATCAATTGATAAATTATCTTTTAATAATAAATGAACTCCCATCCTATAAAAAAATAATTAATGATTGAATTTTTTTTATTTTGTGATCGATTAAGAGAATAACCATGATAAAATTTGTATTACCCAAAATTAATTCAAATACGTGGTTTTTTTTTTCTGTAAATCATTCAATATATTCAACTTTTTTTAAAAAAAAATACGGAACAACAAGACTTGAAGTCTCTTTATAGCTCAAGCTCATATATACTCATAAATATTATAAGACCATTGAATTCAAGTAGAAAATATAAACAAAATAAACTATTGAAATGTCTCCTTACGTTCCGGAACGACTTTCAAAAAAATATAAATTTTACGAAGGTAAGTTTCAATTAAAGTTGTGGGTGGATTTAAACCATTCGTCTATTGCCTAATTCGAAATTGGAAAAATTCAATTTCGGCATGTTCTAAAATCTGGAGTATTTTATCTAAAATAAACTAAAATAAAACATTTATTTTTGATTTTTAAGTTATTATTATATTTTCTAATTTTTTTTTGGAATTTTTCTGAATTTTGAATTTTTTATTTTGTGTATAGTCTTTTTTTTTTTTGAATTTCTTTTTCTTTAATGAACTTTAGAATCAATATTATTAAAAGTATTGATAGTTGATTCATCACTACTTTTGAATTTCCTTTTCCTCATTAATGTTTTATATCATTGACATCAGAAGTAGTTGATTCATTTGACTTTAATAATAAATTAGGATAATAAAATAAAATTATTTTAAAAAATATTACCTGCTGATTTCCCAGATTTGAGATCCTCCAATAAATAATATAATCCATGAAGAGTATGAATATATTGACTAATATAACATGACTGAGGGTGCAACTTACTTGAATGTGAAAACAATTCAAATAATTCTTGCTTTTGAGATTTTGATGTATTTTTATCAGCAATTTCAAGTTGCTGCATAACATTATTATCCACTTCATCATACAAAAATTTTTTCATATATTTCCAAAAANAAATTTGTATTACCCAAAATTAATTCAAATACGTGGTTTTTTTTTTCTGTAAATCATTCAATATATTCAACTTTTTTTAAAAAAAAATACGGAACAACAAGACTTGAAGTCTCTTTATAGCTCAAGCTCATATATACTCATAAATATTATAAGACCATTGAATTCAAGTAGAAAATATAAACAAAATAAACTATTGAAATGTCTCCTTACGTTCCGGAACGACTTTCAAAAAAATATAAATTTTACGAAGGTAAGTTTCAATTAAAGTTGTGGGTGGATTTAAACCATTCGTCTATTGCCTAATTCGAAATTGGAAAAATTCAATTTCGGCATGTTCTAAAATCTGGAGTATTTTATCTAAAATAAACTAAAATAAAACATTTATTTTTGATTTTTAAGTTATTATTATATTTTCTAATTTTTTTTTGGAATTTTTCTGAATTTTGAATTTTTTATTTTGTGTATAGTCTTTTTTTTTTTTGAATTTCTTTTTCTTTAATGAACTTTAGAATCAATATTATTAAAAGTATTGATAGTTGATTCATCACTACTTTTGAATTTCCTTTTCCTCATTAATGTTTTATATCATTGACATCAGAAGTAGTTGATTCATTTGACTTTAATAATAAATTAGGATAATAAAATAAAATTATTTTAAAAAATATTACCTGCTGATTTCCCAGATTTGAGATCCTCCAATAAATAATATAATCCATGAAGAGTATGAATATATTGACTAATATAACATGACTGAGGGTGCAACTTACTTGAATGTGAAAACAATTCAAATAATTCTTGCTTTTGAGATTTTGATGTATTTTTATCAGCAATTTCAAGTTGCTGCATAACATTATTATCCACTTCATCATACAAAAATTTTTTCATATATTTCCAAAAATGGTTCACTTAATTCAATAGAAGTTGGACGTTCAGAGGGATCATCACTCCAGCATCAATACATCAAGTCTAAATATCATTCTGGAATCCAATTTAACATGAAATCAGGAATCTTTAGTTTAACACCATTTCATCAAATAAGTGTCATGTGCTTGGTCAGCAAATGGTCGTTGTGCAGTAACCATTTCATACATTATTGCACCAAAACTATAAATATCACCCTCCCTTGTGAATTCATTTCCTCAGGTAGAACATACGGAATTGATCCAGAAATTTTGCTATTTTTGTTAGAGTTTAAAATTAAAAAATACGACATTGTTATATTACACCAGTGGTGTTCAACACCAGTGTGATTTTTAACCAATAAAAATAAAACACATGATTAAATGATAGTCACATGATGCCCAGGTGATCGAAATTATTTCACGTGTGTTGAATTTTAGGTGACGAATATTATGTGACAAATATATTTTTCGTACGTAAAAAAATTCCAAGTCCCTAGGATATTTAATAAAAATCGATATTTGAAGGGTGTGACACACGGTGATAAATACACTACCCTTAACCCTAACCCCTGCAATAAAAATATGGTGTTCAACAACACTGGTGTGATATAAAGTTTTCGAAAAAATAAACCGAAATCCATGTAAAGATCGAAATCATAGTTTATCAAAATATTTCCACTATGAAGGTCACAATGAACCAAATTTTTTTCATGCAATCTTTGAAGACTATCTGCTATTGATAATAATATGAATATTTTTGATAGTCACGATAGCCACCCTAAATCCAAAAATTTTTGGTTAAAAAAATTATATAAGCAATAATCAAATAAATACATAACAATAATGTAATTTTGCGTAAAAGGATTTTTTGAAATTCCATAATATTTATTAATAATTTGAAATCCATTTGCATTAACAGTCTTCACCATAATATGAAAATATTAAAAAGTAAATTTATAAATTACGAAATATCAATAACAGTTCATAATAACTTATATTCTAAATATTAAGAAACATACTGCTTTAAGAAATTCAAATCTCGAATCTTTTATTTCTTTCAAAGCAATTTTGTTGCCTATTAAATAATATTCCCAATCCTGTTTGATAAAATTCCATTTTCTATTTCGGCGGAATACACAGATCCATGGTCACCATCTGCTATATGTTTGATATTTTTAAAATTGTTATTAGATATCCATTGTAACTTATAGTTTGTGGTTGTTTTTATTTGAGATTTTTATCAATATTAGCATTCCCACTAGACCAACTTTTAAATTCTTGGATAAATTTTTCTTTGTATATGATAAACAAAATCTATTTACAAAAACTTCACAAGTAAGACTTAAACATTTCTTAAAAATATTTCATTCCAGAGAATTACTTTATTACTTTATATATATATATATATAATTTCATTGTTACATGAACATACCTGAAATATTTATTTTTAATATTCATTAATTATTCACATTTAAATAAATTCAAACATTCTTCGAACTTTTTCAGGCCTAAAATATTGAATCAGTAAGTTGGAAATTAATAATTGACAGATTTTCTAAACACTAATGATAAATTGAATATAAATAAATAATTAAATTTAATGTTAATAAAATTAAACTTTTCTATTTTTAGTGATACTTATATTTTTACAATATTAATTCTGGCCAATAAGAAAGAATTCACATGTATTATCGCCTTTTCATAAGGCTTTTCTCTCAACTAATTTTAACAACAAATTTTAAAAAACAATGAATGTTTTCCTATTTTGTGAGGAAAGAAGGATGAGAAAGAAGGAGCAAACNTTGATATTTTTAAAATTGTTATTAGATATCCATTGTAACTTATAGTTTGTGGTTGTTTTTATTTGAGATTTTTATCAATATTAGCATTCCCACTAGACCAACTTTTAAATTCTTGGATAAATTTTTCTTTGTATATGATAAACAAAATCTATTTACAAAAACTTCACAAGTAAGACTTAAACATTTCTTAAAAATATTTCATTCCAGAGAATTACTTTATTACTTTATATATATATATATATAATTTCATTGTTACATGAACATACCTGAAATATTTATTTTTAATATTCATTAATTATTCACATTTAAATAAATTCAAACATTCTTCGAACTTTTTCAGGCCTAAAATATTGAATCAGTAAGTTGGAAATTAATAATTGACAGATTTTCTAAACACTAATGATAAATTGAATATAAATAAATAATTAAATTTAATGTTAATAAAATTAAACTTTTCTATTTTTAGTGATACTTATATTTTTACAATATTAATTCTGGCCAATAAGAAAGAATTCACATGTATTATCGCCTTTTCATAAGGCTTTTCTCTCAACTAATTTTAACAACAAATTTTAAAAAACAATGAATGTTTTCCTATTTTGTGAGGAAAGAAGGATGAGAAAGAAGGAGCAAACAAATTAATTATAATTGTATTGCTTACTTTTCAATCCATTCTTTCCATCACAAAAATTAAAATTTTTTTTTAAAATTTTTTTTTTAATTAAAAAAAAAAATTAATGACGATAATTTTATTATTATGAGGGAGAAGTTCTTAAATTTTTCTCTTAAAAGTGATAAAATAAAAATAAAAAATGTATCCATCGGATTAATTTTTTGTGAAACAGTTGTGCAACAAGAATTCTTGAAAATCATTTTTAAGATACTCTATAAAGGTGAAAATTTTTAAAAAAAATTTTATTAATTTTTTTTTTGAATTTTTCATTCAGAAAAATATTGAAGGTGGTAAATATTGAAAGCAAATATCAAAAGCAAATATTGAAGGCAAATATTGAAGGCAAATATTAAAAGCAAATATTGCTGGCAAATATTGAAAGCATATATTGAAGGCAAATATTGAAGGCAAATATTGAAGGCAAATATTGGAGGCAAATATTGAAGGCAAATATTGAAGGCAAATATTGAAGGCAAATATATTGAAGGCAATTATATTGAAGGCAATAATTAAAGAAAATATTAAAAGTAAATATATTGAAGGCAATTATATTGAAGGCAATAATTAAAGAAAATATTGAAGACAAATATTGAAGGCAAATATTGAAGGCAAATATTTGGCAACAAGAAAATATTCAAGTGTCCATTACTGTATTGTAGTTTGTTATTAAATACTTTGAAATGCACTAATGTTAAGTTATGTGATTCTTTATCTGGTTTCCTGACAGTAGTCATATGCATATTTTAAAGGATAAGCTATGCATGTCAAAGGATAAATCAATTTATACAAGTAAAACTGTAAATGGTCGGATAATTCCAGAGTTAATACATGCTAAAAACCTCAATGGTTAATCATGATAACTTTTAAAATTAGAGTCCAATTCTGGAAGAGCATGAAAAACAGCTATCACATCCAAGCCTGACTATACATGTTGCTCAAATTAATTTTCAAAATCTCAAATGCCAAATGCCAAATCCCAAATTCTAAGCAATTTGAACAACATGTATAATCTTGACATGGGGAGATAGTAATGATATGGGACTCACTTGCCATGTATACCTAAATATAAACCAATTAATACAGATAAAACTGTGAATGACTCATTAAATCAGTTTGAATAACCATGGTAATTTTAAAGCTAGATAACTTTTTAAATTGTCTATCATGAGTAATGAAAAATTAAAGTTCAATTCTGGACAGGAAGTATGAAAAACAGCTACCACATCCAAGCTTGATTATACATGTTTCTCAAATCAATTTTCAAATTCCAAATGCCAAATTCCAAATGCCAAATGCCAAATGCCAAATGTCAAATTTCAAAATTCAAACTGTGAGAAGAATTTGAGCAACATGTATAATCTTGACATGGGGAGAAAGTCTTGTAATTAGAATTAGTAAAATTTAAATTCCTTAATGAAAAACAATTAAAGGGCAAATTTGGTATCAGCAGCTACAGTAATTTTAGCTTTAATAATGCATATTAAAGTTGAAACCTACTTATTGGTTAAGCTTAATTGTTTACACTGATGAGATGAATCTCTACCATTTATTTGGTGTGATAGAAAATCAATTGTTATTTTGAAAAAAATCAGAGGGTTTAACATCTGAATTGATTCTATTTTGTTGGTTTTTAAAATCACCAAAATAATTAATAGAGACAGTTGAGAATATATATCAATATGTTGCTTAAATTTGGGATGTGATATTTAATAATATGAGATTTAGGGGTTTGGCATTTGGCATTTGGGAATAAATTAATAATATGATATTTAGGGATTTGGCATTTGGCATTTGGAAATAAATTAATAATATAAGATTTAGGGATTTGGCATTTGGCATTTGGAAATAAATTAATAATATAAAATTTAGGGATTTGGCATTTGGCATTCACATTGATAATATGAGATTTAGGGATTTGGCATGGGATTACATTAATATTATGAGATTAAGGCATTTGAGACTATATTAATATTATGACATTTGACATTTGGGTAATATGTCATGTATAGTTGAGGACATGACTAAAATTATTAAAAATATAAAAAATTTCTAGACATGTCTAAAATTATTAAAAATATATAAAAAAAAATTTGAAATTAATTATCAATTGTTATCACATATAAATTTTTTATTATTTACTAATTAAAATTAAAAGTGATACTAAGTAATATTAAAGTTAAATTTATGATGCATCGGCTGTAAAAGTTTTGGATCCATATTATAAGAATTGAGTAAATACTCTCCATTTTAATTTTCTATAATAATTTTTGAATATTTGCTAATTACTTTCTCAATTTAAGAAATACAGTGTGGAACCTCTATAATAGGAACTTAGAAAATCTTAAATAAAATTTAATCTACCAATCAGATTTCTTTTATATTATAGTATTTGAATGTATACATTTGGAGGAATTTATTTATGGAAAAAAAAATTTTCTCAATTTTCTTGGTTTATGTAAGCACCATGTGATTCGATTTTAACCAATTAGAATTCAGGAATTCAAGAACACGTGACTATATTATATTAATAAGGATTGTTATAAAAAAATCTATAAAAAATAAAAATAAAATTTTAATTATTTAATTTATTATAAATTGTATCAGGTATACTATAATGAGATTTATATTTTTAACTGCATATTCTACCATTTTTCCAGTAATATCTTTTTTGTATATATCCATATATCTCTATGATTTACATATATATTTTTATATTTTTAAAAGGTATAAAATATCAGAAACTGTTGAAAATTTTTTTTCAGACGAATTTCAGGTGAAATTACAATGGTTTTCTATTTTTAGTATATTCTCAAATTTGATGGGTATAATTAAATTGTATAACTTTGACCCAGTAAAGGTTGATCAATTTTAATCATATCAAAATTTTAACCGATGATTCTGAAAGCTTAGGTTCTGGGCAATCATTTTCTACGGTTAGAATTTTTATTTCTATATTTGGAAAAAAAGTTTTAAGGCAAAATAGTTGATCAATTTTTATTATAACCAAGTTCCTATTATAGAGGTTCCGTACTGTAGAATTGATATTTTTACAGCAGATTCCCATATTTCTTCTTTAAAATAATTTGTATTATTTTTAATGATCAATTATTAAATAAACAGAATAAAATGTGACAACAATTGGTAATTAATTTCAGATTTTTGAGACAAAATTATCAACAATAATACATTTGTCCCAAAATCCAATTTGAGATTTTTTTTACTTATTATTTAATTTCAAAAATTAAAAGAATCCTGAAACTAATTAAAAAAGTTAAATNATATATAAAAAAAAATTTGAAATTAATTATCAATTGTTATCACATATAAATTTTTTATTATTTACTAATTAAAATTAAAAGTGATACTAAGTAATATTAAAGTTAAATTTATGATGCATCGGCTGTAAAAGTTTTGGATCCATATTATAAGAATTGAGTAAATACTCTCCATTTTAATTTTCTATAATAATTTTTGAATATTTGCTAATTACTTTCTCAATTTAAGAAATAGGATTGACATTTTTACAGCAGATTCCCATATTTCTTCTTTAAAATAATTTGTATTATTTTTAATGATCAATTATTAAATAAACAGAATAAAATGTGACAACAATTGGTAATTAATTTCAGATTTTTGAGACAAAATTATCAACAATAATACATTTGTCCCAAAATCCAATTTGAGATTTTTTTTACTTATTATTTAATTTCAAAAATTAAAAGAATCCTGAAACTAATTAAAAAAGTTAAATCAAATTTTGATTATTGGATTTTGGGACAAATGTATTATTGTTGATTATTAGCCTCATTATCCCATTTTTTATTTACTAATTTATCATTAAAAGTGATATTAACTAATCTTAAAAGAAGAAATATAGCACTTATGCAGTAAAAATGCCAACCCTATTTTGTAAGAATTGAGAAAGTAATTAGCAAATATTCAAAAATTATTATAGAAAATTAAAATGGAGAGTATTTACTCAATTCTTATAATATAGGTCTAAACCTTTTACTGTTAATACACTATATATCTAACTTTAAGATTACTTTTCATTCTTTAATATTTAATTAGTAAATAATAAAAGATTTATATGTGACAATAATTCAATTTATGTCAAATTTATCAGTTGATCCAAAATTTTATTCAATCAATTATAATTAATGCATTTAAAGACTAAAATAATAATAAAATAACAATTACCAATTTATTTATGTGATAAATTGGCTCATTAAATGTTTATTTTTTTTCGCATGATTAATAAATAAATGTGGGCTTTATTATGGAAAACTGGAGCGTAGTGTAATTTACAATATTGTGACATGTGATAGTTTCTAAAAACCAGACAAAGTTACTTTTTTTTTATATTAAATTTAATGCATCAAAAATGGAACTTTTGTATCCCTTATGTTCTACGTTCCCGACACGGACAATTAGGTCACAAGTTCACATTGTGTGAAATATTACCATAATAAAATACACATCGAAATCCGAAAATCAGACAGACGTTTTTTTTTAAAAAAAATTTAATGCATCAAAAACGGAACTTTTGTATCCTTTTATTTTTCTTTATTTTTCTACACTTACACCGAAGTCCGATGAAATTGCCTTTTTTAATTTGTATAAATGTATAAAATCTTATTGTAATTTACTATTCTCGTTTTTCAAACATAAACTTGGTTGCTCGATTCTAGATAAAAATAAATCATTAAATAAATTAAATAAATGCGAATTTTTTTGCATACTAAAAATATTTTTCAATTTTAAACGTAATTTACGTCTCTTTTTTTTCAAAAAAAATAAATTTATACCTTTCATACCATAAGCAAAACAAAAAAAAATGGAATATGGTAAATGCCCAGAATGCAATCAAAAATATACTTTCTATAATTGGTGCAAACTATGTAACTCGAAACATTTCCAAAATGATTTTAATAATTGGACAAGTGGAAATGACAAAATAGATAAATTAATTCAAGATGCTCAACTAAATGCTAATATTGGTCATTGGGAAGTAATAGAATGGATACCATATGATAGATTTAAAGATGTTAAACAAATAGGTAAAGGTGGATTTGGAACAATACATTATGCTAGGTGGATTGATGGATTTATTGGAAATTGGGATAATGAAAATCAACAATGGAAAAGACAAAGGAATTTGGATGGAGAAGTAGGAGAAGTAGAAGTGGCATTAAAAAGGTTTGATAATTTTGTGAATTTCTACGATGTCTTAAACGAGGTAAATATTTTAATTAATATTTAAATTTAATTTTCAAATTATTATATAACGTTTTAACTATAAATTAAAAATGGTTATATTATTAGATGGAAATTCACTTAAAAACATGGACTGGTGATAGTTCTTCAATTCAATTTTATGGAATTACACAAGATCCAGAAACACACTCATATATGATGGTTTTAAAATATGCAAAAGAAGGAAATCTTCGAGAATATTTAAAAATTAATTTTAATAATATTAATTGGTTACAAAAATTATGTAATCTATATAATTTATCTTTAAGGTTGAGGAATATTCATAAATTAGATATAGTTCACCAAGACTTCCATCCCGGAAATATTTTATCAGATAATTTTAAAGAATATATTATGTGGATTTCAGATTTTGGATTAAGTAAACTAATCGGGGCAAATCCAAATAATCCCGAAAAAAAGAATATAGTTGGTGTATTACCATATATTGCTCCCGAGGTATTAAGCGGTGATGAAGAATATACAAAAGCTGCTGATGTATATTCATTTGGAATTGTTGCTTATGAAATAGTTACGGGATTCCCTCCATATTCTGATATACCACATGATAAAGATTTAGCCATGAAAATATGCAATGGATTACGACCAAAAATTCCATTTCATACTCTAAAATTAATTACAAGAATGATTATGAGGTGTTGGGATGCTCGAGTTACACATAGACCCACTTTTGAAGAATTATGTAAAGAGTTGTATGAATACTATAATGATTATTATGATTATTTAGACGAAGGGAAAAATCAAGATTCAGAAATCGTAATTCAAATTAGAAAAGCTGAAGAATTTTCAGCAAATCAAGAATCAACCAACGTAACAAATTTAACAACTACAACTCCTCTTAATTATCAAACACATCCACAAGCAATTTATACCAGTCGACTTCTTAATTTTCCAAAACTTCCAAAACCCAAGAATGAAAAAAATTTTGAAAAGGAACTTGAAGAATTGACGGAATCTACTTCTGCTTTAAGTATTGGTAAGTTATTTTTATATTTTTATTTATTTATTTTTATTTCCTGATTAATTTATATTAATTCATTTCTATGTTATTTAGGCGATTCTGGAATAGTTGATTTGGATATGTCTAATTTTTAAATTTTATTTGACATTATAAATTTTTATTTGTATTATTTTGCATTTTACTTATTAAATTATAAATCACAATTTATTAGTTTTTTTTTGATATTTTAAAATCTTAACACTAGGTATAGAGTACAAATTCAAATTTGTCACGAAATCGACTAAAAGTGTTAAAATATAATATTTCAATGATGTAACATTATTGAACGTTATGATGCACGCGTTTTTAAAATTATTATAACGTGTGACATGTACAAAAAAAAAAATTCCCAATAATATTAAAGATTGAATATTAAATCTATAAAAATTAATTATTATTATAACGTACAAAAAAATTCCCAAAAATTTCAAAAAAAAAATAAATAAATAAATAAAAATAAATAAAAAAAAAATAAATAAAAAAAGAGACTAGACTATCAAGATTATTATTTTTTTGTAGTAGTTGTGATTTACATTTAGATTCTTTTTTTTTTTTTTGTTTTCTTTTAATAAAAAAAAAACAAAAAAAAATTCCCATCCAATCGCATAAACACCATCCATGTAAAAAAAAATTAAATCTACAAAATAAAATAGTAATAATAATAGTGATGCAAATTATATTTAATAATGAGTATGAAGATAACTTTTCTAAAAAAGAATGAATGAATGAAAATTCAAGGGTATACGTAATAATTAATTTATCTTTTATCTTAACTAAATTGGGTCAACAGGATTTTCTCTATTTTTCTTTCAATAATCGGAATGAACTTTGAAAAAGGTGACATAGATCCGTCTTTTTTCGAATTCGATCATTTTCTACGAATGATAGATGTTAATATAAAGAATAAAATAGAATGTAATACGGAAATCAATAAATCAATAATAATTTTACCGCAATTAAAGCACGTCTTTCCAACATTAATCAATAAATCTTGGCACATTTAGCATATATAATTCTTGTAGACGAGATGCTTCTTGTGAAAGTAATTATTATATTATGTTAGTAGATTTCAACAATAAATAAAAATTATAAAAATTAAGAAATTTGATATTAAAATGTAATTAATGTTAGTTTACTTACTTTTTTGTAAGCTCTCGAAGAATTCATCACGTTCATATTAAGGAACCAAACATTTATCCCAAGGATCAATAAACTATTAAAAAAATAATAAATAAATAATAAAATCAATAAATAAATAAATAAATTAATTAATTATATAAAAAAAAATAATAAATAAATTAACAATAAATAAAATCAATCAATAAATAAATTAATTAATTAAACATACTTTCTCTAAACACTCTTCATCCAAATTATGTAATGCTGCAAAAAGTTCTTTGGGATCACTCTTATTAGCGAATAAACAAAACATTCCTTTATCTATCTCATCTTGCGGAGTGTAATGAAGAAGTTGAATTGCACATTCTTCAAATGATTCGCGTAGTGAGGCCTATTTAAATGGAATATGGGATGGAATTATAATTATTAAAATAATTAAAATAATTAAAATAATAATAATAATTAAAATAATAATAATAATTAAAATAATTAAAATAATAATAATAATTAAAATAATTAAAATAATTAAAGATTACATACCACAATTCGGACCATTTCATCAATATTTATGCCACACCTATCAGTAGTTAAATGATAATGATTTATAAATAATAATTTATTAATTATAATAAATTATCTCATAAATAATAATAAGTAAGAATAAGAATAATAATAATTATGATATCTAAACCGTAAACTGAAGAACTCAGGTCAGAATCGAAAAGCTATAAGAAAATAAAATGAAATAAAATAAATAAATAAAAATAAATAAATCAAATGAATTAAATAAATAAAATGAATTAGATAAATAAATCGATGAGAATAAATTAAATAAATAAATTGAAATAAATAAATTGAAATAAATTAAATAATAAATAAATTAAATTAAATTAAATAATAAATAATTAAAAATTATAACGATAATAAAATAATAATAAAATCAAATACCTCTTGTAATAAATTAATGAATTACGAATAGAAAAAAAGGTTATTACGAGTATTATAAATTAATTAATAACTCATCGAAGCACATATAGTATTATTGTATCGATATTTTGACTAAATAAATTACAATAATCTGATAAATTTTAAAGTCAAATATCGTGAAAATATTTAATGAACTAGATTATTCATTCATTCATCATGAAATGATGCATGTTGGAGATCTTTCAAAAAACTTCTTCGATTATACATCGATCTTCTTGAGATTTTCTTGAATACAATAAAATTCTTCGATTATGCACAATAAACAATTATTTTATAATTGACTGCAGTAGTTAGACAGAAAAGTTGTATGAAATTTTGTATTAAAAATATTTTTAATAATTTATATTGATTTTATAATGGAAATCCAGCTATAATTTCTAATTTATGTAATAATTCAATTGAACGACACAATGGTATTCACACCTACGCAAGAATTTTCAAAATGGACAATGCCTATGTCTCATTTGAATGGTATATACAATGTTACTATTTTATTATTTTATTATTTTTGTAACACTTTTTGTTTACTAATATTTTATAAATTATAGTTGATATTAATGTCAGGTAAAAATTATTTATTGCGATAATTATATAATTAGTTTCGAAAAATATTTTTATTATTTTTATTTATAATAAATATATAATATATAAAAAAAAGGAAAATTTTTGTAAGAAATATGAACCCCTTGAATCAAGAAAATCCATCTTATCCATCCAAAGTTAAAAAATGAAAAATAAAAATTATTTTTATTTCGTTTGTTTTTTCAAAAATTCACGAAAATTATTTCCTTTTTTCCAAAAAAGGAGCATAATAATAAATAAATAGAGTTCTTGGAGTGAAATAAATTGATTTCAAACAAAGAATCTTTAATAGCCCAAAATAATGAATCATGATCTAGATAAAATAAAAATAAAATTGTTTTCACATCAAATAAAACTCAAATAATGAACAATTTGTTTTTTGTTTTTTCAAAAATTCACGAAAATTATTTCCTTTTTTCCAAAAAAGGAGCATAATAATAAATAAATAGAGTTCTTGGAGTGAAATAAATTGATTTCAAACAAAGAATCTTTAATAGCCCAAAATAATGAATCATGATCTAGATAAAATAAAAATAAAATTGTTTTCACATCAAATAAAACTCAAATAATGAACAATTTGTTTTTTGTTTTTTATTGCATTTAAAAAAAGTACACTGAAATATTTTTTTTGACAATTTTTATAAAAGGGTTTTAAAACAAATTGTATCTAACCTATTGTGGCGGAACAAATCGGTAATCAGGTGAAATGTCACGGGGGATGATAATTAGTGTCACTCATCTAGATGATAATTTGAGTAGTCATCCATAATATGCCGTACGAGGACGCACAAAGGATGAAGGATGAACAATATTTCTGTCATTGAATGATACTTTACTTTTAAAACCTTATATTTTATATTTTAATAAACTTATATTTTGTGTCGTAATACTGTGAAATATTATTGATACTGCGTTAACTACTTTTACTCCACCTACTTACTGTGCCTTTATGATTATTTAATTATTATTATTATTATTATTTATTATATTTATTATCTGTTTCGAGATAGGCCAGTTAAATCGATTGTATTAGCTGTGACCTACTAGCAGATAGAGCGTATTATTATTTGTTTGTGTGATGCAAACTGTGAGACTAATTTGAGAAATTGTTCGAAATACTCTGCACTCCTGTGACACTATGATTATGACTTTTTCAAAAAAATTTAAAAAATTTCAACATGAAAAAATAATGAAAATTCCCTAACCTTAACTTTGCCCACGTTTTGCCCAGTGGTGCAATTACCACCGATGAATAAACAATATGGCATTCTAAACCTTCTAATTTAGCAACAGGTTCTGCCTGAAGTACAACAAGTAGAGCAACATTTAATTACATCTAGAATATCGGTTACGTCACATGGCGCGCCGGGAGGTTTGCATTGGACTGACACTATGGAGATGCTAGTGGTGACGAAAGTGGAGATAGAGGTGAAGGTAGAGATATTTGCAAGGGTGGAGGTGGAGGTGTATGTAGAAGTAGAGGTGGTGGTGGAGATGGAGGTGGTGGTGGTGGTAGTAGTGGAGGTGAGAATGCGGTTGGAGGTCAAAGTAAAGATTGATTTTATGGTTGAAACTTTAGGACGTTCCAAGAAAATGGTTGGAATACAATATATGGTCACTATGCAATGTCCATGCTTATATTTGACTTTATGTTTATCAGGAATGCAAATAACTTTATGATTCTGATGATTTTTATTCCTCTTTTCGGGAAAGACAATTTCAACAGAAGATGTGAAAAAAGTGAAAGTAGTCGTGGTTTCTGTAGTAGTTGTGATGTTAGTAGTAGCCGCGATGTCATTAATAGCTGTGGCGCCGGTAGTAGATGTGATGTTGGTTTAGATGTGGTGGTGGTAGTAGTGCGACTTCTTGGGCAATGAGAGGGACTGAAATAGTAACAGTGTTACGTTTTTTAGTTTCTACTGATGATGAGAAAAAAAGCATAAAGACGACTAACTAGTCGTAATGAAAAGGAAGTTTCTATTCAATCACATATTGGAGATAATAAAACAATCACTTCACTTGTGGTTGGCTATTCCAAAAGTGAACACAATACAAAATTGCTGATCAAATAATGTCAATATGTCGTAACTACGTAAAGTAGCAAAAATTTAGTTTGTTGACTAAAAAAAATAAAAATAAAATATTGTTCGTAAAAAATTTTAGTATTTATTAACTCCAAAAAAAAAATTGTTTTTATGTTTTCTGATGGTAGAGGAAGAACAAAACGAGAAAATGGATGTATTTTTATAATGCTAAAAAATATAAATATGAGTAATATATTACATATCAATAAAAATTTCTAATATTTTATTGGGGAATATACGGTGTTAATTATTTACATGAATGCTTGAATATTTAGAAACAAATAAAAAAAAAATTTTTTTTTGACCCTCAAAACGAACCGGTTGTTACCAGAATCATTGTTATTATTATGATTTAAATTTTCGAATTTATATCGTGTTTGGAGAATTTGAGATTTTAAGAAAATATTATATTTTGAATATTTTAAATAACTTATGTGATAGTGATAACTTACTAACATGGTTATTCTTTCACTTTGCAAGAAATGCATTTCAAGAAAGTTAATTGGATATAAAAAAAATTGCAATCACGACATTAACCGAAATTTCGGACAACCATGAAGATAGATAAATCTTTTAAAACCCAATAAGAAAATAATTAAAAAATAAATAAATTGAATTTGTCATTTTGTAAAAAGGATCAAAAGATTATGTCACTTTTTTTCAATTTACGACATTTATTAAATTTTCTTTTTTACAGTATATAAGATAATGAAAGGTTTGTATAGAGGTAGAAATAGGAGCGGAGGTTGATTAAATATTATTTTTTTTACTTTGCCAAACAAAAAAAAAACAATGAATCATAAATAAACAAGAATGTTTACCACTGTAAATCTCTATGTATAATTTCCTTTTCATGAATTCACTAAGATTTAAAAAATCAATTTTAACTTTCCATGAAAATGGTTTGAAGTTTTTAGATACAAAATGATGTAAGTCGCATATTCTAAAACAAAAGCATAGTTCTTAGTTTGTGGATCTCGAGTTACTCCAAAGCATCTAATTATTTGATAAGTGTCAAACTTCCATGAACAGTGGGGGTATTAAAAGTCACCGGGTTACAATTTTTTTTCTCTCTCTCTTTATTTGTTAATTAATTTATTTATTTATTATCTTCTATATAATCTAAAAAAAAAATAATCAACTTTAAAACTTTATATATATGCTTATCTGATATATGCATATGCATTATATCAAATTATTAAAATTATGTATCGCTATTACTGAACTAAAGATGAATAAGAAAATTGAATTTTAATGATATANTAGAGGTAGAAATAGGAGCGGAGGTTGATTAAATATTATTTTTTTTACTTTGCCAAACAAAAAAAAAACAATGAATCATAAATAAACAAGAATGTTTACCACTGTAAATCTCTATGTATAATTTCCTTTTCATGAATTCACTAAGATTTAAAAAATCAATTTTAACTTTCCATGAAAATGGTTTGAAGTTTTTAGATACAAAATGATGTAAGTCGCATATTCTAAAACAAAAGCATAGTTCTTAGTTTGTGGATCTCGAGTTACTCCAAAGCATCTAATTATTTGATAAGTGTCAAACTTCCATGAACAGTGGGGGTATTAAAAGTCACCGGGTTACAATTTTTTTTCTCTCTCTCTTTATTTGTTAATTAATTTATTTATTTATTATCTTCTATATAATCTAAAAAAAAAATAATCAACTTTAAAACTTTATATATATGCTTATCTGATATATGCATATGCATTATATCAAATTATTAAAATTATGTATCGCTATTACTGAACTAAAGATGAATAAGAAAATTGAATTTTAATGATATCGAAGCATTTACATATAAAAATGAAAATCATCATTGTTTGTCCGGAATCTTTTTCCACCTGGCACAAACTATAACCTTGTTTAAGTAATTTTTTTTCATTAGATGAATATTTTCTCCGCATATTCTGTATATATTTGTATATACTTGTTTATAACTTGTTTGTATTTATTTCTTGTTTTGAAAATTTCACAACTGGAAATGATAAAAAAGGGTGAAAAAAATATACTATTATTTTTCCATCCGTTTTCAAATATCACGGATCGATGATGCATTTTTTAATACATCAAAAGAAAATAAATAATAATTAACCAATATGTAATATGAAATAACATTAGACAATGTGATGATGATGTTCGTTATTCCGTAGAAAAACCGAAATAAACAGGTGTTGTGGAAGAAGAAGAGATGTAAGTCTCTTTTGACGCATAGTATAAAATAAAATCCATTGAACTAAAATGTATGCTTCAATTACATTTTTTCAAATGTAATAATAGTAAATTAAATAATTATTTAAAACATTATATAAATGGTATTACATTTATTTAAAGAATTTCACTTTTCAACCGCTTAAAGTTAATACATTAAAAGTTTCTTCATAGATTTGACTGTAACCACCTGGACCATTTCCTTTATATCTTCAGAAGGAACCATTCTAAAACGGATCAAAAATTCAAATGATTACAATTACAGAGTTCATGGCAAACATCGTCTACATAACTGTGATTAACAATAATTTATCTTTTTTTTTGTATATTTAGGGAATTTATAATCGGTATTGTTTTGATCCATTTATTTGAAAATGAACAATATTTAATAGATAGAACGTTGAATTTATAAATTTGTCTAGTTTTAAATTGAGTATAGGATATTCTTAATTCTTTTAAATTTTCAAACCAATGAATGGTCTTTTTATTGGCTGCATTATGAAAACTTGTACTGCAAATTTAGAATTAATCTTTTAGCAAAGGCACTTGATGTAAATTAAAGATTTATCAGCATTGATTATCTGACACAGCCAAGTTATTGGTTTTTAAGAAAAATATAAATTTATTCGATAAATAAATAATAGTGATGAAATAAAATAAATCATATAATCAAAACATAAAATAAATAGGTAGTTCTAAAATGTGAAAAAAAATAGAAAATTAATTCATTTTTACAATTTTAATTCCTTTTTACAATTATTTTAAAAACATTCACTAAATTGTTAAACAACTTTCTTCATTTCAAATATCTAGTTACATTTAATAGATTAATTTATTATTATTAACCCATGTCATTATCTGTAAAACATTCATCAAAGTATTTCACAATTTTTCTTCGTTTAAAATCTTCTGTTTTATATAAAAATGCATACTAATTAAATAATAATATAATTTGTTATAGAATAAAATTCAAAAAAAAATTACTTTGATCTTCAATGTTTTTTAAAATTTTCTGCTACACTTGAATTACAGTTTGGATGTTCAAAATTATTCTCTTGATTAGAACTATTTGAAAATTGATAAATATAGATAATTGGTAGCTATATTAAATAATATATAAAATATTATAGTTCTTACATGATATTCATTATTATTAGCGAATAGAACTGTAGAAATCATATATTAATTATTATTTAATGAATTATTTTATTTTAAAAATTATTAAAATTATTAGAATAATTAAATACCTGTAATTGTTGAATTAATAGAATTAAGATGCTCATATCCCAGATTTTTTACAAATGGTTTTTTTTTGTTTAATCATTTCAAATCGTCTTTATTAATTCCTGGCCAAATATAATAATAATATGGACGATATTTTTTGATAAAGTCTTCAGAATTCGCAGAATCAGCAACAAAATATTTCAATTCTCCCGGTAATTTAGAAATTTTATCGTCAGTAATTTCTGGTCTTTTTCCATCCAAAATATCTAATATAAGTTTTGGTCCATATTCTTAATCATGGAATGTCGATGTCAATTGTCACCTAATTTTCTTTTTATATTTTGATATGTCCATCAACCATCTAATTTATCCTAGATCCGAGGGTCTACATTCTCATTTTATCTTCACATTATCTGAATACTGTAGAAAAAACTGACCAATACTTTTATTACACAGTTTTTTTTAAATTAATAAAATTATAGTGAAAGTGTATATCATACTTGTCCCCAAATTGATTTTGAAACATCAAAAAAATAACCATAAAAACGATACCTTTGCTGCGCTTAAAGTCATGAGGTTAGATCCAATTTCTCAAGTATACCCCCATTCGGTATTTTTATACCTTTTTGATAAAGTAGCTTCCTTTAATTATTCATGAGAAAATCAGATGTAGATGTCTCCATTATAACCTAAAAATGGATCATGATATTCAAGTTAAATTATTTGAAAAGGTAAACTACTTGGAGTGGTTTTCTCCCCATAAGGTGAACATTCCCACTTTCAGAACGAACATAATTCAACAAAAACCTCATCAGAACATTTCATTATCACTTCTAATTTGAAACCAACTTCAACTTTGAAACTCAAACCTTATATGTGAACTGAACGGACAAGACCAAAGACAATATGAATCAAGAATTAATATCGACTTTGGTAATACTTTAAAAGACGTATGAAATTAAACAGTGAGTGCTATACTCAATAGAGAGCTTCTGAGAAGATTCCTAAAAAAATTACAAAGGATACAAAGGAGGCTCTTTGGAAAATTTATAAGCTTTTTGATGCTATTGGTAAAGAAAGAATGTAAAACAAGTTAAAACTTTTACTGCATCATCTATCTCTAGATTATATTGATTATGTAAAAAGAAGGATTCTAACAAGGGTTACTACGCCACTTACTGCATCTGTGAGCTTGAGCCTCACTCAATATCGGATTCGTGGCTGATATTAATTTTATTAACGAGGATTTTTTTTAACGCAGAATATTTAAATAAGGATTTTTAGCACAAAATATTTTAACAGAGATAAAATTTAACAAAAGATAATAAATAAAAAATTTTAGTTAATGAACGCGTTTTATGTTAACAATAAATGACATGCATTTTTTAATTATCAATAATTCAAAATTGTTAAAATGTAGTTTTCTCTATACAATATGAATTATTGATTATTCCGTCGTTATAATTAGTATAAATTGGTATGATAATCTAATGTTATTCGATAATAATATAGCAGTAAATATGTGGTCTATAATAATATATGTGTGTATGTATTTTGGAAATGGAGATTTCAACAAAGCGCTGCAATTAATTATAAACATCATGTCATTGTTGTTTTTGCTAACAACCGTTCTTTCGTATTTAATTGTATTTAGTTCACAATTGGTTTGTGTTTATATATTTTTTTGAAATAAAAAAAAGAATAATTAAAGATATTAGTATTTAGTATGTTTGTACATTTTAGTTTACCAAAGTCATCTATTATTTGAAAATCCGAAAAAAAATTTGTTTATATAATCGTTTAAATCAAATATTATTTAAATTAACTGTGTCATTATTACTGAACTAAAGATGAGGAAAATTAAATTTTAATGATATCGAAGCATTTACATATAAATCATCATAATCTTTTTCAACATGGCACCTTGTTTAAGTAATGTTTTATTAGATGAATATTTCTCCGTATGTTCCATTTATATATTTATTTATTTACATTTCTTGTATTGAAAATTTCACATAACCGGAGATTTGGATTCATGGGGGAGATAATAAAAAGGGTGTTTAAAAATGAAACTAGGGTTGTTGAAAATTTAATTCTTGTAAATTAATTTTATCATTTTCTTAATCTAAAAAAATATATATAATGTTTTTGGACAATTCCGAATTTCAATATGGGAATATGTCGTATTGAGAGTGGAATTATTGATATAGAAACATACCTCACCTCTTTTTCTTCATGGTCCTTGCAAGTCGAACCCAATATCCATGCATTCACTGTTTACAAAGTTCAGGAATTAACTTTACCTAACGTATCATAAACTTATATTCACAGATGTTTAAAAAAGGAAAGAAAAAGAATGTATTTTCTGTAGATGAACCCATGATAAAGGAATATAAGAGATAGAAACAAAAGTATTTCTAGACAACTACAAAATAGTAACCAAATTTCTTAATCACTGATATTTTAATATGTTTATACATTGCATTAATTTAAAGTTTATCACAATTATAATTTTTATTGTATTTGAATAAATTATTCAAACAACGTAATCATCGAGGCGACGCATCCAAAAAAAATAACAATAAAGAATCAATGAAGTTATAGAAGGAAACAATCGACAGTTATTAATACAAATTTTTAACATTCTATGAAGAACGTAATGCAAGTATATAATGCAGATCGATTAGAAACCATATGATATTCCGGTGCACCGTTATACATCTTAAAAGAATTGACTGGTGCACCGTTATACATGGAAGAAAATTCTAATTAGGTCGTAAATAATATGAATTCTAGAATGCAAATTGTCATGTCGAATTGTTGGAAAAAAATATATTATTTATAAATCTATATAAATGAAATTCAACTCATTTAACAACAGTAGTATTATTTATAATTTACGTATATCCTTATAAGCACGCACGCACATAATAACCTTTTTATATAATTAATTTATCACGTTTAAAATTCTATTCTCAAATTTTTTAATAAAACGAATAGAACTTTGAAATTCAATAAATTTTATTAAAGTTTTCTACAGAAAAATCTTCGCACAAATGGAAACTATATGTTACAATGAAATTGAAACAACCGAAGATAAAGAGAAATTTCAGTTGTGCTCGAAATTAGCTGAAGCAGGAAATCATATGGGACAGAATAATCTTGGAAATTGCTATCGAGATGGGATTGGAACCACGAAAGATGAAGAGAAGGCATTTCAGTGGTACTTGAAATCAGCTGAAGGGGAATATAATGGTGGACAATGTAATCTTGGTTATTGCTATGAAAATGGGATTGGAACNTCCGGTGCACCGTTATACATCTTAAAAGAATTGACTGGTGCACCGTTATACATGGAAGAAAATTCTAATTAGGTCGTAAATAATATGAATTCTAGAATGCAAATTGTCATGTCGAATTGTTGGAAAAAAATATATTATTTATAAATCTATATAAATGAAATTCAACTCATTTAACAACAGTAGTATTATTTATAATTTACGTATATCCTTATAAGCACGCACGCACATAATAACCTTTTTATATAATTAATTTATCACGTTTAAAATTCTATTCTCAAATTTTTTAATAAAACGAATAGAACTTTGAAATTCAATAAATTTTATTAAAGTTTTCTACAGAAAAATCTTCGCACAAATGGAAACTATATGTTACAATGAAATTGAAACAACCGAAGATAAAGAGAAATTTCAGTTGTGCTCGAAATTAGCTGAAGCAGGAAATCATATGGGACAGAATAATCTTGGAAATTGCTATCGAGATGGGATTGGAACCACGAAAGATGAAGAGAAGGCATTTCAGTGGTACTTGAAATCAGCTGAAGGGGAATATAATGGTGGACAATGTAATCTTGGTTATTGCTATGAAAATGGGATTGGAACTACAAAAGATGAAGAGAAAGCATTCCAGTGGTACCTAAAATCGGCTGAAGGGGGAAACCATGAAGGACAAAATAATCTCGGAACTTGTTATGAAGATGGAATTGGAATCACAAAAGATGAAAAGAAAGCATTTCAATGGTACTTGAAATCAGCTGAAGGGGAAAACCATGAAGGACAAAATAATCTCGGAACTTGTTATCAAGATGGGATTGGAATCACAAAAGATGAAGAGAAAGCATTTCAGTGGTACTTGAAATCAGCTGAAGGGGGAAACCATTTAGGACAATATAATCTCGGAACTTGTTATCAAAATGGGATTGGAATCACAAAAGATGAAGAGAAAGCATTTCAGTGGTACTTGAAATCGGCTAAAGGGGGACGTAATGGTAGACAATCTAATCACTATGAAAATGGGATTAGAACTACAAAAGATGAAGAGAAAGCATTTCTGTGGTACTTGAAATCAGCTGAAGGTGGAAATCATGAAGGACAATATAATCTCGGAATTTGTTATCAAGATGGGATTGGAACCACAAAAGATGAAGAGAAAGCATTTCAGTGGTATTTGAAATCAGCTGAAGGGGGAAACCATGAAGGACAAAATAATCTCGGAACTTGTTATCAAGATGGGATTGGAACCACAAAAGATGAAGAGAAAGCATTTCAGTGGTACTTGAAATCAGCTGAAGGGGGAAACCACGAAGGACAGAATAATCTTGGTTATTGCTATGAAAATGGAATTGGGACTTCAAAAGATGAAGAGAAAGCATTTTTGTGGTACTTGAAATCAGCTGAAGGGGGAAACCATTTAGGACAATATAATCTCGGAACTTGTTATCAAGATGGGATTGGAACCACAAAAGATGAAGAGAAAGCATTTCTGTGGTACTTGAAATCGGCCGAAGGGGAATGTAATGGTGGACAATCTAATCACTATGAAAATGGGATTGGAACTACAAAAGATGAAGAAAAAGCATTTCAGTGGTACTTGAAATCAGCTGAAGGGGGAAATCATGAAGGACAATATAATCTCGGAATTTGCTATGAAGATGGAATCGGAACTACAAAAGATGAAGAAAAAGCATTTCAGTGGTACTTGAAATCAGCTGAAGGGGGAAACCATGAAGGACAAAATAATCTCGGAACTTGTTATCAAGATGGGATTGGAACCACAAAAGATGAAAAGAAAGCATTTCAGTGGTATTTGAAATCAGCTGAAGGGGGAAACCATGAAGGACAGAATAATCTTGGACATTGTTATCAAAATGGAATTGGAACCATAAAAGATGAAGAGAAAGCATTTCAATGGTACTTGAAATCAGCTGAAGAGGGAAATAGTTATGGACAAATCAATCTTAGTTATTGCTATCGAAATGAAATTGGGATTCTAAAGATTAAAAAACATCAAAATAAATTAAAGAATAGATGCCATAATTGCGAAGAATTAAATTTACAAAATAATGCATGTTCGAATTGTGAACTTATAGAAACGCCAAAATGGACTAGTGGTAATGGTGAAATTGATAAGATTATTCAGATGACTCAATCAGATGATGGTGCAAAAGAATGGGAAATTTGGAGATGGATAAATTATAGTAAATTCAAGGATATAGAATATTTAGATGAAGGAGGATTTGGCAGTATTTGGAAGGCAGAATGGATAGATATGCCTGAAGAGTTATTTGAATTTTATAAATCAAATCAAGTTGCTTTGAAGAAACTTAAGGATTCACAAGAAATTAGCTCAGAGTTTTTAAAAGAGGTAAATATAAATATATCAATATATCAATAAGTTTTTATCTAATTTATATTTTTTTATAAATATAGTTAAAGGCAAATTTCCAATGTCGAGATAGATATGTTTTACCAATTTTAGGTATAACTCAAGATCCAAAGACAAAAGAATATGCAATAGTTCTACGATATATGAAAAATGGAAATTTAAGAGATTTTCTTAAACAAAATAAATCATTACCTTGGATTGAACGCTTATGGTTATTGAATACTTTTATCCGGGGATTAAAAGTCATTCACAGTAAAGGACTTATCCATCGTGATCTTCACCCTGGTAACCTTATGATAACCGAAACTGAAGTATATAACAATTCAAAATATAAATTTGTAAGATTAGGAGATTTGGGATTATGTAGATACGCAAATGAAATTTCATCATCTGGAGCATATGGTATATTACCATATNTGAAGAAACTTAAGGATTCACAAGAAATTAGCTCAGAGTTTTTAAAAGAGGTAAATATAAATATATCAATATATCAATAAGTTTTTATCTAATTTATATTTTTTTATAAATATAGTTAAAGGCAAATTTCCAATGTCGAGATAGATATGTTTTACCAATTTTAGGTATAACTCAAGATCCAAAGACAAAAGAATATGCAATAGTTCTACGATATATGAAAAATGGAAATTTAAGAGATTTTCTTAAACAAAATAAATCATTACCTTGGATTGAACGCTTATGGTTATTGAATACTTTTATCCGGGGATTAAAAGTCATTCACAGTAAAGGACTTATCCATCGTGATCTTCACCCTGGTAACCTTATGATAACCGAAACTGAAGTATATAACAATTCAAAATATAAATTTGTAAGATTAGGAGATTTGGGATTATGTAGATACGCAAATGAAATTTCATCATCTGGAGCATATGGTATATTACCATATATTGCACCTGAAGTATTACATAAGTATCAATATACACAAGCTTCAGATATTTATAGTGTTGGAATTATTATGTGGATAATTTCAACAGGGAAAATACCATTTTCCATTAGAGCATATGATTCAGAATTGGCTTTTGATATTATCAGTGGACTTCGACCAAAAATTAGTAAAGGTACACCTCAATGTTATGTAGAATTGATGGAGAAATGTTGGCACAAAGATCTAACCAAGCGTCCAAATGCTAACATGATTTTTGATACATCAGAAAAAT
Organism: Diversispora epigaea; assembly: GCA_003547095.1. Lineage (NCBI taxonomy): Eukaryota > Fungi > Glomeromycota > Glomeromycetes > Diversisporales > Diversisporaceae > Diversispora > Diversispora epigaea. The sequence goes on from PQFF01000415.1 coordinate 135,868, forward strand.
GGATTGAGGAATTGATGTATAATGATAAAACAGAAAATTCACTTATGTTTTTAAAAGCAAATGAAAAAATGCAAGATGAAGATTTTGAATTATCATCTGCTGAAACTACTCATTCTGAGGCATATCTTACAAGCCATCTTTTACCTTCATTATCACACATTCAACCTTCTTCTATTTTAAAATTTGATGTAAATAAAATGAATTTTAATCTCAGTGATAATTAAGTTAAAATTTGAAATCTCTTAATTGTAGTGTGTAAATTATTTCACTTTGATCAATTCACTTTACATAAAATTTTAGCTATTATTATTCCATAAGATTATATAATGTATTTTCATGAAACTAAATAAATATATTGCATTATCGACATTTCTAATTTATGAATTGAATCGCAACTTTTCGCGTTTCCTTTTTTTCAAAGACAATTTAGTTTACAAGCTCTTAAGTTTTGCAGAAGGTTTCTAATTTGATAGTCATTTCATTTTTAACTGTTCCTTTTTGAGTATAAAATTTCTTTTCATTTTTTTCAGTTTCTTCAAGAATAAAAATATGAAAATAATTTTTATTTTTTTTAATTAATTTTTGTATTTATACAATGATTAATAAATTTTATTTACTATTTATACTTATTAATGAGCGCTCTTTTTTAATCATTAAAATTATCATGAGCGTTAATCTCCGATGTATATCTATTACATATATTGTATGGAGAGAAAAAAGAGAGAAGAGAATAAACGAAAAGAGAAAATAGAAAATAATAACCTACATCTAATATCCATTTTCGATCGTCCGAAATTTCTAAATATTTAACATTTCATTGACAATGTTCAAAAAATAATTTAAAATTTTTTAAATTTATAAAGAAATCGAAGGTAAATTGTTTTAATGATTTCGAAAGGTCCCGAATATTTGATGCGGTGATAAATTGTTGACATAAATGTGAATTGGTGTGATAAATTGCTGTAAGATTAAATATTCCATTCATACATTCAATAGATGATATTGTTGAGTTGTATGAGATCCAATAAAAAAAGACAATGTTGTGTTGAAGTAACAAAAACAGTATTCAATCCATAAAAATGTAAAATCTTACATTCTAACTTTATCTCTTCTGCGCCACACAAAATCGTATAATATTGTACGCAGTTAACGTAACTCGACTTGTTGAATTTAATTTAATATCATTTGGCTAGTAAATTTTTTGCGCACATATATTCCAACTATGGATGGAGATTAAAGTTAAAGGTGCAATTATATTACTTATAATATTTACGAAATAAAAACAAATTATTTTAGAGAAGTACTTGATCTTTATTGCTTGTATAACTTTACGATCATTTTTTTATTTGCTTAGTATAACTTTTCTGCGCATAAAGTACAAAGTAATTAAATATTTATTATCTATTATTTAAATAGTCCTTGGTAATTTAATATTATATTTGTATTAAAAATAAATCAATAAATTTTATATATGTTTAAATTAAATTAGATTGATACACAAAAAAAATCTAACGGAACGAGAAATTAAAAGTTTGGATAAAATATTTATTCTATATTCATAAACAGTCAATAGAGAAGAATATCAAAAAAAAATAAAAATAATTCTTATCTCTCAGAACTTGAAAAAGAATTTCTTAATGAGTTACAGATATATTGGTGGAAAAAACAATTGTCGTAATTGGCAATATTGTAATCGTAAATATTTAGAAAATAATTTTGGACATCTGGAAATGGTATAGTTGAATGAACATCCGACGGAAGCTAGGTACCTTCTTTACAGAAATTTGGAAAGATGTTCCTATGAAAAACAAAAGATTGTCCTTAAAAGATTTAATAACATTCCTAAATTTTAAGTTTCACACCATTATATATGTATGTTGGTTTTGATAATAATTTGACATTTTTTAGTATACAAGTGGTAATAATAAATTAGCCATAGAGATCTGCACTCAGGTGCCCCGGTATATTGAAGTAGTAACTATTAATTAGTGAAATACTCGTGATGAACATAACTCTTCGACCAAAAAAATGTTGGAATGCGAATCCTGATAATAGACCTAAACAAAACAATTAAATTTTTTATAAAAATGGAATAAGAATTAATTATTTGATCTAAAAGTTTAAAATCGAAAAATCAAGAAATTTTTAAATTAAAATCAACTAAAAAAGGATAAAAACAATCGAATACTCAATTAATTAAAAACGTAAAAGACAAAATGTATAGAATACAAAATATACAATTAAACCACTGATAATTTTATTTTTTTTATTTATTTTAATTTATTATTTAAAAAAATAATATACCATTTATATATTTAGCAAAATGATTTTGAAATTTATTATTTTTCATTTTTTTTTTCGATTTAAGATGAAGTTATTTGCCATCTCATAATAATAATAATAAGTAATAAAAAAAAATTAGATCATTTTAATAAAAAAATTTTATCTAGAATTATGGCTACCCAACCCAATATTGTCACGTAAACTAAACAATGTGGAAGTAATATATATCTATCATTATTATATAGATACAACCACTTTATAATACAACCAATTTACAATACGCTAACCAATATTTCAAAAACCCGCCGAAATTCAAAAAAAGGAAATATTAACAGGTGCATTCATTCCTTTTTTTGAATTTCGATACTTGTGTAAATCATTTCATAATTTTCAAATATTGAAGAAACAAAGTGAACATAGCGCCACAGGGTTAAAATTGTCAAACGCCACGCCTTGTTTTATCATTTTGAAGTGAAATTCACCCTTTATGATATAAATAAAATTTACGTAAGGTCGTCTGACCATTGTGTTCGATTAGATCATAGATAAACTAATATAGAAACAAAGACAGTTTTTCCAGTGGGAATATTTCTTTTCACTCTTCGTTAAATTTAACGAAGTATTCGATGGATTTTTTACATATTATTTGACGTGTCAAAAAAAACATAATAACTGTAAATTTTTCAGAAATTCATTCTTCTATATCATTAAACCAAATAAACTTATTATTCTCGTTCGTGTGTTAGTTTTTTTTTTACGTGTAATTATATGAATTATCCGAATTTTAAACTTAATTTATATGGATAAAAGACTTCTTCTAATTGAACTTCTTGAAGATTTCTCAAGTTCTCAAAATGATAACGATCAGACGCGAAAAATCTTAAAAGAAAGGTGTATCAATGCCTCAAAAACGGAGCTAGAGGGATTCACCGACGAGCTATCGCAACTTCTGCGCAAGTCTCCTGATGAATATCTATTATCAATACAAGCATTTTTTTCATATCTCTACAACGATTCTTCGTGCGTCACTACACGACTCAAAAAATGGCTTCCCGATTTTGCATCAATGATAATCATCAAAGTTATGCTGCCGAACCTGCAACACTCTGATATTCACAGCTTTAGATTGATCCTTCACTATTGTATCGAATTCCTCTGGCGTGCTCGAACTGACAAATTTGACTCAAATTTAACATTAAAACGCGTCTTCAATACAATACTTAACGTGCATGGTGTTTTGGAAATTTTGATATCAAGTGCCCCTGGTCGTCATTGTTTCAAGCGCGTTTTATTCGACTTCAACTTAATTAATCAGATTGAAAATGATGAATTGCTTAAAGCAATCGATATTATCGCGGATCTTATGGAAGAATGTTATGAACATAAAGAAGTTTCACCTCGGCTTTCAGAAGGATTGTCTATATACAAAGCCTGCACATCATTATTGAAAACTTTAAAAACTCACTATAATTCAAAACTGACCACCAAGGAAAACTTAGCACCTACTTTGCAAGACATGGTTAAACTTGAAAATAAGGAAAATAGAACAAAATATGGAAACGAGAACTCTAGTAACTCTAATATCAACTCAGAATTCTTATCTGCCCAGGACGAACAACACCTCACTCTTTTGAAGATGAAATTCCCTCAGAAGCTATCACATTTACCAAACTTATTGCAAGAACTAGAACAACGAAAAATAACTACATTTCAAGTAAGCTTGATTTTTTTTTTCTTATTTCAAATACACATGCACACAAATACATATACACGTATAAACAATGAATCTTTTAATCTCATTTAGGATTTGATTGGATTCATGCCATGTACCAGTTGTCACAAAAGAGCTCTCATTAATCTTTATCCTGATAAATATTCTTCACTCATGGAACAAGAGATGGTTACGGAGAATAGCGGAAAGGGGTCAAAACAGATTTTATGTCTTCCATTTGAATTTAATAAAAGTGATAAACTTGGGCCGTGGGATATTCTATTAAGCGAACATGCAATTAGAGACATTCGGATATTAGAGGCATCTTATGGTATTAAGGCAACTGAGGCAGCCATGATAAAACTCTGGCAAATATCTTCGGGTAAATGGAACAAGCACGACCTAATATGTAAGGTGTCATCATTCCGTAATATTCCTGTCTTCGAAGTTGAAGTTCCAAACTATCATGGTCTAAAGATCATATGGCAAATTGATTATGGGTTTTCTGTTCGTAGCCTTTCGCTTTCTCAACATGTAAAGATTTGGGCTATAACTAACAATCAAGAACAAATTAACTTGATATTAGAAAAACTTGAGATAGTTCATCAAGTTTACAATACTGAACATAAACGTCGGTGTGAATTCCAACAAATGAACAAAAAAGGAGTAATTTTACCAATGCGCTTTGGGAATGAGCAGAGAACAAAGTCCATGGATGATGATCCAGAGATAGATGGTGAGAAACTCTTAGAAGTTCATAAAATACTTATTACTAATAAATTTTTTCCTTTATCTAAGGTAAGAATGCATCATTATTATAAGAAAATCAGAGTAAACCATTATATTAATACATTTTCCCTTTAAAAATAATCTTTCATTTTTCAGAATTTGATCAAGTCGCTTGTTTTTGAAGGCTCCGATTTCACTTTTCAGGTTTCCAAGACTGAATACGAGATTATTAGAAATCCTACTTCGGCAATCGTCATTGGTCGATCAGGTCAGTATTCTTTTGGTTATTGAAATCGGGAATAACTGATAAAACTGATATAATTCTTTTATTCATAATGTATAGGGACCGGAAAAACAACGAGTATCGTGTTTAGGCAGATCTCTTCATACTGGAGAAATCAATTTGACAAAATCCCTTCTTTAGACGGCTACTGCGAGAATTTTCACAAAAGGCAAATATTTATTACAGTTAGTTACAATCTGTGCCGCCAAGTAAAAGATTGCTTTAATGGGTTGCTAGAAGCTGCTGAATTTTCTGGAAAAACAGCTGCCGATTATAATGAATATGTGAAGAAAAGAGATGAAATTAATAATACCAAAGTGAAAGATGTGGTACTTGAAGAGGATGATGAAGAAGAGGAGTTAAGCGAAATTCCTAATTCGTTCCGTCTACTGAATGACAATCATTTCCCATTATTCATTACATATAAAAAGTTTTCCAAAATGCTTCAGGGAACTTATGGAATTGATGTTCGGAAACCTACGGTGAAAAAAAATCATGATGCAGAAGACGATGATTCATTTAGTGATGAAGATGAATTTCATCATAAGTCTTCTATACTAAACTTATCCAATGCATCATGGCATCACTTTATCGACTACAAACTTTTCCAAAAAAAGTATTGGAAACACTTTGGTGATCGTTATCAGAAGAAACTGAGTTGTGAACTAGTTTTTTCTGAATTCTCTGTTATCAAGGTATGTACCCATATACATAAACCTCCCACATTTATAAAATGCTTTATCATACTTATTTCCAAAAAAAAAAATCTCGAAGGGAACGAATCCTGATGTAGATCATTTATCAAGAGAAGATTATCGAAAAATCAGCACGAAAAAATATCCAATATTCCGAAACAATCGTGATGAAATTTATGATTTATTTGAAATATATGAAAAAATGAAATCAAGAAATGGCGACTATGACTCGACCGATAGGTATAATTGAATTATGCAAAAAAGTTTATTTCTTTTTTGTATAGGTTCATATATTTTTAAAATTTTTTTGCAGTACGCTAGCAATCTTTCGTTATGCCAAAACGAAACCACTTGCTGGTCCACATATTCATGAAGTATATATCGATGAATGTCAGGACAACAGAATTGTAGATTTGGCGCTTATATTGAAACTATTTGAACGAGCTGATAACGTTTTTATGGCTGGAGATATTGCGCAATGTATTGCTCAGGGTTCCTCTTTCCGATTCGAGGGTATGTATTGTTCTTTTAATAATGTCTTATTATGAACTCATCTAATTTTTCCTAATTTTTATCGACACACAAATAGACTTATATTCATTGATGCATGAATGGGAACTTAATCGAATCCAAACTATTTGTAAACCAACAAAACTAAACCAGTTTGAGCTAGACGTCAATTACCGTTCACACAATGGAATTCTTCGACTTGCTGCATCAATAATTGATCTCATTTCAAAATTTTTTCCTGAATCAATTGACCAGTTGGAGCGTGAACGTGGTGAAATTGGTGGTCCTCAACCTATCATCTTTCAAAGTGAAACCTCCCTACCTGATATCATTCAGAAACGTAAATTCACACTTGGTGCTAGGCAAGTTATTATAGTACGTGATAAAGAAACCAAAGATCGTCTGAAACCTTATCGGTTGGGATTGGTTTTGACTATTTATGATGCAAAGGGCATGGAATTTGATGACGTGCTGTTGTATAATTTCTTCATTGATCCAAGAGTAGGTCCAAAAATAGGTCGAAAGGTATGATGCTGTGCCTTATTTGAGATCATTTTAATAATAGTAAAAATCATTAATAAACATCTTCTGTATTTAGTGGCGAGTAATCCTTTCCGCTTTGAGTGATTTTACTAAAGGAATACAAACCTTCTCTCATGAGAAACACTATATTCTTTGTTCTGAGCTCAAGAATCTCTATGTCGCCGTGACCAGATCTCGCCAGCACCTTTGGATTTTTGATGAAAATGTTGAATATAGCGAACCAATGCGGACATACTGGGAACGTGAGAAACTGGTCAAAGTGCGTCCAATTAGTGAATTTTACGCTTTATCTTTGGCTAAGAAAAGCAGTCCACATGAATGGTATCTACAAGGGAAAACTTTCTTTGAACAACAACAATATGAACAGGTAAAATTGGTTTTAAAATATTCTTCATACAAAATAACAAAGACTAACTTAATCACTTCACTTTCAGGCCATCTTCTGCTTTGAGGAAAGTGGAGATAAAGGTCTTCGTAAACTAGCCAATGCATATAATCTCCAGGAGACTGCCAGGGACTCTGTTAACGATTCGGATGGAGCCACAATAAAGTCCAATTTTAAACTTGCTGCTGAGGCTTTTATAGATTGTTCCCGGCCAGCTAAGGCTGCTTTATGTTACAAGGTATAGCCTTAATCATGTTATATGAAGATTTTGATTAAACTTAAACTTCAATATTTTTAAATTGATATTTAAAATTCCCAGGATATTCGTATGTGGCGAGAGGCGGGAGACAATTTTGTAAAAGCAGAGAAGTATAATGAAGCCATTTTAGCCTATAAAGAAGAAAAGGATGGAATCTCATATCCAATCATAATCAATTTGATGAAAAGGTAAGCAGTGATAATGTTAGTGTAATTAATTATATTATATAATTTAATGTTTGATGTTCGACTAAATTATCGCAACAAGCCACAAGAACGAAATTGACGAAAAGATATTCCGCCGCATTATCCGTCTTATCAACATCCATTATCGCAAAAAAAATAATAAGGAAATGAGCGAGAAAGCCCTTTCGGTTCTTCCAACTCAAGAGGAACGAATTGAACTTCTGAAAGAACATGCACCAGAAGAACTTTTGGAAGTCTATAAGAAGAATCGTAAGTTTAGTGACGCCGCCAAATTCTTACGCTCGCTTGGAAAATTCAAAGAGGCTTCCGTAATGCTAAGCGATAATCTTGATAAAGAATTAAAAGAGCCTCCCGTCACGCTCCGCAAAAATCTTGATAAAGAATTCAAAAAGGCTTCCGTCATGCTAAACGACAATCTTGATAAAGAAGAGAACATGATTGATTCTTTAGGCTACCTTTTACATCCTTGCAGAGTAAATATACTAGTAGATACGATGAACAACGAAAGTAACCAAAAAGAGTTAGATAAATTAATTAACGATGCAATTAATATCGTCACGAAAGTCAAATCACAACCTTTAAAGAAATCTGAGAAGTGGTATAGACTTACGGAAGAGTTTCAGTTATATAAAGCTTATTTAAAGAGTGACCTAAATAGAGTTCGCGAATGCATACAATTTTTTGAGGGGCATAATGATACTATTGTCGAGTTTCGGGCGTTAAACATATGGTTGAAAATTCCACCACAATCAAGTAATACTGAGTATTGGCATGAACGATTACAACATCTAATGAGGCTCTGCGAATTAGCCTATGATTTTATAGACTCACGTAAAAATGTTCACAACAAAAAGAAAATCAACAAAAATTTCGAAGAATTTTTTTTCGTTGAAGAAGTACAAGATCGCCCAGATAAACGGAAAATTTCAATTTCTTTTGATAATCCACTTATTCGTCATATAAATGAAATGCATGACAAAAACGCAATAGAGGCTTTAGAAGATTGGAAGGTTTATAACGCGTATATTGTGCACAAGGCAATCTCGAAGTTTCTTGCTTCATATATATATGATCTTATATCTAAGGCTGACCAAGAGGGTAGAAATATTTCAGACATAGCTTTTGAAATTTGTAACGAGAATGTGAAATGTAAAAAGAAGCATAGTTGCAGGAAGCATCATGTGATTCCCACACCATCAATTATTCACAAACGTATTACGCTTGCATGTCTTCAGTACACTGCAATACGACAATTAGATACAATATACCGTCTTCGCTTACTTATCGAGGAAAAAAGTGAATTGGTTATGTCTAAGCAAAGGTTTTGGGCCGAAAGACTAGTAGATTGTCATTTTCGCTATCAATCCCCGCGATCAAGTTGTCCAGAGATTGCTCATGCAACAATCATTAAACTTCCTAGACACACATATAATGGATTTGTAGAACTCTCTTATAAAGTTTGGTTAGATAAAGAATTTGATCCCTGTAACTTTGCAAAAATGTTAAAATGCATATTCGTGTTACTACAGTTGCGGTGCAGATGGGGCATTAATAAGTTTAACTGGGAAACATCACATCATAGTTATAATTTTATGCCTGGTTTTGTATACACTGGCAGATATTACGAATCAGTCGCAAGGCGACTTGCTTTGTTCGTAGAGTCTCTCCGCGATAACTTAGTGATTAAAGCAATAAATCAATCAANCTCATGCAACAATCATTAAACTTCCTAGACACACATATAATGGATTTGTAGAACTCTCTTATAAAGTTTGGTTAGATAAAGAATTTGATCCCTGTAACTTTGCAAAAATGTTAAAATGCATATTCGTGTTACTACAGTTGCGGTGCAGATGGGGCATTAATAAGTTTAACTGGGAAACATCACATCATAGTTATAATTTTATGCCTGGTTTTGTATACACTGGCAGATATTACGAATCAGTCGCAAGGCGACTTGCTTTGTTCGTAGAGTCTCTCCGCGATAACTTAGTGATTAAAGCAATAAATCAATCAATGAATTTCATTAATTATACCATAGAAAATTCCGACCAAGTTAAAATAGTTACGTCTGAAGCTTTTGGTGACCTTATATCTCTCATGGAGTTCACAATGTTTTTGATTTTAGCTGCTCGTCCTGGACATTGCGATTTTTTCATTCCCCGAAGTTATTTGGTTAACTATTATGATTCATTCAACTTGAATCCATCCCTTATATGTCTAGAAGGTAGAAATAAATACAATAGAATGGACTATATCAATGAAATCACAGAATTATCTCTTCAAGCTAAAAAACTTCTTGAAGCAATGATTGATAGGAATATGCATTACTCGACAATTATCCTTCGGTTGATACGGCTTCTGACCCTTATCTTTCTGAACGAATCCACTTTAACATCAGATGTATTAAATTGTTTTAAAAGCTTGAGCAACGAATTTTACGTCGAGAAGTATTATAAATATCTGTCAGTAACTTTTCGAAATAATTTTGTAAACATTCTGAATATTGACCTTAAAGAGAATAACTTTGATTCACTAGTTATAGTTTTCTACAACTGGGGGGGAATCTCTAAATTTTCTTCTTGGGAAAAGTCCGGGATCACAAAGATTTCATATCACAGTATTGAAGAATTTCGTTCTTCCCTTCAAAAAATCATACCATCAGTAGTAACAGAAATAATAGAATCCGATACCCCAAACAATCGTTCATTCCAACCATCTGACAGCAGTGAACAAAGTTTTACTCCAATGCCCGTTGATAATGATGAACAGATTGAAGAAGACCAGGATACAGCCATAGCCTGGTTCCGCGAGATTCGCGATTCTTCCCAGGCCCAAAAAGCAGCACTAAAAATCCAAACCTGGTTCCGTCGGATTCAAAATCGAGAGAAGTCTCGTCAGTCACCTTATGATCCGATCCTAGATAAAATCTACAAAGCAGTAAAATTATTCTGCCGAAACGCAATGAACGTAACAGTGCGCAAGTATAATGTTCACTTAAGGGTCCCAACAGTAGATATCATTGTGGAACTTATTAAACTGCAAGACAGAATGGATAAAAATAAGAATAAATTGAAAAAAATAATTAGCTGTTCTTCCGACGAACAGAAGATCGAATCTTGTTTGGAGCTTGAAGATGAACTAAAGTAATTTATTTTATTTAGTATTCCTATAGTGACTTCTTTTTTCATCATCTGAGCTCATTTGAATTTTTTTTTTAGGTTCATCCATAATGAAAATGTTAAGTTATCATTAGAATTATTATCAACAACCGAGAACTCAGAGAAACATAAAGAAGCAGATATTGAATGGTTAAAATACGAATTAGGACAAGCGAAGGACAATATTGATTTGGTTTGGGAATGGATAGAAAAATGTAATGAATTATGAGTGAGGTTAATTAGATTTTTTGTTTTATAACGATTATTTATCATTTTAAAATAAAAAATATTTTGAGCACAATAAATGGAATCTTAGAAAATATTTTTTCAATACAAATGACAATAAAAATTTTTAAAATTTTTTTATTGTTTTATAAATATTATTTTTAAAAATTGGTTTTATTATTATTATTTATAGTAATTAGAGATTAGTATTAGTATTTTTAACATTCTTTCATCGCATCGATAATGATATTTATCGAAGACAATTTCATTACATTATTACATTCATTATGTTATTCATTATGTTATTCATTTATTATATTCATTATTGCATCCTGTTGTTGTTGAAGTAGTTACAGCTTTAAGATTATATTTATTCGATTCGAAAGTCAAAATATTCAACATTTAATGTAGACCACTCACAGCAAAAACGGGTTTTCGGCCAACCCTATGAAATTTGAGATTTTGTTATAATTATATGCATATCAACTTAACCTATTGGAAAATATATTTTTCCGTTCATGTATATTAGTAAAAATGGCCAAAATTTAAATTTTTTGAACACCTTTTTTTTAAAAAAAATCGTTGCGATCTTTTTCAATATCAATATTAATAAATTTTTTGTGGCAATAAATTTATATATTCAACAAATACAGATAAATTAAATTATTTAAAAAACATTGTATTTATTTTATGCAAAATTTTATCTTTTGTTATTTAGAAGGAAATCGAGGATTTTAAATTTATTTCTTTACAAACGCGAATTTTAGTTGCGTAACTTAGCCGAAAACCGGTTTTTGCCGTGGGCGGTCCATATCTAAGAAATTATCAAAGAAAATTGTTTATATTTATAACTTGATAAAATTAGGTTAGAAGTCACTTGATAGCCAAAAATTGGGACTCATTTCTCATTCGCCAATAATAAAAAACCCTTTTTGGCTAAACTATTTGTTATCTCTTAAAATTTTTTGTTCTCATGATGTAAATTATTTTGGCAATGTTGCGTAATGGGATGGGAAAATTTGCTTGTTATAAAAAAGTTAGGTTTGGCTTTGGTTTTTCTCAACCTCTTGGTTAGAAAAAATATTTGTATTGCTTTTATATTAAATTTTTTTGACATTTACTAATTTTTCGTTAATTTTGTAGTTTTAAACCTTGTTTTTGTCTAAATCCTTGATTTTTATTTGCAAAATTCCTGGTGCCGAGAATTTGGGAAATGAGTTAATTCCTATCATCATCCATGCTTCTCAACAAATTCGCCCTATAGCCAGTTCTCCGCCTGTTTCGCATCCAGTTGCCGTAGGCATTTATGTCGCTGCCAACGTAGCCTATGGCTTACTTTGCTTTCTCGAAGGAAAAGAGCCGTAAATTTTTTATATAAACTTTCCTCCTTATTTTCCGAAAATTCCCTTGTATGTCTTATTTTAGGAATTGCTCTTTTATTTTACTTGATTACTTACTAACTAACTTTTTTCTCTTTCTTTCGAAAAGTTAAAAATGAACTGCGTAGATCTCTTGGAAAATCACGAAAATTTACATTAAAGTTTTTTTTTTTGATTTATTTCTTATTCTTTTTTCTTTAACCTTTTTTTTCATTTTTTTTCTTTACTCGTTATTCTTAAGTTTTTTTTTTAGCCGTTTCTTGCTAGCATGTATTTTTAGGGTTTTTTTTATTTTTACTTTTTATGAATAAATAAAATATATTAAACAATAAACTTACCAAAAAGAGGGGTAGGCTAAAGCGGAGTTAACACGTGAAATCAGTCCAATTAAATTTCAAAATTAACCAATCTAATTACAAGATCATGTGTAACTTCCAAAATTCAAAACAAGCGAAACAAGCAAAAAAATGAAGATTTTGTAAATAACCTGCTTTCTACCACTAAGTAAAAATGCTTAGCATGAAATTTTACATATAGATCATTAATAACTTACTTAATAAAATTTTAATATAATTTGATGATTCACGTGTTAACTCCGCTTTAGCCATCCCCCAAAAAGAGAAATTATTGTTACACGAATTTATATTACAATTAAACAATGAACAAAAGTAAAAGTGTATACAGTCAGATCTCTATAGTTACACCCTATATAGTCACATCATATAAAACCTTTTTATAGTCACCCTTTCAGAAACCAGTACCTNCGAAAAGTTAAAAATGAACTGCGTAGATCTCTTGGAAAATCACGAAAATTTACATTAAAGTTTTTTTTTTTGATTTATTTCTTATTCTTTTTTCTTTAACCTTTTTTTTCATTTTTTTTCTTTACTCGTTATTCTTAAGTTTTTTTTTTAGCCGTTTCTTGCTAGCATGTATTTTTAGGGTTTTTGTTATTTTTACTTTTTATGAATAAATAAAATATATTAAACAATAAACTTACCAAAAAGAGGGGTAGGCTAAAGCGGAGTTAACACGTGAAATCAGTCCAATTAAATTTCAAAATTAACCAATCTAATTACAAGATCATGTGTAACTTCCAAAATTCAAAACAAGCGAAACAAGCAAAAAAATGAAGATTTTGTAAATAACCTGCTTTCTACCACTAAGTAAAAATGCTTAGCATGAAATTTTACATATAGATCATTAATAACTTACTTAATAAAATTTTAATATAATTTGATGATTCACGTGTTAACTCCGCTTTAGCCATCCCCCAAAAAGAGAAATTATTGTTACACGAATTTATATTACAATTAAACAATGAACAAAAGTAAAAGTGTATACAGTCAGATCTCTATAGTTACACCCTATATAGTCACATCATATAAAACCTTTTTATAGTCACCCTTTCAGAAACCAGTACCTATTAATGCTAACATAGTTTTTATTGTCACACTCTTTCAATATTTAATAAATAAAAACCTCTTTATAGTCATACCTCTTTATAATCACCTATTTATTTTTTTTACCAATGGTATGACTATATAGAGGTCTGACTGTATATATTTTTGCTTCTATAGTTACGACATGTGTCACTGAGATAGTCACGCATTATTTAATAGAGGTATAAACAAAATATACAGAATTTCTCTTTTTCTGAATTTATCTTGTTTTTTTCAATTAATTTGTCTCTTCAAGATGTGGTTGAATGGAAACTTCCTTTTCATTACGGCTAGTTTAGTCTTTATTTTTTTTCTCATCATAAGTAGAAACTACAAAATGCAGCATTGTTACTATTTCAGAAAGGTATACTAAAACTATTCGTCCCAAGTCGCACTACCACCACCACGACTACTAAAGGCATCAAGGCTACTACCGGCAACACGACTACTTCCACTTTTTCCACAACTTCTATTGTCACTGTCTATTCACCGAAAAGAGGAATAAAAATCATCAAATCATGAAGTTATTTGCATTCCTGATAAAGGTAAAGTCAAATATAAGCATGAACATTGCATAGTGACCATATATTGTATTCCAACCATTTTCTTGGAATGTCCTAAAGTTTCAACCGTAAAATCAATCTTTACTGTGACCTCCAAATGCATTTCCACCTCCACTGCCACCACCACCTCCACTTTCGTCACCCTCAGCACTAGTATCTCTGTAGTGTCGGCCAATTGTAGGACATCTGGCTCGTCGTGTATTCCAATAAATCGTTTCAACGGAGATGGATATATATGTTTGTTGCGATAAAATTGATGATATATAATAAACAATATGGTATTCTAAATTTTCTAATTTTTCTAATTGAAGCCTTGATTAATTCACATCCTCCTAAAAGAAGATAATCAGAATACTATGTAAAATTTTTTTATTTATTTCATGATTAACTTTTATATTGAACATTTATTAATTAATTAATATATTCTTTAGTATAGTGAAAATACCATGTTATACAATTTCTTATTTTTTATATTTCACAATTATATATTTATTTATCAAGTTGTTATAGTAGAGTTTATCACTTCACTTGTTGCCTTCCATGCTCGAATTTCTGCTGTTCTCTCATGCCCATCTAATAATTTTGAACGAATGAAATAAAAGTAATAGTTGGTTAATTATTAAATTTATTAAATTTATTAATAATTGTTGTACTCAAAGAGGATAATTAAATATTAACAAAATATTTACCTATTAACTGGCACAAACGAATCACATATTGTTAGATGAATGATTCAAATTTTCGAGAAAAAAAAATATTATTTATGAAATATCATTTGATATTGTTTATAAAACATAATTATTTATTAAAAAAAAGGATCTAATTTTGAAAACGTACGCGCCATAAAGAACAAAAGGCTTCTTCGAAAAACTTGCTACTTTCCCAATACCAGAAATACAACCGGTTATTAATAAACTATAAACTATCCAAATGCTTTTTTTTCAATAATATTTTCAAGAAAAGTTTGTCTTTTATTACTGAGTTATGATTTGTTTCATTTATTGTTTGTTTATTGTTTTCAAGTATTATATATATATATAATTGTAATAATAGAGTGAAATAATGAATTTAACGAAACAAAACATTGAGTACACGTTGAACATATAAATTGTTATCACGAGTTTTAAAAATAAAAGTATGAATTATTTATTTGGAATCCAACTTTTTAATTTGAAAGTTAGAAAATTTTTTTTATTGAAAAATTATTAAATTAAACATTGTATTTATTAACTTGGTAATAACTTTAACTAGAAATGGAACATTCCTGACAACTTGTTTTATTAAAAAAAGGTCTTATTTTCGTGATCCCATCCATCAATTCCAAGAAAGAGATTGAATAATTAATATTAATAAAATAATAATAAAGATCTTATTTCAAAATCCCAAGTATTAAAAAATTACAAAATAATAAAGATCTTGCCCTGGAATCCATCATTAATTCAGGTATTATAAAAAAAAAGAGAAATCAAGTAAGTGATATTAAAAAAAATAAAGATTTTACCATAGAATCTTTCCTCAAAAAAGTAATCAGGTAAGAATATTATAAAATATTTTATTTACAAAATATATTTTAATTGGTGCGATAATCATTTAAATAACGTGATTTTAAAAATTGTCATTTTTTAACGTAGTATAGATTTTCGTCCTAACGTTTTATCCGTTTCTGGAAAGTCACGATGTATCGCAAATATAATAAATGCAATGTGAGTGGTGAATCTTACGAAAAAGTCCTTGAAAAGGATATTTAAAAAATTCGCCACTATACTCTTTTTTGGTAAGAAAATCTTGCCGAAAACGATCAAAAGTATAGGTGGATTTTTATATCTTCGATATCTACTCGATATCTACTCGATATCTATTCGATATCTACTCGATTACGATTACGATTACGATTATAGCATCCCACCCGCCCTCCTTGGATTAGCGGTTCTTTAAATACAAAAAAAATATGTGATACAAAAATTATTTACTTGTGAAATACTTGAAATCCCAAAGTAAGCCTCATGTACCTGTTAAACTAGTATTCTGTTGTGAAAAAGCCGTAACGGTCAGACATCAGAGTGATTAGTTAAAGTTAAAATTTTTGTATGACCTGAAAATACATTTTTTCATCACAATCAAAGTCGTCAAAAGCTAAAACCCGACCTTCTACTTCTAATAAAACATGTAGATTAATAGATTTTCTATCTAAAAATCTGAAAATTTTTTTCCACTATACTTTTATGTCCCTTTGTTAACACATAAGTATTACTCCTTATTTAATATTTAAGTTCCAAATTCTCGTACGATTCGAAAGTTTAATGAAAGCGAGACATCTAACTATGTAAATAATTAGCTCCTTTTTTGATTTTAATAGCATCATTATGTGGGTTAGATTATTATTTTTTTTTATAAAAAAAGCATTTATTGTTTGTTATTATAAACGTATTGTTAACTTTATATATTTGAATATCCTGTGCTGAATTAAAGGTGAAAGAAAAGAAGTTCTTAATATTATTTATAATTTTAGTTCAAACTTTTACAATTGTATATTTAAATACTGTATATAAGTTAATAAAGACTTTCAAATACATGCTTTTATAAAAAAAATATGATTTAATATTTGTTTATTTTTTCGATGACTATTCCATTCTGACTAAATCTTCAATAACTTTATTTATTTGTTCGTCAGTAGGGGGTTTTGTTGAATCAAATTAGTAGGTTTAATCAGATGGTTTTGTGGCTCTACGTTGTTTTTTGTATCTTCCAATACAAAACTATCTTGCGGAGTTGGCATCATTAATTTTGGATTTTTTATTTATTTATGGAACTTCCACTTTTTTCTATAGAAATTAAAAGATTTTCTCCACTACTTATCATCGAATAATCGATTTCTAATTGCATATAAATCGTAGATAATGGAATGGAATAGAATGTAATAAATAGAATAAAATGATATAATAAAAAAAAATAAACAATGTAAAGATCTCTAAATATAATAGTGTAGTCAATGTAAAGTGGAATTTTATGTATAAAATACCATCGGAAAAGTAATTTTTAAGACAAAATAATCCATCGGGAGTAAAATTTTTATATATTATAATTATCTGTATCTGTAAACGTCACACCATTAAAAGTTTAGCTACCAAACTTCATATTGCATCTTTCGTTGATAAACAGCTCTTTCTCCATTTAATCCGCAAGTATCATCAAGATATTTCGAACAATAAAAATCTACTACCTCTTTCATCTCACCTTGTACTGCTTTAAATTATAATTTCAAATTATTAATATATACGACAGTTATATTTTTGGTAAACTTTGATCTCAAGATTCTCATTTAATAGTGAAGTTATAGATTTTATACAAATTTGCGTATAATTTCAAATAAAAGATATCTGTATAACGTTACATCGATTATGTTTCGTGGTGGTTACTAGAAAATCAAAATACTCGCTAGTTTTGTATATAAGAAAATATGTACTAAAAAAAAATAATATTAAATTGATATAATATTTGCTAGTTTAGGATTCAATCATTATTATTAAATATTTAGTATTTTTAAATTGTATAAACTAAAATTCAAGATAAAACGCACCTGACCTAAACTCTTGTTTTATTATAAATTATTTATCACCTTCATCGTTTTCATTATTTCCATCATCTTCTTCATTTGGTAATAATATTGAATTGAGTATTAGCATGAACGGTTGCAACGTATAATGAAGGCTCTGCAAATTTTGAAGATTTTTTTTTCGTTGAAGTACAAGATCGTCAGATAAATCCGCTTGTTTATAGTGAGGTAGCACGGAGAATACGAAAATCACAGGGGATGAATCATCCTTGTGTGTTATCCATCATCCAGGATAACTGTTTATTCATCCTGGCACAAAAACGTTTTTATGGATGACAGAGGATGAAGGTAAACAAGAAGAAGATTTATAAAAATAGCTGCGGTGGAGAAGAAAAACGAGAGATTCCTTTCGGGTGAAAAACATCCGAAATAATTTTCTTTTTGTAATAAACTTTTTTTTGATTAATAATAAAATAATAGATAATTTTCTTTGTAATAGTTAATTTTAATGATAAATGATTTCATAGTGACTCAATAATTCTAAAAATATTTCTTGTAATAAAATAAACTTTTGCATAGCAATAGGGATAAGATACGCCAAAGCAGTAATATATCTCTATTGTTATACTTTGAAATAGCCTTATAATATTTTTAATAAACTCTTTCTTCTCTTGGTAAAGTTACTTCAAAAAGTCTATCAAGTTTCAGCAGCGTACGAAGAAGTTAGTAAAGATACTTTTACTCCACTTATTCATCGTACCTTCAGATATTACACGTAATTGCATTGTTTAAGAGTGTTAGTAAGCAGGTTTAGATCGACTGATTGCCTGATCTTACTGTGTTTCGTGATATTGCGTACCAGAGAAAGCGTGTTAGTGATACATTGAATTATCGTGTGATCATCTTGAGTTTATTGAGACTGATTTCCATATTGTTCTGACAATAGACAAGTTTATAACGTGGACATTGTGCATGTGCACAATCTCGAAGTTTCTTGCTTCATATATATGAGCTTATATCTAAGGCCCATCAAGAGAGCAGAAATATTTCAAACGTAGTTTACGAAATTTGCAACGAGCATGCTAAATTTAAAATGCATAATTGCCCGAAGAATCACATTATTAGCATTACAATTTTAGTCCAACCAGTCACAAAGCGACTTGTTTTCTTTGTAGAATCTCTCAGTGATGGAAGCATTGAATCAATCAAAGGAATTTGTTAATTATGCTGTAGAAGCTTTCGGTGACCTTATATCTCTTATGGGTTCATAATGTTTTTTTATCTTAGCTGTTCGTCTCGAATATTGTGATTTTTGCCTTCCAGAAGTTATTTGGTTAACATTCAACTTGAACCCATTCCTTATATGTCTGGGAGGCGTAAATAAATATAATAGAATAGACTACAAAAATAAAATCACAGATTTCTTCTTTCAAGCAAAAAAAGCTTCTCGGAGAAATGATTGTTAGAAATATGGAATGTATTACTTGACAATTATCTTTGGCTGATACAGCTCCTGAATCCACTTTGACATCAGGTGTACTAAATTATTTTAAAGCCTGAACAAAAGACTGAGCAACAAACTTACATTGAGAAGTATAATAAATATCTGTTAATAATTTATCTAAATCATCTAGTAACCAATCTGAATGATCACCTTAAAGAGAATGGCTTTCACTGGTAATAGTTTCCTACAACCTGGAAATATTTTTTTCTTGTGCTTTAAGAGACTTAAATTTGTTTTTTTTGGCATTTCAAAAAAAGGAGATGTAAAAAAATCTATTCATTATTGATTTATAAATACTAGATTGATAAATTTGCACGGTTAGTATAGATGCCATCCAAAATTACTATTAATTGCAACGAAAGGGATTGTAACCACTTCCTTAATTTTTATTATAGTTATTATAATTTAAAAATAAATTTACAAATGTGGAACGATTTGTCCAATGGTAGTTTAATCATCCTTTTAGTTTCAGAACTCGCCAAGTTATTATCGTATGAAAATAATGTCTCAAAATAGGTTTGAAAAATTTTTTCGTTATGAATTCAAAAAATTCATTTACATTGTTAACTTCGTACTACGTTGGTTATACAATAATTAATTAAGTAGATAAATTTTTTTATGATAATAAAAATGCAAAAAAACTAGTTTTAAGTGATTTGAAATAATATCTGAAGAAAAAAAAAGCATAATAATAACGATTTATCTATTTGTCTACACAAAATAACATATTTTTCTGTAAAGGAAAAAAAAAAATTATATATTTTATTTATTTACACCAAATTTAGTATATTTTTCCAAACGACATGAAACGGGGCTAATTACGTTGTACGGGGGACGAAACGAACAAATTTAAATAAGAAACAATCATTTAGTACTTTTCTATTGCCAATTAGACAGAACAACAGAACACAACGCAGATTTTGTATACCTAGGTATCTATTCTGACACCAGCTAAATATAGATCTCGAAATTATATATAGAGACCTTCAAAACTAAGCTAAAGAACTTAAGTCAGGAAATTGTTTTACTCTGGATAAATTTTAATATTTACTATTAACCTGTTATCCAAATATTTATAATTGCTCGCTTAATATCTTGCACACCTCTTCTGCGTCTACAAAATTGTATAATATTCCACTCCGTTTCTTAACCAAATATATACATTAATATAGCTCGAAAAGCTCGTTAAATTTAATTTAATACCATTTGACATATATTCCAATCACTAATAATTAATAATAATTATCTATTATTTAAAACCTAACTCACGGTTAATATTTTCATCTGTGAATAAATTATATTATTATTTATTTTTTCATTAAAGTATATTGACTTTAAATACTTCAAATAAAATAAAAATGGCTACTCGCATGGATAGAGTTTATCATAAAATTTTTAATTCTCTAGATACAAATATTCATAAATCATTTACTGCGCAAACCAATTATTTTGAAAATGCGATTAAAAATGAATCATCTCTCACAGAATATGAAAAGAATTTATTACTTCAAGGAGTATATATTTCACATAATATAATAAGATTTGAAAATTCTGTAGAAAAACAAAAATGCAACATTTGTCAGAATTGGTATCGCGCAATCCAATATTGTGAATTTTGTATTCGTAAATATTTAGTAAATAATTTTGGAAATTGGACATCTGGAAATGATGAAATTGACAAATTAATTCAAAAATGTCAGCAAAAAACTATGGCACCTTGTTTTATAATTGAATGGATTGAATATGATCGATTTGTGGATGTCAAATATCTGGCAAAAGGAGGATGTGCTACCATTTATACAGCAATTTTGAAAGATGGACACTATTGTGAATGGAATTCTGAAAGACAAATATTGGAAAGATTTGGAATGCAATCAATTGTCCTAAAAAGATTGAATAGCTCAAATAGTAATAATGTGCATTGGGTTCAAGAAGTAAGTTAAATTATTATTGCATTTATTACATTCTGTTTGGTATTTCAGAAATATTAATTACATAATTGCAAAAAAATCATTAGATTACATTAAGTTTTATACTTGGTAATACTTTAGCATGTCTTGCTGCATGTTATGGACTAACTAAAGATCCAAGCACCCAAGATTATATGTTAGTTTTAAATTATTATGATAATGATTTAAGACATTTTTTAAAAGATAATTATCATTCGCTTACATTATTACAAAAATATAAAATTATTATTTATACTACAAATAGTTTACGTAGAATTCATGAACAAAACATAATACATAGAGATTTGCACTCCGGAAATATTTTATATAATTCATTAAGTGAAACCTGGCATATTAGTGATTTAGGATTGAGTGGGCCAGTTGACAAACAATTAGGTAGCATTTATGGGAATCTCCCATACATTGCGCCTGAACTTTTATGTAAAAAAAATTATACAACAAAATCAGATGTGTATAGTTTAGGTATTATAATGTGGGAAGTGATTACCGGTGAAACTCCATTTGATGATTATGAACATGATTTTAAATTAGCTCTTGATATAGTCGAAGGATGTCGACCAAAGATTTATGAATATATTCCGCATGAATATGCAACTTTAATGAAACGATGTTGGGATGCTAATCCTGATAATAGACCTGATGCATACACAATTAATTATAAATTGGAACCATTACTTGAGTTATTATATAACGAAATGGATAAGCAACAAGAACCAACTTTTCAATCTAACAGTTCAAAATCAAATTTTTTCCATTCAAGCTTAACGAAAATTAAAAGTAGTCAAAAAATCAAAACCAGTAAAGTATATACATTTAACATTTCAGCTCAACCTAGAAATGCCACAGAAGGTAATCTATTTTGTAATTTTATTTTTTTATTTATTTATTTTATATTTTATTAATTAATTTATTAATTTTTTCAACATCATTATTATTATAGAAGAACAAGAAGGTAGAATCATTCAAATTATTAATTCTAATAAAAATTTTCAATTTAATCTATATTAATGTAATTTTGTATATTTTATATATTTAGCATATGAAACTAAACAATTTGATTTTAAAATCTCTGATGGTAGTATTTTATTAATTTTTTAAAACGATTAATATTATTTACTTAATTTTATTTAATTTGTTGTATAGAAATTGAGCAGTTATTTCTTAATAATGTTGATGATAAAGGTAATTGGTATGATTTCATTATTTTGTATTTTATTCTATATTTAGTAAATTTATTTATTTTTTTTTTTTTTATCGTTATTTCAATTTTAGTTGATCAAGAATATGGATTGTCGGTCCCTCTTTTACATTTAGCACATGAAACTAAACAATTTGATTTTGAAATCTCTGAAGGTAATATTTTATATTTTATTAATTTTTTAATACGACTAATATTTATTTAATTAATTTTATTTAATTTGTTGTATAGAAATTGAGCAGTTATTTCTTAATAATGTTGATGATAAAGGTAATTGGTATGATTTCATTATTTTGTATTTTATTCTATATTTAGTAAATTTATTTATTTTTTTTTTTTTTATCGTTATTTCAATTTTAGTTTATCAAGAATATGGATTGTCGGTCCCTCTTTTACATTTAGCACATGAAACTAAACAATTTGATTTTGAAATCTCTGAAGGTAATATTTTATATTTTATTAATTTTTTAATACGACTAATATTTATTTAATTAATTTTATTTAATTTGTTGTATAGAAATTGAGCATCTATTTCTTAATAATGTTGATGATAAAGGTAATTGATATGATTTCATTATTTTGTATTTTATTCTATATTTCATAAATTTATTTATTTTTTTATTTCAATTTTAGTTGATCAAGAATATGGGTTGTCGGTCCTTCACAGTTTCATGATTAAATTTACTTATTCTGTTTCTTTAATTATTAAAACATTATTTATTTTTTTTATTATAAACTATTTTAATTAAATTCATCTATGTTTTCTATTTTATTATCATTATTGAACGATTGATCATTAACTTCTACATTTTATATAATATAATAATTATCATTAATATAATTATTATAATTCCTACCACTACAATTACAGAATTACTTCTACAGTTATTATTATTACATCCACTACTATTTCCATACACTACTTCTATATTTTAATATCAATTTCGATCTTCCGAAAATTTATTTCAAATTTTTAAATATTTTTATTTAACATTTCAATTGATCATGGCAATGTTCAAAAAATAAATTAAAATTTTTTAAATTCATAAAGAAATCAAAGACATTTGTCTTAATGATTTGAGAAGTGATTTCGAGAGGTTCTGAATATTTGATGCGGTGATAAATGAAATAATATTAATATTGGTATTGTTGTCTTGATATCAAACTGACCGCAATTTCGAAATAAATTATTTAAGTGATGGAAAAACTTCTTTTTTTATAATAAAAAATTTTCTGTATTTTTTAGGTCTATTTATAATTTATTCTTTATTCAATATTTAAAATTATAAGACCCTATAATCTCTTATTTATTTTTTTCAAACAAAAATTAATTTTATAAAAAAATATCGAAATGAACTTAAATGACCTCCTCGCTAATATAAACGGAACATCAGTCCAGTCTTATTATTTATCGAAGAAATTTTTCTTCTTTTTAATTCCAAAAGGCCTTTTCGAAGTCACAAAAACTGTCACAGATATATATTGTTCAGAATTTCGGTTGCTAAAGAATGCCGAAGATTAGGAGAAAGTAATAAACTGATAATCGAGTTACTTTTGGAAAAACTCTACAAGAAAATCAGAATATATAGATTTAGCACAGAGTGAAATCATTTCAAAACTTTTTATTAAACTTAAACAAAAATTTATAAATTTTAAAATTAAAAAAAATTATTCATTCAAACATAAAATATGTAATAAGTGGCACCTTTTCGTACAAATTTTTATTATTTTGAAAACTTTTAATGTTATTAAATTTCGGGAATCGTTCTTTGCTTTCTTTAACTTATTATTATCATTATTATACTTATAACAAAAAAACATTCGATTTGTAAAGAGAGATGATGCGATGTACAATTTATGGTTAATAATTATTAAAATTATGCATTAAGCATTCCATTATTTTTCTTTCGCAGCAAACACGACGCTTTTGTCATAAAAATATTATTTAGATTTATTTTTACTTCGATATTGCATTTATTTAGAGTTATAATTAAACCCCAGGTTGTATTTAATTAAATGTGAAATAAATAATTAATAAAAATACAAAAAAAAATTACAAAATTGTTTTGCAATTGGTACTTTAGAATGAATTTTAATCATAAAATTATCTCGCTCCATTAACCAACAAAAAGCTTGAGACATCGTTACTGTTCTAATAGTTAAAAGAAATGCACATTTACATACACATTTATACAATTATTATTTTAATAATTATAAAAATTCAAGGTTATAAAAACGATATTATTAATATTTTTTTAATTAGAAATTATGTTAGTTTTATATTATAGTATAGTATAGAATTTTAATATACATAGTTGGCTTGGGAAAATATCGGAGATTCAGTTTTCTGGCGAATTTTTTGTATAATAAATATAGTATAGAATTTTAATATAGTTGGTTTGGGAAATATCGGAGATTCAGTTTTCTGTTAACCGCTGTATAATAAAGGAATAAATTGAATGAATCGAAAGTCACTTATGATATATAAAAAAAATACTCAAAAATTCAGAATATATTCTCACCATTCAAACTACTTCCTAAAAGTTCAGAGGTAATGAGAAAAAATTCGTCATACCAATAAACTTTTATTTGTTGTGGTGTTGTTGTTGTATAAAGCCATCAGTCAATATTTAGTTGTATATCCATTTGTAAACAGGTTGATCATCATGATAAACCTTTTTACGTTATAGTCATTATCTTTGCAATCCAAAACACGATTACGTATATATATATTATTTAAAATACTATTCATTACAAATATACAATTATAATAGTATGAAAAACTTTTTCTTTTTAAAATCAGATAAGTAGATTATAGAAGTCCAATAAGTTTAATAATCAAACTTTTTATTTTATCTTTTTATAGTCAGTTTGAAATTTGAATAAAAAATATTCGTAAGCTATCGAGAATTTTCAAAAAAAAATGGAATAAATGAATGCTATAATTCTTAAATTATTTTTCGATTAAACTTTGGAAACTCAAATAATAATTTATAATTTGTGACACAAAAGCTATTCTTTGCAGTCTTTAAGTTGCCAAGTAAACATAAAGAATTGCCAAATTGTTAATATGAAATGACTGGGTTGTAATGAATTACATAATCAAAGCTACTTACAATGGAATTTTTCTTATCTTTAGTTTTCAATGAAAAAGTAAAACTATCTTTACTATTAAACCATCTTTCATACTTCCACTTTTATAACAATAACTATGTTTGATACCTTATCACAAATTTCAAGAATAATTTTAAAATTAAAGCATCTCTACTTCCTCTAACAAGTAATTTAAATTCATATAAATTGTTTTCAGTATGAAGAATTTCTTTTCTGTCAATCCAAGATGAAATTTCTCACTAGTAATAATAGGAATTGAAGTGGTTTTAATGAGAAGTGTTGAACTTACGATCTTTCAAAGTGGCAATATTGTCGAAGAGATTGATTTTTAGGAACTAATATCTTAGTATTGATATCTAATAACAGTTTAGATTCAAAAAAGATGTTGATAAGAATAAGGTTTTTCTACTATTTGAAATTTTTAAATACTTATGAGGAAGACAATGTTTCAAAGTTAAGAAATTGTCACTTGTCCATTCATTAAGGTCTGCTGGCAAAGTTGGATTTTTAGCCTTCCCAAATTTTATCTTCCATTGCAAATCATCTAAATGATTGAAATTTATGCATCTTCAGGAAGTGAATTAAAATTCTCTGAATTGGCAGCATATTATTACAAAATATCCAAAGTTTTTCATAAACATGTATTAACTAAGAATCATTATTTGTAATAAGATCAGTTTGGAGAGCTCAACAAATAAAGATTAAGTTTATGAGAAGCAATCAAAAGGTCAAAAATTATCGAATTTTCTAATTTTTCTAACGAAATTGTTCCACCCAATATATATTCTTTTTAATTAAGCACGAAATTGTAAAATGTAGGAGTAGACTTCAAAAATTTGGGTGACTAGTTCTTCACCAACTTCGAATGTGACATTATAATCAATAGGGTTTTCAAGAAGTTGAGTAAAATCATTTGATCATCTTTTATTATTTAATGAATAAGAATAAACGGAATAAATTAAATAAATAAAAATTAAAAGAATAATATTTATCAAGTCCCTTGATATTTAATAGTTCCTCCAAGAATTGCGACTTTATCTTTTTTCCAAAGTTTTAAGTTTTTCTAAACGCGTAGTTGGATATCCGGAACGTGTTTCCTTTTCGAAATTCATAAGCGTATGAATTTATGAATAAATAAATAAAATATTATTTAATAAGAAAATGTTATTATCGTCTATAATTAATAATAATATTCTTTTTAATTCAATTTACCAGTACATTGAATACTTCCTTCTTCAGTATACTGTTGAATTTCACCACTTATTCTTTGTGAAAATAAGTTTCCCATTTTCTTGATTGGGATAATAAATTTAGTTTTGATGTTTTTTATATTATTGTTTTTTGCTGTTGTCACTACCACTACTATTGATGATTTATTATTTATTATTATTATTGTGATTATTGTTATTAATATTGTTATAATAATGAATTGATAGTATCAAGATCTAAATCGAAATCTAATTCCTTATCATTTTATAAATCATTTCATTTATTTTATTATTATTCATCATATTGGATCTAATTTTCCGAATATATTAATATTAACGTATTTAACGTTGATCAACGATGTACAGTACAACACGTGGGTTTGTATTTACTTATTGTACTATGCCCTATGACATTTAACTTCATTAGACACATGATAATAAGAAATTTTTTTCGGAAACTTCCGTAAATAATGTCCGGTGATTTTCGCCACTGGGCAAAATTAAATTTACGTGGCAAAATTAGGGTTAAAGTATTGCTAAATGAATTCTTTAACCTATGCATAGGGATAGACTCTTATCCTGTCCATCAACTTTATAAATCATATGATTAACATGTGATGTTTACTTTAAAATTTTTTATTTATATAGGGGTACAGGATAAAAGTCTTTACCTTGGGTACATTTTAAGGGTCCTCATTGCAGAATTCAAAATTTTGAACGCGGCGTGAACTAATTTTAATTGTTCTTACGACAAACTGACTGCAGTTTCAAATTTATTTAAATAATCAAAAAAAATCTTCTTTCCTATAGTAAAGAATTTTCTGGATTTTTACGTCTATTGATAATTCATTCTTTATTCAATATTTAAAATTATAAGACCTATAATCTCTTATTTATTTTTTTCAAACAAATTAATTTTACAAAAAAAATATCGAAATGAACAACCTAAATGACCTACTCGCCAATATAAACAGAACATTAATCTTTCCTTTATCATTATCAACTGAAGAAGTTATCCTTCTTTTCAATTCCAAAAGGCCTTTTCGAAAAAACAAAGACTGTCACGGATATATGTTGTTCAGAATTTCGGTTGCTAAAGAATGCCAAAGGTTAGGAGAAAATAATAAAATGATAATCACCAGTGCAGCGAATTACTTTTGGAAAAATTCTACAAGTCAAGAAAAATCAGAATATATAGATTTAGCACAAAGAGTGAAAGACCTTTAATATTTTTAATATTATTAAAATTAATGAACTCTTTTATTCAAGACCATTTCACCAAACTTATTACTTAAAAAATTTAAAAAAATTATTCATTCAAACATAAAATATAAAAGACGTGGCACCTTTTCACACAAATCTTTATCGAAACTTTAATTACACTTATAATATAGGACATTCAATTTGTAACTCATTTTACAGAGAGAATAGATATGTTAGTAATTATTAAATTATGCTATGCATATGCATTAATTATTCCGACAATATGATTATTTTTCTTTCGCAACACAAACCCAACAACGCAAAACATTTGTAATGTGTATAAAAATATTATTTAGATTTATTTTTATTTCGATATTTATTCGAGAGTTAGGATTAAATGATCGCGTTGTCATTAATTAAATGTAAAATAAATAATAAATGTGAAATAAATAATAAATAAAATTACAAAAAAAAAAATTACAAATAATAAAAAAGCTTGAAACATCGTTATTGTCCTAATGGTTAAGAGAACTTTATTTATTCATACATTTTATGCATTAGTTAACATATTTACATGCACATTCATATAACTCTTATATGACTTTTATTCAATCACTAATTTAATGATACTATATATAAATTCAAAATTCGCGTGATAAACATCACATCCCGTCCTTACTGTTTTTATATAACTGTATTTATATAAAACTAAATTGTATCAGCAAAGTCTAATAAATACAAAATTTATTACCATCAATTGTTCTAATCCTTACATAATATTTAAAACAAATAAAGCATTTAGGATATTTATTATGTTAAATAAAATTTAAATTTAATTACAAAAACAAATATCAAGGATGATTATAATCATTTAAAGTCTGACTCACTTGTTTTTATGAATCATGCTTTTTTTTTAATCTACTAACGCATCTGCATTCTAAGGTTTCTGTATAGAGTTTTACTAAGATATTACGATTATCTCTTCTAATAACAATAATATTTTTTTTAATTACGATATTTTTGATCCATTTAAAAACTGAATCTTTTCGTAATTTAAAACTCGGACAATCAAATTTCGTGGTCACTTTTTTATTATTATTTTGATTCTTCAATTTTTATTTATAGATTACACTATAAATAAAGAATAGTTAATACACCAAAGTCTATCTATTAAAAGACAAGTGTGAAGTGATGAAATATAATTTCTAAATGTTGTAAGATTTCTTCGATCCCATCAGGAGGAATATATAATTTTCTTCTAGTTGATGTAACCATTATTATTATGATTACTATTTTTATACCGTTAAATCAGAAACTCCTCGATCAGCACTTCACAATGTCACAGATGAAATTATTTCTGTTAAATTTGAAAGTAAGTTGTATTATTTTACATTTTATATTTTATATATTTCTTAAATTGTAAAATTTTCTTTTTAAGACAAAAGAGTTCTCCTTTTATCTGAAATTGAGATTCTGGTAGATCATGCTCAAGAAGAATGGTAGTTTAGTGACATCACTAAATACTTATGCTCGCTTGGTAAATTCAAAGAGGCTGCTGTCATGCTAAGCGAAAATCTTTGATAAAGAAGAGAATATCATTGATTCTTTATACTGCCTTTTACTTGAAGAGTAAATATACTAGTAGATACAATGAACAATGAAAGTACCCAAAAGAGTTGCATATATAAAGTAAATTACTATCGTCACGAAAGTCAAATAATAATACCCAGGAAGTGATATAGACTAATGGAAGAGTTCCAGCTATCTAAATATATATATATGTTTTTTTCAGAGGCATAATGATGAGTTTCAGACATATGGTTGCAAATTTCACTACAATCCTGTATTAATATTGAATATTGGTGTGAACAATTGCAACATATAATGAGGCTCTGTGAATTACCCTATAATTTTATAGACCCACGTAAAAATGGTCACAACAAAGGCAAAAAAATTTGAAGAAATTTTTTTCGTAAAAGTATAAAGATCATCAGATAAACGGAAAATAATCCGCGCACAAGGCAATCTCTACTTCACATAAATATCTAAGGTCCACTAAGAGGGTTACGAAATTTGCAAAAGCTAATTTGTCACATAAAATTGCACGTGAAATAATTCTGATCACCTGCAAATTATAGACCAATGAAATTCATTCTTGACAGGGTAAAAGCTTGTTCGGGGTGTACAGGTTAAAGGTTCTCATTAATTAAACTGAAAAATCACACGATTTTCACATCACTTCACAGTAAAGTGACAACGTACCATCTTTGCTTACTTATTGAGAAATAATGTAAATTTGTTCTATGTATGCAAAGGTTTTGGGCG
The DNA here is from genome assembly GCA_003547095.1 of Diversispora epigaea. Lineage (NCBI taxonomy): Eukaryota > Fungi > Glomeromycota > Glomeromycetes > Diversisporales > Diversisporaceae > Diversispora > Diversispora epigaea. Next base: position 166,317 of record PQFF01000415.1, read on the forward strand.
AAAGACTGATTGATTATCATTTTCGCTATCATCAATTGTCTAGAGGTTACTTATGCAGTTGCGGCAATTATCAATCTTCTTATACAAATATATAATAGACTAGTAGGACTCTTATAAAGTTTGGTTAGATAAAAAATTTGATCCCTACAACTTTGCAAAAATGTTAAAATGCATATTCAGATGATAGATTAATAAGTTCACTAGGAAATAAAAAAGAAGGAAAGATCTTATTATCATTCCAATTTTACAGTCCAACTTGATTTATTTGTAGAATTTCTCCACACTAACTTAGCAATAATCAATCAAAGGAATTCATTAATTATATTGAAGTCAATTATGAACAAGTTAAAATAGTTATATCTGAAACTTTTGGTCCTTATATCACTTATAAGGTTCATTATGTAGCTGCTTATCCCGGATATTGCAATTTGCCTTTCCAGAATTTATTTGATTAACTATTATGATAATTTATTCCTTATATGACAGAATAGAATACAACAATAAAATCACAGATTCTTTCAAGCAAAAAAAGCATTTTGAAAAGTGATTAATTTAGGAATATGTAATGTATTACTTGACAATTATCCTTCAGTTGATATAGCTCCTGACCCTTATTGTCAATCCACTTTAACATCAAGTGTATTAAATTGTTTTAAAGCCTGAGAAAAAGACTGAGCAACAAACTATATATCGAAAAGTACAATAAATATCTTTTAGTAATTTATCTAAGTCATTTTGTAAATATTCTGAATGGTGACCTAAAAGCTTTGGTTCACTACAATTTACTACAATTGAGGAAAAATGTCTAGATTTTCTTGGGGAATTCAGAGGTCATGAAGATTTCATATCACTGTGTTAAAGAAGTTCGTTTTCGTTCTTCCCTTCAAAAAATCACTCTACTAGTAGTAACCGCAGAAATAATGGAGTCTGATACCCCAAACAGTCAAAGTTCATTCCAACCGGCAATCACCTGCGGTGATATTTATATACTTGAAATCATTTTATTATAAGTATAAATAATCATAGATATAGATGAAATTTTACTGGTTGATTTTCAAAAAATAAAGATATTTTCTTATATCCTTAAAATTTTAATTTAAAAATTTAAAAAATTGTATGTTTTTATAATACTTTTGCGCTCACATATAAGCTATATTCTAATTTTATTAATAATTTAACCCCGATTTTAGGTGAACCAACAATTAATAGTTTCCTGAATCTTATTTATTCATCATTCTATTAATTATTTTGTGCCTATCGACAATTTTAGAGTTATCTGTTTTAAAGATACCTGTTGTAATTATTTGCAAGAGTTGCAACTGGTTGCAACTAATTACGCATAAGGAAAAATGAATTGTGCCATATGTTGCAATTAATTGCGACACTTTTTTTTGAATTACGACAGGTATCACTAATCTGTTTAATATTAAAGATACAGATTAATAAAATAAATGGTTTTATGAAATTTTCCACATGTGAATTACTGTCTAAATTTTTTTTTGAATAAACTATAATTCTATAAATAATAAATTTTTCTACCCTGATCTTCAATGATTTAAAAATTTGAATCTTCTAAATCATTTCATTTATTCGATTAGAAAATTATTAAATATAGATAATATTTATAAACCATAAAAAACAAAATAATAACTATTAATTGTCACAAACTAATTTCCGTTTAATACCTTTGTAACTGATTCCTCTGATAATTTTCCAAGTTGCTTTGAAAATTTGACTGAGACTACCTTACAATTTTTATTAAAGGAACCCATACTAATATAGAGTGATGAAAGATAAATAAATATATACCTTTTGTTGTGATCAAAGTATTTACACATTGAATTATAAATATTATATAAATGCGAATGTGATCACTTTTTCAAATTCTTAAAAGTTCTATCTCTAAGACAAAGAAAAATGGCAAATAAAATTCCCACAGAAATATTAATTAAAATTTTAAATAAAAATTTTAAATATTAATGTTTAATCATCTTGTTCGACTCAAGATTTATTTCTTGTGTTTATTATCACAAAGAAATTTGATAGCTTGCAAGAATTGAAATGAAAGAAGAATCCTCATTTCAAAAAATCAAGCACGACTTTTTTCTTGAACATTCAAAACAAGTGGAGGAAATCTAATAATTTGAAATGAACTGAATTGAAGTATTTGAATTGATAAAATGACAAGAAAAAGATATTTATTTTTATATCTCATCTATGTTTTATTTTTAAATAAATTTGGATGATAAGTATAATTTTCATTATTTTTTCACGTTGAAATTTTTTAAATTTTTTTTGAAAAAGTCATAATCATAGATACAATTTGTTTGATGTGACGATCACCATTTTATTTTTTTGATTTAAAAACCCTTTATAAAATTGTCAAAAAAAATATTTCAGTGTACTTTTTTTAAATGCAATAAAAAACAAAAAAAAAACAAATTGTTCATTATTTGATGTGAAAACAATTTTTTTTTTATTTTATCTAGATCATGATTCATTATTTTGGGCTATTAAAGAGTCTTTGTTTGAAATCAATTTATTTCACTCCAAGAACTCTATTTATTTATTATTATGCTCCTTTTTTGGAAAAAAGGAAATAATTTTCGTGAATTTTTGAAAAAACAAACGAAATAAAAATAATAAAAATATTTTTCGAATTATTGCAATAAATAATTTTTACCTGACATATTAATATTAGTAAACAAAAAGTGTTACAAAAATAATAAAATAATAAAATAATATAACATTATAAACATTGTATATACATTCAAATGAGGCATAGGCATTGTCCATTTTGAAAATTCTTGCGTAGGTGTTTTTGATACCATGGGTTGTGTTGTTCAATTGAATTATTACATAAATTAGAAATTATAGCCAGATTTCCATTATAAAATCAATATAAATTATTAAAAATATTTTTAATACAAAATTTCATACAGCTTTTCTGTCTAACTACTGTCAAGAAAATCAATTATAAAATCGAAGANTTTTTATTTTATCTAGATCATGATTCATTATTTTGGGCTATTAAAGAGTCTTTGTTTGAAATCAATTTATTTCACTCCAAGAACTCTATTTATTTATTATTATGCTCCTTTTTTGGAAAAAAGGAAATAATTTTCGTGAATTTTTGAAAAAACAAACGAAATAAAAATAATAAAAATATTTTTCGAATTATTGCAATAAATAATTTTTACCTGACATATTAATATTAGTAAACAAAAAGTGTTACAAAAATAATAAAATAATAAAATAATATAACATTATAAACATTGTATATACATTCAAATGAGGCATAGGCATTGTCCATTTTGAAAATTCTTGCGTAGGTGTTTTTGATACCATGGGTTGTGTTGTTCAATTGAATTATTACATAAATTAGAAATTATAGCCAGATTTCCATTATAAAATCAATATAAATTATTAAAAATATTTTTAATACAAAATTTCATACAGCTTTTCTGTCTAACTACTGTCAAGAAAATCAATTATAAAATCGAAGAATTTTATTGTATTCAAGAAACCCAAGAAAATCGTAAGTACATAAGATGAGGCGGCCATTACATAATAATGAAGTAACTACGGATATTAAAAAAGATCGCCAACATGCATCATTTCAGGAATATTTAATCATGAACAAGATTTCTTTTATTTTCTTCTCTTTCTCTTTTCTTTTTTTAATAATAATAATAATGAATGATTTAAATTTTATATTATATTTTTTTTTATTTATTTAGAATCATGATGAATGAATAAATAATCTAGTTCGTTAAATATTTTCATGATATTTGACTTTAGATTGAAATAAAATTTATCAGATTATTGTTATTTATTTATTCAAAATATCGTAATAATAATACCATATGTGCTTCGATGAGTTATTAATTAATTTATAAACTTTTTTTTCTATTCGTAATTCATTAATTTATTATTATTTTATTATAATTTTTAATTATTTATTATTTAATTTAATTTAATTTATTTATTTCAATTTAATTTGTTTAAATTATTTATTTTCATCAATTTATTTATTTAATTTATTTTCATCGATTTATTTATTTAATTCATTTTATTTATTTAATTCATTTAATTTATTTATTTTTATTTATTTATTTATTTTATTTCATTTTATTTTCTTATAGCTTTTCGATTCTGACCTGAGTTCTTCAGTTTACGGTTTAGGTATCATAATTATTATTATTCTTATTCTTACTTATTATTATTTATGTAATAATTTATTATAATTAATAAATTATTATTTATAAATCATTATCATTTAACTACTGATAGGTGTGGCATAAATATGATGAAATGGTCCGAATTGTGGTATGTAATCTTTAATTATTTTAATTATTTTAATTATTATTATTATTTTAATTATTTTAATTATTATTATTATTATTAATTATTATTATTATTTTAATTATTATTATTATTTTAATTATTATTATTATTTTAATTATTTTAATTATTATTATTATTATTAATTATTATTATTATTTTAATTATTATTATTATTTTAATTATTATTATTATTTTAATTATTTAATTATTATTATTATTATTATTTTTATTATTTTAATTATTTTAATTATTTTAATTATTTTAATAATTATAATTCCATCCCATATTCCATTTAAATAGGTCTCACTACGTGAATCATTTGAAGAATGTGCAATTCAATTTCTTCATTACACTCCGCAAGATGAGATAGATAAAGGAATGTTTTGTTTATTCGCTAATAAGAGTGATCCCAAAGAACTTTTTGCAGCATTACATAATTTGGATGAAGAGTGTTTAGAGAAAGTATGTTTTAATTAATTAATTTATTGATTGATTGATTTTATTTATTGTTAATTTATTTATTATTTTTTTTATATAATTAATTAATTAATTTATTTATTTATTGATTTTATTATTTATTTATTATTTTTTTACAGTTTATTGCTCTTTGGGATAAATGTTTGGTTCCTTAATATGAACGTGATGAATTCTTCGAGAGCTTAAAGTAAACTAATATTAATTACATTTTAATATCAAATTTCTTAATTTTTATAATTTTTATTCATTATTGAAATCTGCTAACGAAATACAATAATTACTTTCACAAGAAGTATTTCGTCTACAAGAATTATATGTTAAATGTGCCAAGATTTATTGATGAATGTTGGAAAGACGCATTAATTGAGGTAAAATAATCATTGATTTATTGATTTCCGTATTACATTCTATTTTATTCTTTATATTAACATCCATCATTCGTAGAAAATGATCGAATTCGAAAAAAGACAAATCCACATCACCTTTTTCAAAGTTCATTCCGATTATTGGAAGAAAAATAGAGAAAATCCTGTTGACCCAATTTAATTAAGATAAAAGATAAATTAATTATTACGTATACCCTTGAATTTTCATTCATTCATTCTTTTTTAGAAAAGTTATCTTCATACTCATTATTAAATATAATTTGCATCACTATTATTATTACTATTTTATTTTGTAGATTTAATTTTTTTTTTACATTGATGGTGTTTGATATTTTTATTTTTTACTTTTGCGATTGGATGGGAATTTTTTTTTGGTTTTTTTTTTATTAAAACAAAAAAAAAAGAATCTACATGTAAATCACAACTACTACAAATAAATAATAATCTTGATAGTCTAGTCTCTTTTTTTTTACTTATTTTTTTTATTTATTTTTTTTAATTTATTTATTTTTTTTTGAAATTTTTGGGAATTTTTTTGTACGTTATAATAATAATTAATTTTTATAGATTTAATATTCAATCTTTAATATTATTGGGAATTTTTTTTTTTATACATGTCACACGTTATAATAATTTTAAAAAACGCGTACATCATAACGTTCAATAATGTTACATCGTTGAAATATTATATTTTAACACTTTTAGTCGATTTCATGATAAATTTGTATTTCCTTTATTATTATTTCCTATTTTTATGAAATCGAAATTACAAACTGAACAAATTGAATTTGTACTCTATACCCAGTGTTAAGATTTTAAAATATCAAAAAAAAACTAATAAATGGTGATTTATAATTTAATAAGTAAAATACAAATAATACAAATAAAAATATATAATGTCAAATAAAATTTAAAAATTAGACATATCCAAACCAACTATTCCAGAATCGCCTAAATAACATAGAAATGAATTAATATAATTAATTATAAAAAGAAATAAATAAAAATATAATAATACTTACCAATACTTAAAGCAGAAGTAGATTCCGTCAATTCTTCAAGTTCCTTTTCAAAATTTTCTTCGTTCTTGGGTTTTGTAAGATTTGAAAAATTAAGAAGTCGACTGGTATAAATCGCTTGTGGATGTGTTTGATAATTAAGAGGAGTTGTAGTTGTTGTAATTGTTGCGTTGGTTGATTCTTGATTTGCTGAAAATTCTTCAGCTTTTTTAATTTGAATTCCAATTTCTGAATCTTTATTTTCCCCTTCATTTAAATAATCATAATAATCAATATAGTATTTCCACAACTCATCCTTTAAATCTTCAAAAGTGGGTCTATGTGTAACTCGAGCATCCCAACACCTCATAATCATTCTTGTAATTAATTTGGGAATATGAAATGGAATTTTTGGTCGTAATCCATTGCATATTTTCATAGCTAAATCTCTATCATGCGGTATATCGGGATAAGGAGGAAAGCCAGTAACTATTTCGTAGGCAATAATTCCAAATGAATATACAGTCCGGTCCAAAAAAAACCGGAATTTTTTATTTATTACTACGCCATGATCGTCGCATTAAATCATGTGAAATTTTTTTTATTCGATGTTCAGAAATTGACATTTACTTATACAAAATTTAATATGAGATACGTTCCCCATTATTCTCTATAATTAGCTCACATCGTCTCTTCATCGATCGCACCAACCCAATTAGAGTCGATTTCGGAATTTTTCTCCATTCTTCCCCCATAAACTGTTCTAACTCTGTGATATTTTTTGGCATTCTTTTTTCTACGTTTCCCTTGACAATCCCCCATAAGTTTTCTATTGGGTTCAGATCTGGACTATTCGACGGCCAGTCTATAACTTCGGGCATGTTTTCTAAAAGAAAGGATTTTGCCAAGCGACTTGTATGCTTGGGGTCATTATCCTGCTGGAAACGCCACCTACTCCCAAGCATCTTCCTCATTTCTGGTAGATGATTATTTAGAATTTCAACGTAAAATTTCGCATCCATGATCTGTTTAAAACAGAACAAGCTTGTATTTCCCTTAATACAAAAACCCCCCCATGCAAGAATTTTTATTCGGCTTTTAGGCATATAACGAATCGGTCGTTTTCCCTTATGCCATCGTTTCACAGTGTTTCGGAAGAGTTCAAATGCTGTCTCGTCAGTGAAAAAAGTTCGATCCCAATTGTCATTGAGGTGAGCTTGTGCCCATAATACCCGTTTTTCTTTGTGCGTTTCGGTAAGCATGGCGGTAGCTCGTGGCAGACTTTTTGAATATCCAAGATTATTCAAATGTCTTCCTATGGTTTGGTGTGATACTTGTATACCCGTTTTTAACATCTTTACAGCCAAATTTCTTGTTGAGAGGGAGGTGTCCCTGCGAATGTATTGTCCTAGCATTCTTGCAGAATGCCCATCAATTTTTTTTGGTCGTCCATTTTTGCCCACATGCTTTGTGGATCCAGTTTTTTTGAGCTTTTTTATGTTATCGTATATTGTTGAGAGAGGGAACTTTGTTTGTGCATGAATTTTTTTTGCATCACGTATACCGTCGTTCCANAACCCCCCCATGCAAGAATTTTTATTCGGCTTTTAGGCATATAACGAATCGGTCGTTTTCCCTTATGCCATCGTTTCACAGTGTTTCGGAAGAGTTCAAATGCTGTCTCGTCAGTGAAAAAAGTTCGATCCCAATTGTCATTGAGGTGAGCTTGTGCCCATAATACCCGTTTTTCTTTGTGCGTTTCGGTAAGCATGGCGGTAGCTCGTGGCAGACTTTTTGAATATCCAAGATTATTCAAATGTCTTCCTATGGTTTGGTGTGATACTTGTATACCCGTTTTTAACATCTTTACAGCCAAATTTCTTGTTGAGAGGGAGGTGTCCCTGCGAATGTATTGTCCTAGCATTCTTGCAGAATGCCCATCAATTTTTTTTGGTCGTCCATTTTTGCCCACATGCTTTGTGGATCCAGTTTTTTTGAGCTTTTTTATGTTATCGTATATTGTTGAGAGAGGGAACTTTGTTTGTGCATGAATTTTTTTTGCATCACGTATACCGTCGTTCCATAATCGTAATAGAACCTCTCGACGTTTTTTTTTTGCTTCGGCCGACATATCAAAACACGTCTCTTCGCGAGCAAAATAGATTGATGAAAAAAAAAGATTGTCAACGTAGCACATGTGTTATGGCTTCCGTTTTTGTATTAGAAGATCTTAATCGGACTTCAATTGGATGTTCTACAAAAATTTTTGTGAAACAAAAAAATTCCGGTTTTTTTTGGACCAGACTGTACATCAGAAGCTTTTGTATATTCTTCATCACCACTTAATACTTCTGGAGCAATATATGGTAATACGCCAACTATATTCTTTTTTTCGGGATTATTTGGATTCGCCCCTATTAGTTTACTTAATCCAAAATCCGAAATCCGTAAATTACCTTTAAAATTGGATGATAAAATATTTCCGGGATGGAAGTCTTGATGAACTATATCTAATTCATGAATTCTCATCAAATTTATAGATAAATTAAATAGATTTAATAATTTTTGTTCCCAATTAATATTATTAAAATTAATTTTTAAATATTCTCGAAGATTTCCATCTTTTGCATATTCTAAAACCATCATATATGAGTGTGTTTCTGGATCTTGTGTAATTCCATAAAATCGAATTGAACCTAATATATTGTTGGTTTTAAAGTGAATTTTCATCTAACAATATAAACACTTTTAATTTATAGTTAAAACGTTATATAATAATTTGAAAATTAAATTTAAATATTAATTAAAATATTTACCTCATTTAAGATATCACTGAAATTCACAAAATTATCAAACTTTTTTAATGCCACTTCTACTTCTACTTCTCCTTCCCAATTCCTTACTCTTTCCCATTGTTGATTTTCAATATCCCATTTTCCAATAAATCCATCAATCCACCTAGCATAATGTATTGTTCCAAATCCACCTTTACCTATCGGTTTAACATCTTTAAATCTATCATATGGTATCCATTCTATTAATTCGTCACAATCATTAGCATTTAGTTGAGCATCTTGAATGAATTTATCTATTCTGTCATTTCCACTTGTCCAATTATTAAAATCATTTTGTAAATGTTTCGAGTTACATGGTTTGCACCATTTCCAAGAGGTATCGGTATATTCTTGATTGCATTCTAGGCATATTTCATCAGATGACATTTTTTTTGTTTGCTTATGGTATGAAAGGTATAAATTTATTTTTTTAAAAGAAACGTAAATTACGTTTAAAATTGAAAAATATTTTTGGTATGCAAAAAAATTCGCATTTATTTAATGATTTATTTTTATTTCATTACACAAAATACGCAAAATGATAATTCTAGAATCGAGCAACCAAGAAAAACAAGAATAGTAAGATTTTATACATTTATACAGATTAAAAAAGGGAATTTCATCGGACTTCGGTGTAATATTTCACACAATGTACATGTAAAGTCAGGCTTAGATGTGGTAGCTGTTTTTCATGTATCCTCTCAAGAATTGGACTCTAATTCTCTATTATCATGATATTCAAGGCCATTCCAATTTAAAAAAGTTATCATGAATAATTCTCATTTAAAACCCTTGTGAACTTTTGACTTTTTATTTAATAAATATATCTCTTCTAAAAGTTGAGATTTTTGCATGTATTAGCTCCAGAATTATCATGGTTATTCAACTATAACTGATTTAATGAGCCATTCACAGTTTCACATATATAAATTATTTTATACTTAGGTATGCATGACAAATGAGTCCCATATCATTTCTACCTTCCCATGTCAAGATTATGCATGTTGCTCAAATTTTTTTTAGAATTTGGGATTTGGCATTTGACATTTGGGATTTGAAAATTAATTTAAGCAACATGCATAGTTAGCCTTGGATATGGTAAATGTTTTTTATGCTCTCTCTTCAGAATTGAACTCTAATTAAAAAAGTTATTGTGAATAATTCACCATTGAAAATCCTTGTAATCTGATGGCTTTTTATTTAATAAATATATCTCTTTTAAAGGATAATATTTTTTAGCATGTATTAGCTCTAGAAGAATTATGGTTATTCAAACTATAACTGATTTAATGAGCCATTCACAGTTTCACCTGTATAAATTATTTTATACTTAGGCTTAAATATGCATGGAAAATGAGTCCCATATCATTACTACCTTTTCATATCAAGATTATACATGTTCAATTTTGCTCAGAATTTGGGATTTGACATTTGGCATTTGGGATTTTGAAAATTAATTTGAGCAACATGCATAGTCAGGCTTGGATGTGGTTTATCACAATTAACCATTGAGATTTTCAGCATGTATTAACTCTGGAATTATCCAACCATTTACAGTTTCACCTGTATAAATTGATTTATACTTTGACATGCATAGCTTATCCTTTAAGATATGCATATAACTACTGACAGGAAACCAGATAAAGAATCTCACAACTTAACATCTGTGCATTTCAAAGTATTCAATAACCAACTGCAATACAGTAATGGACACTTGAATATTTTCTTGTTGCCAAATATTTGCCTTCAATATTTTCTTTAATATTTTCCTTCAATATTTGCTTTTGATATTTGCCTTCAATATTTCCTTCAATATTTGCCTTCAATATTTGCCTTCAATATTTGCCTTCAATATTTGTTTTTGATATTTGCCTTCAATATTTGCCTTCAATATTTCCTTCAATATTTCCTTCAATATTTCCTTCAATATTCGCCTTCAATATTCGCCTTCAATATTTTTCTGAATGAAAAATTCAAAAAAAAATTAATAAAAGTTTTTTTTAGAAATTTTCACCTTTGAAGTGAATTCACATAGAGTATCTTAAAAATGATTTTCAAGAATTCTCGTTGCACAATTGTTTCACAAAAAATTAATCCGATGGATATACGTATTTTTATTTTTATTTTATCACTTTAAGAGGAAAATTTAAGAACTTCTCCCTCATAATAATAAAATTATCGTCATTAATTTTTTTTTAATTAAAAAAAAATTTTTAAAAAAAAATTTTAATTTTTGTGATGGAAAAAATGAATTGAAAAGTAAGCAATACAATTAATATAATTAATTTGTTTGCTCCTTCTTTCTCATCCTTCTTTCCTCACGGAATAGGAAAACATTCATTGTTTTTTGAAATTTGTTGTTAAAATTTAGTTGAGAGAAAAACCTTATGAAAAGGCGATAATACATGTGAATTCTTTCTTATTGGCCAGAATTAATATTGTAAAAATATAAGTATCACTAAAAATAGAAAAGTTTAATTTTATTAACGTTAAATTTAATTATTTATTTTTATTCAATTTATTAACAAAACTCATTAGTGTTTAGAAAATCTATTAATTATTAATTTTCAACTTACTGATTCAATATTTTAGGCTTGGAAAAGTTCGAAGAATGTTTGAATTTATTTAAATGTGAATAATTAATGAATATTAAAAATAAATATTTCAGGTATGTTCATGTAACAATGAAATTATCTATATATATATAAAGTAATAAAGTAATTCTCTGGAATGAAATATTTTTAAGAAATATTTTACTGCATTTAAGTCTTACTCTCTAACTTTAATTTCTTCTATATTCCATCCATTTATTTATTATATTTTATCATAAAATACACGAAAATTCCACGGTAATTTTGCGTTCAAAAATTAATTNTTAATTTTTTTTTAATTAAAAAAAAATTTTTAAAAAAAAATTTTAATTTTTGTGATGGAAAAAATGAATTGAAAAGTAAGCAATACAATTAATATAATTAATTTGTTTGCTCCTTCTTTCTCATCCTTCTTTCCTCACGGAATAGGAAAACATTCATTGTTTTTTGAAATTTGTTGTTAAAATTTAGTTGAGAGAAAAACCTTATGAAAAGGCGATAATACATGTGAATTCTTTCTTATTGGCCAGAATTAATATTGTAAAAATATAAGTATCACTAAAAATAGAAAAGTTTAATTTTATTAACGTTAAATTTAATTATTTATTTTTATTCAATTTATTAACAAAACTCATTAGTGTTTAGAAAATCTATTAATTATTAATTTTCAACTTACTGATTCAATATTTTAGGCTTGGAAAAGTTCGAAGAATGTTTGAATTTATTTAAATGTGAATAATTAATGAATATTAAAAATAAATATTTCAGGTATGTTCATGTAACAATGAAATTATCTATATATATATAAAGTAATAAAGTAATTCTCTGGAATGAAATATTTTTAAGAAATATTTTACTGCATTTAAGTCTTACTCTCTAACTTTAATTTCTTCTATATTCCATCCATTTATTTATTATATTTTATCATAAAATACACGAAAATTCCACGGTAATTTTGCGTTCAAAAATTAATTAATTGTTTACTATTTAAACTGTATTAATTTTTATTAATTTAAATGAATAAGAAATGAATAGGAAACGACTACTCGAAAAATCGAATGGAATAAGAAATCAAAAGGAGTTTGGGAAAAAATTTATTGTTCTTTAGATTTATGATACAGTTAAAATTGTAGAAAAGAAAGGAAATACAGTATACACTTTATTAATTTTTTTTTTGTTGTTGATTTTCATCGATTAGTTGTTAACTATATATTAATTAAATTGTATTTAAGGTAAAACTTGTTGGTGCAGCAGAATCCATAAATAAATTGAGAGATAACACTGCTACGAATGAAAATCATGTTAAAACCAAATATTTCTACTCAAATATTCGAAATTATTCTTAAGTTAGTGAAAATAAAATTATTTGTTATTTTTTTCGATAAAAGGTAATTTTAAATTAATATGTTTTATTATATATTTTATGTAGATAAATCTATCACAGAGTTGTTAACATCGAAAATATAGAAAACGAAATCATTTATGAATTAATGATTATTGCTAATGAATTGGAATTCGAAGAACTATCAGAAAAATTGGAAAATTACCTTGTCGAATCTAAAGCTCCTTGGTTAAGAACCCGTATCAATAAATTCTAAATCATCATTATCAGTCTTTACCTTAATATGGAAATATTAAAAGACAAATTAATAAATTACGAAACGAAATATTATCAGTTCAGAATAATTAGAATAATTCATATTCTAAATATAAAGAAACATACCACTTTAAGAAATTAAACTATATCAAATCTAGAATCTTTTTCTTTTAAAGCAACTTTCATACCATTCTTTAATTTGGCAGAGTACACAGATTCACGTCCACCATCAGCTATATGTTTGATTTCTTTAAATTCGTCATAAGGTATCCATTGTAGATTGTCCTTTATTTATTTGAGATCCTTGAATAATTCTTCGAATCATGGAAAATGTGGTAAATAGATTTGAAATAATGAAAAGTTTTTTTTTATATCAAATAAATAATTTATAAATGGGTAATCATTGCATTGTACTCTGACTACGGATAGTCCTAATATTCAAATTTCTAATTTGACAGAATACACAGATCCATGACCACCATACGCTATGTGTTCGATATTTTGAAAATTATTATAAGGTATCCAATGTGACTTATAGAAATGTTACTTGTTTGAAATTCTTTAAGCGAAATTCTCAGAAGAATGACCTGCCGGACAATACTTATTTTTTCTACTCCTTGAGACATGTGTGTTCACTTTTTTGATAATTTTACCTTCCACATGATATGTGATATTATTTTTTTTTTTAAAACTTCAAGCAAATAATTGGAGAAAATATTAAATCAATAATACACACCATTGGAATTTATGAATTATTATAAAATGTAAGATTCTGCGCTATTTCATACCCCCGAGATCTTTGCACGCTTTTAAGAATTTTGTATTTTCAAGTTTTTATAAGAAAATTGCTGTGAGAAATAAGTATTAGAGAGAACGCATGAATTTTTGTGTTAATCTAATAAATAAAGTATATACCTTGTTCCATTTTTTTCTATTTTTTTTTAATGTACTAAATAAAACAAAGTGTTAAAGTGGGATGGAAGAAGTGGCGGAAGGAGATGAAAAAAGGAAGATGAAGAAGCAATAAATGGAAATGTATTTAATGGACAAATTCAAATTTTGATAATTTGGATAATTTGGATAATGGAAATTTTAGAACAAACAATAAAGAAGAATCAAATTGTAGATTAAATGTGGATTTAAATATATCGAAATAGGAATTAGGATGAAATAATATTTAAATCACTAAATCCTTCACTCTTATTAAATAAATAAAATTCTTCTCTCTTTTCACATTAATGAATAACATTCACATTCATTATCTATGATATTTATTATTATTCTAGTTTATTTTTATTATTATTACCTCTCTTCTTCATCTTCTAATAATAATAATTTTTATTAATATGGTGATATTAAGTCAATAGATTTAGTAAGAATTTTTTGTATTTTATTTACATACAACATCGTTACATAAGTGGGTTGAATTTTTATTACTTTGTCTAATGTTGATTGAAGTCATGCTTCAGCTACTAATAATTCTAGTCAATGAAGATATTAATCTAAAGGAAAGGTATTATTGCGTTAATTATATTCACTTCATATGTTGTTATTATTGTATTGAAGATTATACTACGTATTACATGTGGAACGAAATTAGTTTACATTTGGACAATAGTAAATATATCCTGTATATCCTATCCGAAATTAGAAAATAAATTTTATTACTTTATTATTAACCTACACTCTAACTTTTACATCGTCCCTCACAAATCGTATAATATTCCACTCAGTTTTCTTAATATCATTTGTCTAGTAAAATTTTTTGCACACATCACTACACTAATAAATAAATCTAATATATATTATCTATTATTAAAAACCTAGTTCATTAATAAAGACGGGAAATAATAAAATCGATGTGTAGAAAGAATTAAAAAAAAATTATATAAATTCATTAAATTCATTAAATTCGACATTTTGTATAAACGTTGATGCAAAAAAAGGATGTACATATAATAAGTAAAATCTTTCTTAATAATTATAATGATAACAATATAATTTTAATGAAATAACTATTATTAAAATAATAATTATCATTAATATAATTATTATAATGTCCACCACAATTACTTCTACTACTATTATTACTATTAATATTACGCCCACTACTATTTCCACCACTCGATCTTCCGAAAATTTATTTCAGATTTTAAATATTCGTCACGTCACGAATCATATTTTTATTTAACATCTCGATCATG
This sequence comes from Diversispora epigaea, assembly GCA_003547095.1. Taxonomy (NCBI): domain Eukaryota; kingdom Fungi; phylum Glomeromycota; class Glomeromycetes; order Diversisporales; family Diversisporaceae; genus Diversispora; species Diversispora epigaea. The sequence goes on from PQFF01000415.1 coordinate 181,751, forward strand.
TTCAATTGATCATATTGGTAATGTTCAAATATAAATTAAATTCGTAAAGAAATCAAAGGTAAATTGTTTTAACGATTTGAGATTTGATGCGGTGATAAATTGTTGACGTAAATGTGAATTGGGTGTAATAGTTTTTAATAATATTTGAATTATTATTATTGTTATTGTTTTTAATGTTTCGATTATTCATGACAAGTTAATAGTGTTATGAATATTCATTGTGGTATGGGGTGGTAAAAATAGAGAGATTAACTAAATTTTTTAAAGGTAAGGAAGAAATCGTGGTAGAGGAAGTAGATAAAAACAAAGTTAATTGGGACAAATGTTAATTAAATTTCATTAAAATTGTTATGTCTTTAATGGGAAGGGTAAATGAAGTTAAAGAGTGATTGGTTGATTGTAATAACGTGGATATGGCAGATAAAGTAAATAATTATTAATATTATTTTGAGAAAATTAATCACACATAATTCTAATGTTTCTAAATTATTGCAAATGGATAAAATTTCTAACAAGAATTCAAAATTAGATTAAAATAATTATTTTTAATTCTTTAATATAATTTTCATCTTAATATTTGGGTCCACTTACTTATCGATCAATAAATCTCTTGCTTTATATTTATATCTGTTATTTATATCTTACATAATTTCTTTATTAAATACAATTCTCTTTCATCTCGCTTTATCATTTTAATAATTTAATTGTTATAGGATGTTTGATGTAGGTGTTTAAAGATCAGAGCAAAAAAAACGGATTCATTGTTTTGAACTGCATTCTTCTTAGTTGCTATATATAAGTGGATATATAGATAAGTTAAATAATAATTTAATAATTAATTAGAATCAAATACAAGAAGCATTAATGTTATATGTAATTCAATTAAATCCTCAATGAACTTAAATAAAATTGATATTTTTCGAGAAAAGATTAAAATATCACCTGTATGAACATATTTTCCTTATCATTTTGGTAAGAAAAAAAATAAAAATAAATTTAACATATCCGAAAAAAATATGCAATTTATTTTTACTTCGTCCCGGTCATAATTTATTTAATTTATTTTATCCGGTATTATTTTGATATATAGATTCAATTTTTATAATTTTTTATAAATAAAATTGATTTCAAATATTTGGACATCGAGCGATATTTTCTAAAATAAATTGAATCTGAGTTACATTTTTAAAATAAATAAAAATAAAAGCCAATTGTAATTAAATAAAATAAATAAAAATAAAAACCAATTGTAAAGAATCCACATGTTTAATCGCCTTTTCATAATCTTTTTCTCTCAACTAAATTTTTACAACAAAATTCAAAAAACAATACAGTTTCAACTAGTTTGTGAGGAAAGAAGGAAAAGAAAAAAGGAGCAAACAAATAAATTTGTATCGCTTACTTCTCAATTCATTCTTTCCATCGCATAAAAAAATTTTTTTTTCAAAATTTTTTTTTAATTAAAAAAAAAATTCAACGACGCAATTTTATCATTATTTGAGGGGGGGGAATTCTTGAATTTTTTCTCTCAAAAGTAATAAAATAAGAAATCAATCTAAATGTTGGCAACTAATTATTTAATTGTTCAACGAATTATGTGGGCAAATTGTGTGTATTTCATATCCAACGGATATATTTTTTTCTCGAAAAAAATTATGAATAATGCTCGAAAATTTTCAAGATACTCGTACGTAAATTCACTCAGAGGATGGAAATTTCCAAAAAAAAAAATTTTTTTACCAATCTTTTTTTTGGAATTTTTCATTTAGGAAAATACTGAAGGCAAATATTTGGGTAACACGAAGCATCCAAACGTCGGCGTAGATCCTATCATATTACTTCCTCGGTCGCGAATATAGTATGATTTATAAAACCATTCATCGTGTTTCACAATAAAGATACCTGGTTTATCCTGCCAGTAGTCATATGCTTGTCTCAAAGATTAAGCCATGCATGTCTAAGTATAACCCAATTTATTCAGGCGAAACTGCGAATAGCTCATTAGATCAGTTATAGTTTATTTGATAGTCCAATTACAACTTGGATAACCATGGTAATTCTAGAGCTAATACATGAAGAGATGTATTTATTAGATAAAAAGCCAATAGCCCGCAAGGGTTTTTTCTTGGTGAATCATGATAACTTTTCGAATCACATAGTCTTGAACCGGTGATGAATCATTCAAATTTCTGCCCTATCAACTTTAGATGGTAGGATAGAGGTCTACTATGGTTTTAGCGGGTAACGGAAAATTAGGGTTCGATTCCGGAAAGGGAACCTGAGAAATGGCAGCTACATCCAAAGAAGGCGGCAGGCGCGCAAATTATCCAATCCCGACACAGGGAGATAGTGACAATAAATAACAATACGGGCTCATTTGGGTCTTGTAATTGAAATAAGTACAATTTAATCTCTTAATGAGAAACAATTGAAGGGCAAGTCTGGTGCTAACAGCTGCGATAATTCCAGCTCCAATAGCGTATATTAAAGTTGTTGCAGTTAAAAAGCTCGTAGTTGAACTTCGGGGTTTATTCATAATTGTCTGTACTGATGAGATGAATCTCTACCTTCTGAGAAACTTTTATGACATTTATTTGGTGTGATTAGAAATCAGGACTGCTACTTTGAAAAAATTAGAGTGTTTAAAGCAGGCTAACATCTGAATACATTAGCATATTGATTCTATTTTATTAGTTTCTAGGGTTACTGTAATGATTAATAGGGATAGTTGGTGGCATTAGTATTCAATTGTAAGAGGTGAAATTCTTGGATTTATTGAAGATTAACTACTGCAAAAACATTTTCCAAGGATGTTTTCATTAATCGAGAACGAAAGTTAGGGGATCGAAGATAATCAGATACCGTTATAGTCTTAACCATAAACTATACTAACTAGGGATCAGACGCAATTAATTTTATAATGATATGGTTGGCACCTTACAGAAACCAAAGTGTTTGAGTTCTGGAAGAGTATAGTTGCAAGGCTGGAATTTAAAAAAATTGACAGAAGGGTATTACTAGGGGTGGAGCTTGCAGCTTAATTTGACTTAACACGGGAAAACTCACCAGGTCCAGACAAAGTAAGGATTAACAGATTGAGAGCTCTTTTTTGATTCCATGGGTGGTACATGGCTGTTCTTAGTCGATGGAGTGATTTGTCTGGTTAATTCTGATAACGAACGAAACCTTAACCTGCTAAATAGTTAGGCACTCCTTTGAAAGTTGACAACTTCTTAGAGGCAATAACAGGTCTATAATACCTTAGATGTTCTGGGCTACACACACGCTACACTAATGAAGTCATCGAGTTCTTTTTTCTCACCGGAAGATGTAGGTAATCTTTTGAAACTTATCATGATGGAGATAGAGCATTGCAATTATTGCTCTTCAATGCGGAATTTCTAGTAAGTATGAGTTATTAACTCATATTGATTACGTCCCCGCCCTTTGTACACACTATCTGCCACTACTACTGATTGAATGGTTTAGTAAGACCTTTGGATTGGGTTTAAGAAATTGGTAACAATTCTTATTTTTCAAGAATTCGGTCAAACTTGATTATTTAAAGGAAGTAAAAGTCATAATAAGGTTTCTGTAAATGAACCTGTGAAAGGATTATTGAAAACTTTTATCTGGGAATTCGTTTCGTCTTCCCGGATTATTTGTATTCAAATTTCACATTTTATCAATATATAAATTATATAAAACAAGATAAAAAAAAACTTTCAACAACGGATCTCTTGACTCTCACATTGATAAAAAATGTAGCGAAATGCGACATGTAATGTGAATTGCAGAATTCCATAAATCATCGAATCTTTGAACACAAATTATACTTTTCAGCAACCTGGAAAGTTTGCTTGGTTAAGGGTCATTAAAGTAACATTTGTGAATTTTTTTGCGAATTTGAGTTTTCCAATATTTATTATAAATAAATGTTAGTAACTTTAAAATTATTTATTACTTGGTACAAGTTGAAAACATACTATATGTGTGGTTTGCTGACAATTTGTCCATCTTATATATATTATATGCATACTTGACTTTTTAAAGTTTTGTGTAAATATATATATTTTTTATGACCCTAGCTCAAGCAAGAATACCTGTTAAACTTAAGCATATCAATAAACGGAGGAAAAGAAACTAATAGGCATTCTCCTAGTAAAAGCTCAGATTTTAAATCTACCCAGTTTCTAGATCAAATTATAATTTGAAGAAACAATATCAATGTTAAGGTCTGGTTCAAGTTTTTTAGAACAAGACATCATGGAGGATGAGAATCTTGTGCATGATCAAACCAAAATACTTAATATTCATTTTTTAAGAGTCGAGTTGTTTGAAATATAGCTCAAATTAGGTGATAGACTTCACTTAAGGCTAAATATCAAAAAGAGACTGATAATAAACAAGTACTGTGAAGGAAAGATAAAAAGCACTTTAAAAAGAGAGTTAAATAGTATGTGGAATTGTTAAAAAGGAAACAATTGAAGTCAGTTATGCTAGTGAAAAATCAGCTTGACAGATTTTGGGTTTAGGAGTAAAGGTAAGGTTAAATCACCTTTCTTTCAAACTTGGGATTTGTTAGATGTACTTTTTTTTTGACCGGTTAGTGTCAATTTCAGGAGTTGTAAAATACCTAGGTGAAAATAGGGAGAGTGTTATAGACTGTGGGAGATGTAACCTGTGAGACCAAGGATTGCAGCAAATGCCTTTGACTTGTTGCCTGATCTTTGGTATTATCTCGTTTATAATAACATTTTTATTATTGATGAGTACTAATGGTGGCTATTAAATTAAAATGATTAAAAATTTGCTTTGGATGCAGACGTAATGACTTTAAACGACCTGTTTTAAAACACAGATCAAGAAGTCTAACATATGTGCAAGTGTTTGGATGACAAATTTGGAACACGTAATGAAAGTGAATATATGTGAATCCTTCTCGTGGGAAGCACTATTAACCGATTAAGATATTTTTTAAATTTGAGTAAAAGCACATCCGTTGGAACCTGAAAGATGGTGAATTATACTTGAATAGGGTAAAGCCAATTCTTGCAGTGATTCTGATGTACAAATCGATTGTTGAATTTTGATATAAGGCAAAAGACTAATTGAACCATCTAATAACTGGTTCTTGTCTCAGGATAGCAGAAACTCCAAACAGTTTTATGGGTAAAGTGAATGATTAAAGGCCTTGAGATTGAAATAGCCTTAACTTATTCTCAAATTTTAAATATGTAAGAAGCTTCAGGTTACTTAAATAAACCTGAGCAATCAAATGAGAGTTTCTAAAGGGCCATTTTTGGTAAACAGAACTGGTAATGTGGATAAACTGAATATGAGGTTAAGGTACCAGAATTCACACCCATTTCGATACTACAAAAGGTTTATCTAGATAGCAATGGAAGTCAGAATCCATTAAGGAGTGTGTAACAATGCACCTGCTGAATGAACTAGCCCTGAAAATAATTAGCGCCAAGCGTAATACTTATACTTCACCGTCAGGATTGTAGTGAAGCTCTGATGAGTAGATAGATGTAAGAGTCATGTGGTTATAGGTGTGAGCCCTGATGAAACCACTTTTAGTACAGATCTTAGTGATAGTAACAAATATTCAAATGAGAACTTTGAAGACTAAAGTGAGGAAAAATTCCATGTGAACAGTATTTAGACATAGGTTAGTTAATCCTAAGAGATAGAGAAGTTCCATCAAAAATGGACATTTATTTGTCCTGTTTATTAAAAGAAAAGTAAGTTAATATTTCTGCACCTAGACGCGGATTATCAAAGCAATAATGCAATCAAACTCGATGACATCAGTGGGAACTTCAGGAAAAGTTCTCTTTCTTTTTAACCGTTAGTTGGACCTTGAAATTTCAGATTGACTGAAGATAAGGTTTAACGATGAGATTAGCTTGACACTTAAGTCAAGTCTGATACATACTCAATAATTCTTGAATAAAGGGAGAGAATTATTTTCATGCTAGGTCATACTCACAACCAGTATTGTACATTTTGTATGTCCCTAGGTTTTTTTACTGTCCCAATGTCCCATGTCCCACTGTCCCTACCTTTATTGGGCTTATAAAGATATATTAAAACTTTATAAATATATGTAAAAATCAATTCTAAATAACTTTAATTAATAACTTAAACTAAGTTTTATATTTTAATTTTTTATAATTTAAAAAATTATTTTTGTCCCAAAATGTCCCAAGATGTCTCATGACAATACTGCTCACAACTGTAGCAAGTCTCCAATGTAAATAGCATCTAGTTAATAGAACAATATTAGTAAGAGAAATCAGCAAATTAGATCTGTAACTTCAGAAAATAGATTGGCTCTAAGGGTTGGGTATATTAGACCTTGATTTGAAGGTGTGAAAGATTAGTTCAACTGGTTTGGGTAAAACCATATTAGAAGTTTGGGTCACCCGTGCTGGAAGGTCTTGGCAAGAGGTTTGCCTCATCCAGTACATGCTTAACAATTAGCTTAGAACTGGTATGGACAAGGGAATCTGGCTGTAAAATTAGCTTAGAACTGGTATAAACAAGGGAATCTGACTGTCTAATTAAAACATAACATTGCGATAGCCAGAAACTGGTGTTGATACAATGTGATTTCTACCCAGTACTCTAAATATCAAAGTGAAGAAATTCAACCAAGCACGAGTAAATGGCAGAAGTAACTATGACTCTTTTAAGGTAGCCAAATACCTTGTTATCTAATTAGTAATGTGCATAAATAGATTAATAAGATTCTTACTGTTCTTACCTACCATCTAGCGAAACCACAGCCAAGGAAACAGGCTTGGCTAATCAATAAGGAAAGAAGACTCTGTTGAACTTGACTCCAGTTTGACATTGTGAAAAGACATAAGAGATGTAGGATAAGTGGAAGAGTTTCAGCCCAATAGTGAAATACCACTACCTTTATCATTTTTTTACTTATTCAATTGAGTGGATCTGGGTTTCATTACTTACCTTTTAGAATTAAGTCACCTCAGCAGCTGATCCATATTGAAGACAAGGTGGTACATCTGTTAAAAAATAATACAGATGTTCTATTGAAAACAGAAATCTCATATAGAACAAAAAGATAAATGCCCCTTTGATTTTGATTTTCAGTGTGAATACAAACCATGAAAGTGTGACCTATCGATCCTTTAGATCTTCAAAGTATAAGGCTAGAGGTGTTAGAAAAGTTACCACAAGGATAACTGGCTTGTGGCAGCCAAGTATTCATAGTGATGTCTTTTTGATTCTTCAATGTTAGCTTTTTTTATCATACTGAAGCAGAATTCAGTAAGCATTGAATTGTTTACCCACTAATAAGGAACATGAGCTGGGTTTAGACTGTCGTGAGACAGGTTAGTTTTACCTTACTGATAAAGTATTGTCACAATAGCAATTTAACTTAGTACAAGAGGAACCATTGATTCAATTAATTGGTATTTGCTCCTATCTGAAAGGGTAATAGCACAAAGTTACCAATCACTGAATTATAGCTGAACACCTCTAAGTCAGAATCCATACTAGAACGTAATAATAATTACTTGTATAATCCAGTGCAAAAAGATTTGCTCCTCACTGGAAAAAGATACGATTTATACTAAGTAAAAAATTTTGTGCAACAAGCATGACAGCTTGAAATTTACACGATTTGTACAACATAACTAAAGATACTCGTTGCCAAAAATTTTTTTGCTTAACTATGCTTCCTTCTTTAAAATGAAATGGTGCACCACTTACGGAGAATGAAAAACTAATAATAATTAATATTTACAACTACTTTTTTGGACTAATTCTATAGAAAATGATCATCAAAAGCTTACATTATACAAGCGAGTTGCTGAAGTATTAGATGTTGCCGATGTCGCGGGTGTACTTTTATACTTCCCACTTACGGTTCTTTTAAGGAGTTTATAGTCCTTCCCATTAGGTACAAGACTTTCAGTTTGAATATTCCTTTATATTTAGAAGGTACCAGTTAGTTTTTAGTTAGAACTAACAAACTAATTATTCTTCCAAGTTATTATAACTTCGCTACTTCCATTAATAACTTCATTATTAATAATTACTTTTATTAATAACTTCATTTATTAATAACTTCCTTTAATAATAATAAATCCCTTTATTATTAATCTTAGAACTTCCTTTATTACAAACTTCCTTTATTGATAACTTCCTTATAATTTATACTTCAGATACTTCCATCTTTTATTAAAGATATTATCTTTAATTCATTAGTACTTCCTTTATTAAACAATTTTAATAAATATTATATCAAATAAATACGATAATAAATCTCTTTAATTATTTTATTTAACATTTATTAATATTTTATTGAATAGTCACTTCCTAATAATACAATTATATTTTTATAATTATAATATTAACTTCCTTTGAGCTAAAAGTTAAACAACCAAAAGCTGAAACTAAATCAAGTCAAATAGATTCTCTTTTTATACTTTTTAGACTACTGTGCTATACATGTCGTCAAAACTATTGAATTGAGTCAGACACAATTAAAATTGAGAAAAATTGAAGTTGAGTCAAAGCAAATTTTGATTTTTACTAGTAATTGACGCAATTAATTGAGTCAGACGTAATTAAAAACTAAAATTTTAAGAGTTGAGTCAAGGCCAAATTAGTTTTGACGACATGTATATACTGTGCCATTACTGTGCACTAATACTATTGATTATTATATTCACTATATGACTTACTAAATATATACTATAGGTATAGGTTATACTAATAATTAATGTTAATTAATACTATGTAATAATAATTGATACTAAGTAATACTAATTAATGATAATTAATAATAATTATACTATTTGTGTAACCCTATCACGTGAAAATGTGACTTGTGTTACTTACATTTTTGTGTAATTGCTATTTACATGTTAATAAATATTACTAATTATTACTAATCGTTATTAATAAATTACTATGTTAATACTTTGCTAAATGATAATTTCTAATACAATACAGGATTAAATAATACAATAGTTATATGTTTTAATATATTTCAGTTATGTTGATTCTATCCAGTAACACCGAGAGAACAGTTGGGGGTGTGGTATCAGACTGGAACAGGTGTAATGATGGTATATTTACACCACAAAAAATTCTTGGGTGACTTAAATTTCAACCTGATAAAAATATTGCAGAACTTTTATGCTTTTTCTAGTGAGCTATGAAGACTGGAACTTTTTAAATTAGTTCAAATAAACAAAAAAAAGATGCCATTTTCTTGTGTTGAAATGGCAAAACAATACAATCATCAAGTTTTTTTACTCCCTCTTATCACTGTGAACTTCAACCAATTAAAGGTATTTGGGCAGTTGTAAAGAGTAAAGTTTCATGTTCAGATCCACATACAAATCTTTTATCTATTCAAAATATGCTTTTAAATGCATTTAAAAATAAAATTAATTTACAAGTTATAGTTGGATTTTGGAGAAAAGCATTTAAAAATACCAAGGAATATTTTAATTCTGACAATTAATCAATGAAGAAATTGATAACTATGATGATTCTGATGATAATGCATAATTTTCATTTAAAATTTATATATCATACTTCTGAACATGTATTGATATCATTTAAATAATAAAAAAAGAAGTTTACTTAATAAAAAATTTTTTATTAATATTTTTTTGAGGAGCAAATCTTTTTGCACTGGACCATATTAGGAATTATATAAAAATATTCTAGTGCACTATATAAACACTGTTTATATAGCATTCTAGTGCATTATTTAAACACTTAACATTTATATAGCATACTAAAACCCAACATTCTAGTGTGTAATAAAGCATATGGGCGAATTTGTTTGATTTGTTTGATTTTTATGGCTAAAAAAGGAAGTTGATAGGCAGTTTACTAATAATAATTTCCTTTTTTAGATTTTTTAGATTTTGCAATCAAACAAATCCACCCATATGGACTTTCTGTTCATATAGCATACTAGAATGATGTATTTTGAATGCAATAAAAACTTTTCTTTCATATAGTGTACTAAAAGCAGTAGCCTTAGTGCTACAATCTGCTGAGATTAAGCTCTTGTTTTTTTCATATAGTGTCAAGGTGTTTATTTAGCTCTATCAGATTGTCTTCTATATCTTAAATATTTATCATTAACCTCAAATACTTTTTTCATTTAGCACAAATCAAATATGATTTACTTATCGAATTTAATTTGTAACTAGTAAATATTTAGAATATAAAAGACGATTTTTATTTATCAAATTTTATTTATTTTATTTTTTAGTTATTACAAAGCATCTTTAATGTCATGTACAAATTTTTTGCTGATTACTATAGTAATTATTATTATACAGTCAACTCTCGATATAAGAAAATTGCTGCAATTAGTAATGTAATTTATACAAACTAATGCATCAGATTTGGTTATATTTATTCTTAATTGTCTAAATTTTCTAAGCACTATTAAAATGCATCAGTTTTTACAGGCAATCAGTTTGATTTAAATTTGAAAATAATTGTATAGAAAGAACGACAAACTTGAATCGATCTGTTTAATATATTTTTCTCTTTACAATTTTTTTGCAAAATTAAAGAAATAGCAAATGATTCTTTGATCGCTTAGATAAATATTTCTGTATTTCTCATACAGTCATTACACTTGTAAGAAAATTTTAATATTTGAATTTTTTTTAATGATAAAATATGTTTAATTATAAATTACATAATATGAAAATAATTCAAAAAAAATAATTTAAACCTATAATTCACATTTTTTATGATAGTTCATTGTTTCCAGGTGTTTCAATAATAACTAAATTTTGACTGTTTTCTGTTTGTCTAGTTCTACGAACAATAAATGATATAATGAAAATACAAGAAACCAAAAACACCACACCTATTCCTATTCCAAGTCCAATTGTCAGAGATTTTGATGACTTTTTTGTAGGTGGATAAGTTATAATTGGTTTACTAATACTCAAAGTAGTACTTGAAGTAGTACTTGAAGTAGCAGTCATAGTTGTTTTATTATCAGATGGGCTAAAAGTTGTAACCCACTTTTTACTTTTTATATTATAAAGATACACTTGAGAATTATACAATTGTGCGTCTATGTTATATCCTAAAAAAAATACGAAATATCATTATTATAACAGAAAATGTTACTAAAAGTAGTAGAATCTACTTACCAAATGTAATTATCATATAATCATTATATAAATTTGCAGTATGTCCATAAATAGATGGTGGAGAATTTACTTCGGAATTAGATGGAATGGACCATTCAAAAGGATTTTTGTTTGTGTTTAATGTAGCAAGCTTAGAACTAACACTAGTAAGATTTATTGTACAACCCCTAATATAATAATATATTCATCCAGTGCTATTAAAAGCATTTATTTTAATATAAATTTTTTATGTTTCAGAAATAGTAAATAATTTGGATACTTACTTAATTCGTGTTTCGTGTAACAACCGGACAAATTTATTACAGTGCGGAACCTCTATAACCGGTCAAAAATTTTGCTATTTTTAAATGTATGTTACACCTGCCAAAAGAAGTAAATAAAAATTTTAACCGTTAATTTCGATAAATCATATCAAAAGCTACAGAAATTATCGGTTTTGATCAAAAAATTTTAAGATTTGCCGGTGTTACATAGATTTGAAATTTACACGTTTTACTATAAAAAATAAAAATTGCAAATAATAAATTTTGTGTGACTTTCTAAAAATATTACCATTTTGTAGTGTTTATGTTGCCCAATCATTTTAGCTTAGAAATGCATGTATAGATTATTATAAAAATTTTGAGTTGCATTATGTCTTCGCGCAAAAAATTAGCTGCAAAAAAGAGAGCAAAAAATCAAATTCGCAATGTAAATACAGGTCAATTTATAGAGCAATATTCAACAAGTGATGATGAATATACATTATCAAGTGATGGTTATTCAACAGATAGTTCATATGAAAGTTATTATGCCCAAAGAATATTAAAACTTGGGGATATAGTTTTTAATTTAACAGAGATTGATGAAAAAAAGAAAGCACCATATGTTGGAAATTCTACTGCAACGTATTATCGAAAATATGGACCATCTGGTACATTTACAAAAGCAGCTAAAGGTTCATTATCAATTAACCAATATTTTACAGCAAATATTACCAATAATTCACAAGAAGTTTCAATTGATGAAATAGAAACCAATACAGAATCAACAAATGATATATTGCAAGTGGAAAATTCTGAAAGTTTGCAAGAAGGAATAATGGATATTGATACTGAAGATATTTTACAATTAGAAGATTCTGAAAGTTCACAAGAAGAAGAAACAGATATTAATGATAATGATATTGAAAATATTTTTTCACAAAAAATAAAAGATTTAGAATTAATTCTTCAAGATAAAAACAAGTTTACTGTATATGAATATTTAAAGTATCGTTCAATTTATGAATTTTTAATTAATTGGAAAAAAAAATATATGTCTCGTGATGATGCTGCATTTAATGCTGCACAAAAAGTTTTTGATAAAGGGGTATATTGCGCAAGAACAATCAAAAAATGGACTAAATACTGGCTTGAAAATAAAACAATACCAATATCAATACAAGGTTGCCATCAAAAAACAAAATCATTCATTGATGATGAAGATATTATTAATGACAGTCTTACTTTTATTCGACAAAACAGTGGAAAAATAACACCAAAAAATTTTCAACAATTTATTAATTTAAAATTTCTTTCAAAAATAGAGGGGAAAAAATCAATTACATTAAAAACAGCTCGTATTTGGCTTAAAAAACTTGGATTAGTTCCACAATCTAAAAAAAAGGGTATTTATTTTGACGGTCATGAAAGAGATGATGTATTGAAATATCGTGAAAAATTTTTAAAAGAAATGAAAGAATTGGAACAATTTATGCCAACATTTATTGGAAATGAAATGACACAACTTAATCCAGAAATTCCTTCAAATCAAAAATTACATATATTTATCACACATGATGAATGTTTATTTTATGCAAATGATGATCGTCCGATAGTATGGGCACCAATTGGAGAACCTCCATTAAGAAAAAAAGGTCATGGCAAATCAATTATGGTTAGTGATTTTTTACTTGAAACAATTGGCAGATTAAAATTAACTCCTGAGCAATCCTTATTAAATCCAAATATACCAGTTGAAGCACGTAAATTTTTAAAACCTGGAAAAAATGAAGAAGGTTGGTGGACAGCAGAACATTTGATTGATCAAGTTATCAATTATGCAATTCCTATTTTTGAAACTATTTATCCAAATGCAATTGCTGTAATGGCATTTGATAATAGTACCAATCATGGTGCAATGCCAGAAGATGGTTTAAATGCTACAAAAATGAATGTTAATCCTGCAGGAAAACAGCCACGAATGCATTCAACATTTTTTGGAACAGACAATATATCACAATCAATGGTTTTTCCATCAGATCATCCACAATATCCAAATAAAGCTAAAGGTATGCAACAAATTCTAATAGAAAGAGGATTATGGAAAGAAGGATTAAAAGGTGAATGTAAATTATGTAAGGGAAAAGAAAAAAAAATAGATTCTCAAAGAATTGATTGTTGCATGCGTCGAATTTTATCATTACAACCAGATTTTATTTCTCAAAAATCTAGATTACAAATTGAAATAGAAAAAAGAGGTCATAAATGTATTTTTTATCCTAAATTCCACTGTGAACTGAATTTTATAGAAATGTATTGGGGTGCAGCAAAACATTACACTAGAGAACATTGTAATTATACTTGGGTAGGATTGCAAAGAATTGTTCCTGAGGCTTTGGATTCAGTTCCTTTAATTACAATTCGTCGTTTTGCACAAAAATCTTGGCGTTATATGGATATATATAGGAAGGGAATTACTGGTAAAATGGCAGAATTTGCAGCAAAAAAGTATAAATCTCATAGAAGAGTTCCTGATAACATTTACAATGAACTTGAATCAGTTATTATTAAATAAATAAATATTAGATCACTATTTCGATCATTTTGATTATTGCTAAATCTATTTTTTAATTGGTTTATATATAAAACACGTGATTTTTACTAACCAGGAAAATTGAGAATTTTTTTTTATTCCATAAATCGATTCTATTATATGAGAAGAGTCTAATTTTTCTTACCCCAGTTAAATCCAATCACTAGATCAAGTTTTATTTAAGATTTTATAGGTTCCTATTATAGAGGTTCCGCACTGTATGAAAAAATGGGGGAAATTCGCCGATCGTCTTAAGGATGTTAAAAAAACCGATTTTTTGAGATATATGAAATTTGATTATCTAATCTTTAATCAGTGTACATTTTTTTTATTTTTTTAATAAATATTTAAACTATCGTTTCTAATAATTTTTTTAATAACTTTCAAATAAAAAAACGTTACAGTAAGTTGGATTTCGACGTCAAATTTTACACTTTCCCATTTTAAAACTTGAAATTTTTTTTTTAAAACGGAATTATTTTTACGAAATTTGAGCAAAAAAAAATTACAGCCATTTAAATTTTTAATTTTCTTCTATTTTCTATCTATTATTTTTATTTCTTTCATATTTATTTTTATTTCAACTACAATTTTATTAATTTTTTTTTATTTTCTAGACGATGCTGACTTGCATAACAAGTGATCCAATTTCGTATAGTTTCTAGTTTTGATATCTTTTCTTCGTCAATTACATTTCTTTAGTTGAGAAAGCTATTTTTTTTTTATTAAAACGGAATTATTACGAAATTTGTGTAAAAAAAATACAGCTATTTATATTTTTAATTCTCTTCTATTTTCCATTTATTATTTTTATTTCTTTTGCATTTATTTCTATTTCAACTACAATTTTATTAATTTTTTTTTAATTTTTTAGATGCCCTTGACGGTACTGACTTGCATAACAAGTGATCCAATTTCATATAGTTTCTAGTTTTGATACCTCTTCTTTGTCAATTATACCATTTTCAACGAATTTCTTTAGTTGGGAAAGATATTTTTTTTATTAAAATGGAATTATTTATTATGAAATTTGTGTAAAAAAATACAACTATTTATATTTTTAATTCTCTTCTATTTTCTATTCATTATTT
Organism: Diversispora epigaea; assembly: GCA_003547095.1. Taxonomy (NCBI): domain Eukaryota; kingdom Fungi; phylum Glomeromycota; class Glomeromycetes; order Diversisporales; family Diversisporaceae; genus Diversispora; species Diversispora epigaea. The sequence continues at coordinate 196,863 of PQFF01000415.1, forward strand.
TTATTTCTTTCATATTTATTTTTGTTTCAACTACAATTTTATTGATTTTTTTTTATTTTTTAGATGCCATTGCTGCCTCTTGATGATGCTGACTTGCATAACGAGAGATCCAATTTCATATAGTTTCTAGTTTTGGTACCTCTTCTTCGTCAATTACACCATTTTGAACACATTTCTTTAGTTGGGAAAGCATACTTTCCGCAGTGTGCCTTTCACTTTTATCAATATTCCCTTCCAAAAAGTATCCTTGTAAAAGATGCCACACTTTCTTAGAAATACGTTTACCACCTCCTTTTTTACCATATTTTTGTGCAGATTTCAATGCCCACCCACGAGCCAAAGGCCAAAGTAAAAATTGAGTGCTAAAAAAAATCAAAATAAATATGTAAGTTTATATATCAAATATTTGTTTGATTGATAATCGATATACCTTTGATCTAATATTGATTTTTTTTTATTCTTTATCGAATTTTTATTTTTATTTAGACAGGAGTCATTATTTGAGAATGGGTTTGACAGATAATTGTTATCTAAAAAATAATTAGAATAGAATGTTACAAGATGCAAAATAATAATTCAAAAATAATCTTTACAACCTGATAATTTTAATAAGGTTTCTTTAGCCAATTCTATTTCTAACTCCTTTACCAAATCTTTTTTGTTAATATTTATTTCTTTTAAAATTCCACGACTTTCAAGTTGTTCTTTTACATGTTCTTTTTTTAATTTCTTTACTTGTATTCCTATAATGTATATTGAATTAGTTGTTTTGTCTAAAATTATAATAAAAATATAAAAAATTAACAAAACCTGTATCATTTGGTAATGGAACTGTCCAAGTGTTTTGGATAAAGCTCCTAATGTAATCGTTCGGTTCGGTTCTAACCTTGAACTGAAACCGAACCAAAATTTAAGAACTGGTTCGGTTTGGAACCAAAATTAAAAATATCAATCCGAAACTGAACCGAAACCGAACCGGTTTGAACCGGTTCAAAATGGTTCAAAAGGTTTTTTTTGTCAGTTTTTGCTTAATTATTATAATAATAAATTTGTAATAAAAATGCATCATATGGGCTGATTTGATTCCATTCGATTTTATCACACATTTGAGATATGTGATAATTAAGAATATATAATGAAGCCAATCAAAAATTGTTTCCGAGATCTGAAAAAATAAACAATATTTACATTGCTCATGAATATTTCCATCTAATATTCGCGATGGCGTTTATATGTAAACTTTGTCAAAAAACTTATTCTTTACGAAAACAAGTTTTAGCTCATGAAAGAACTAAACACAGAAATAATAAAATTATACCTCACTTACATTTACTTCTTCAACCTTCTTTTGAACAACTTACAACTTACCAAGATGCATTTATTATCCTCATTAAAAAACGCCTAGGTTTTAACAGACATTCTGTAGGGTCCAAGCGACTTTTAATAAACGTTTTTCCTGAGAATATCTTTGTTCATTTATTTCAAAGCGAACCTTCTTTTAGATACAACTCAGCATTAAGAAAATATAGTTGTACCTTTAAAGGTGTAGAAGGAGAATCAAGATTGAAACAAATTCTAAATTATGAACATTGGAGTTATCGGCAGGACCCTAAAACAAAAACAACTGGATATGTACTACTTGTTAACTATGAAGAAAGTTATGAAGTTTCATTTATTTGGATGCAAGCTGAATTAATTGAAAATAATAGATCTTTTCAATGTGGTACAGTTACCTGTGCATTTATAACAGATTCTGGAGAATTTACTGAAAAGTAAGATGTAAAATTATATTTATTATATTTTAAAACTCTATAATAATGGAAAATTAATTAATTTCTTTATTAGTAAAGAAAATGAACAATTGTTTAAAAATCATATTGCAACACCCGAGATTACAAATAATAATCAATTAATATATAGACACATATTACCACGCTCCCCTCTTCAACAATTAATTTTAAATCAACAAAACAATAAATAATATTTCACTATAATTGTAATAGATGTTTGATTATTAGATAAATATAATTAAATTTATGTAAATAAACTTTTTGCATTATAAATTATTTGCCAAATAATATAATTATTATTATTAAAGTTAAATACATAATAAAAACCAAATTAAACTTCAATACAATTTTTTTTTATTGGATTCTATTGAAAAATAAAATATTATATATTAAATTTTTTAAAAATTAAATACTTTTAACAGTTAACTTTTTTTTTTCATTAGAATCTATATTTCTAGATTTAATTTCTTTGGGAGTTTTATTAATTAAATAAAATAATTGTCGATTTTCAAATGACATTATTTTATATACAACAGATTGTCCATCAGTACCACCACCCATTGTTGTACCTCCAAAAAATATACGAACCTAAATTAATTAAATTAATTAANCAACACCCGAGATTACAAATAATAATCAATTAATATATAGACACATATTACCACGCTCCCCTCTTCAACAATTAATTTTAAATCAACAAAACAATAAATAATATTTCACTATAATTGTAATAGATGTTTGATTATTAGATAAATATAATTAAATTTATGTAAATAAACTTTTTGCATTATAAATTATTTGCCAAATAATATAATTATTATTATTAAAGTTAAATACATAATAAAAACCAAATTAAACTTCAATACAATTTTTTTTTATTGGATTCTATTGAAAAATAAAATATTATATATTAAATTTTTTAAAAATTAAATACTTTTAACAGTTAACTTTTTTTTTTCATTAGAATCTATATTTCTAGATTTAATTTCTTTGGGAGTTTTATTAATTAAATAAAATAATTGTCGATTTTCAAATGACATTATTTTATATACAACAGATTGTCCATCAGTACCACCACCCATTGTTGTACCTCCAAAAAATATACGAACCTAAATTAATTAAATTAATTAATAATTAATTAATCAATCAATAAATAAAATTATTTAATAATTAATTAATTAATTAATTAATTAAATTATTTACATGATTATGATTCTTTTTTTCAATGCTGGAGCTAGAAAAAAATCGTAATGACAAATTTTTCATTTTTAATTGTCGCATAAATTGATGAAGATGATGTCCCAAAACATGCATATATGGAGTAACATCTTGCTTTCGGTATAAACCAGGAATAGATGTAGAAGAATGAAGATTTCCTTGGGTTGGTTGATAAAAGGTACAAATCCACTTTTTTGCATCAGTTTCAAATAAATCAATTTCTGAATCTGATAAAAATGGTTTTCTTAGAATTTGGTAAAGATAATAAAATTCTTTCCAAAGTTTTTCAATTTTAATTCCCCTTAAGCCAGAAATAAAATTAGAAACTGGAAAATACTGAAGTACTTTCTTTTTTTCAGGACCCATTAATGAAGTCCAGTTCCATTTACTACCTGACTTATAAAATTCAAAATGAACCTGAATCTTCTTCATTGCTTCCTCAATTTCCCCTTTAATTTTTTTTTCAAATTCTTTTTTTTTAATTAAATCATTAAATAAGTTTTCCATAAGAACATCAACAATTCTCAAAAATAAATGCAATTCATCAGGAATATAATTTCCCTGATCGATTGCTGGAAATAAAGCTGGTTTTCTATTTGCACCTATTTTTTAAAAAAAAAAATTAAATTATTATTTAATTAAACTATTATTTAATAAATTAAATTAAATAATAGAAATCTTACATGCATTATTGCCAGTATTTTCATGGTTATCATCCATTTTCCAACGTAAATCAGAAGAACAATTGCAATATAAACAAAAAAATTTTGCATTTGGAGCATTTAAACCCATAATTAAATACATGAACTTCCAATCACTTGAAAAAAACAATTCTATTCCCCAGTGTATACCATCTTTATCATATATTCCATTATTCTTGAGATCAAAAAGTTGATGCTCAAATAATTGTCCTATCTTAGTAAGATTTTCATATTTTTCGCATCCAATGTATAAACAAATACTATAATTTTATTAAATTAAAATATAATTAATAATAAAAATATAATTAAATAAATTATTAAATAAATAAATTATTGATATAAACTATTAATATATATAATAATAAACTAATGATAAATATTAATTTCGGAAATGTAATTAAATAAATATAATTAAATAAAATATTAATATTATTAGTAGATATATCGATATTTAAAATAAAATATTAATTTCAGAAAAATTAAATAAATATATCGATATTTAAAATATAAATATTAATTTCGGAAATCAAATTAAATAAATAAACTATTAATTTTGGAAAATGTGATTAAATAAATTAAATAAATAAATTATTGATATAAACTAAACTGTCAATTTTAAATAAACGGAAATAAATAAATGGAAAATAAATAAATTAAATAAATAAATTATTAATACTATCAATTTAAAAGAACCGGAAATTGAATTAAATAAATAAACTATTAATTTTGAAAAATGTAATTAAAAAATAAATTAAATAAATAAATTATTGATATAAACTATTAATTTCGGAAAATATAATTAAATAAATTATTAATATAATAATTAATTTTACTACTTTGATATATAATAATAATATTATTGTTAATTTTAATTAAAAAATAAATAAATTAAAATAAAAAATGAATTAAAAAATAAAAATTTAAATACCAATATTGATTTTCTGGCTTCAAGACTTCATCACCTTCATTTAACAAACAAATAGTCATCATAACATGACTTTGTTTGCGACCCACATTACGACCATCCCCACCTAATTTAAGTTTAAGTATATCTCCGGGTTTGATAATTGCAGGAGTTTTTTGTTTCCAGATAGGAATTAAAATTTTTAATAATGTATTAATGGACCTATACACTCCATTACCAATTTCTACATCATTAATTATTATGTCTTCATCTGATTTTTCTAAATTTTCTAAATTATCAAATAAATTTTCATTTTTATCTATATTAAAAGTACCAATTTTAATATCTTTATTAATTTTATTAGTAATTTCTATTCTACGATTAGCTATTGAATATTCCCGGGTAAGACATGGTTCTATTGCAGCAAGTTGACGATATCCATCTCGTGCTAATAAAGATTCGTCACAAGCTCTTACTATAGCATCTATTTTATTAAGTTCATTCTTTTCGTTAGGTGATTTATAATTTAAGATTATAGATTCACCATTAAAATCTAATTCAATTTTTTGTAGGTGTACAATTGGCTGATTGGCTTGATCGATCATACAATTTTTTTTAATTAATGATCTAATTTCCTTTCCAGATTCTTGACCCAATGATAAAAATCTTTTATATTGTCCTGATGATATTTGAATTTCTGACAAAGGACGTTTCTTTTTATTTATTGAAGTTATAGATAAAGCCGTAGATGCACCTAAACGATGCTTATGTAATTGTCCAATATCAAACCCAAAAATAAATGTACCCGATAGATTAGATTTTAAATAATTTTTTTTCTATAATTGATTAAATTAAATAATTATTTAATTTTTATAATATTAATTTTAAATAATAATTGATAATAAAATTTTTAAATTAAATTATACTTACTTTCAAAAATTCATTAATAACACTAGTAGCAGATCGTTCACTATATATACTCCATTCTGAATTATTTTCTTTCCATATTATAGTAAATCTTACTTTATTATTTTGTTGATATTTAGTTTCACATCGAATTTTGAATTTAGAAACTTCAGTTTCAACACTATAATCATCTGGAACTTGATATTGAACACAATTCTTGGAATTTTTTTGTGTTAATTTAACTGATGTAGGATAGAATCCTAAAGATATTACTTTATACCAATAATAAAGAATTCTATTTCCTATTATATATCGTGCCCTTATAAAAGAACTTATAGGATAATTGCATTGAAAATCTCGTGTAGAATAACCATCTAAAAAAAAAATACTTATTAAAAAAATTGATAATATTTTATTATTATTAATATAAAGTATAGTACAATACAATACCATTTACAAAATCGATATATTTATTTTCTTTGTTTAAAGCTATTCTTTCATTTTCTTGATTTGAAATCTCTTTTTCACTCTCATAATTACTTTCACTATTTTCATTCTTTTCATATAAATCTATAGTCCCACACTCTTTATTTAAATCCATATTTTCACTCTCTAGACTTAAACTAAGGTTTTCGTATCCTTGATCTAATCTTGACATTCTATTGATATTATTTATCTATAATTAGTACAAAAATAGTTTAACATTTGAATTACAATTGATTTCTATATCAAAATACTGCTTGAAATGACACCTTACTATACTGTAAAAAACCAATTTGCAACCAATTTGTATTTCGCGATTTCAATAGTTTTTAAAAGACAAGATTGGTCGATCAGAAATTATCACATATTTTTATTATGATGAGGTCACATGATACCTGATTCTGTCACATAAATTTACTATATAATTGGAACTAAATCAGCCCATATGTAATTAATTATTTATAAAATGCAATACACCACTGTTACAAGAGCAATCCTTGTAAGCTTAAAAAAATAATAATACATAGAAATTGTAAAAACTTAAATTTAATTTTATTTAATAAACAATAGTTTTTATTTTTGTTTCAAAATATTATAAAAATTTACATATTTTCATGTATATACAGAATTTTGATAATCAGATTTGAATAAGATTATTCATCTATTTATTTATAAAATAATATAAAATATAAAATACAGTATATATAAAGTAGAATTTGTTAATAAAATCAAATTAAATCAAATCAAATCAAATCAAATCAAATTAAATATATATTTACTTATTAATGTTCAGGATAGAAACGGCGCAATGACAAAAAAACAATAAAATGGCAACAAAAATAAAAAATGGTGTAACAAAAAAAAAATTATAAACCGAAAATATTTCGGTTTGGTTTCGGTTTTTCCGTTCGGTTTGGCTAAAGAATCCGAAACTGAACTGAACCGAACGGCGATCTTCCGGTTTGGATTTTAATGAACCTAAACCGAACCGGAACCAGAACCAGCCGTTCGGATTCGGTTCAAACCGAACGGTTAGGAGCTTTAGTTTTGGATATTAAAGGTATTGATAAATTTGGATTTGGTTTTTCAATTATTTTCAATTGTAATTTTTCAAGATCTTTTTGAAGAAATTTGTCCAGGCACCAAGGTTTGAAATATCTCTTGCACGAATACAACCAGCATTTTCTCCAGTAATTGGCCATGACCATTCAAACTAATTTGAAATGCCTGGCAATTTATTTTTAGCATTGGTTCCTTTTCAATTTTATTAAAGTAATCATTAGTGTTTTGTTTGTGTATATTTTTTTTTAATTTCAAATTATAATTTTTTACCTTTTTTCCGGTCTAGTTCCAAGTGGAATATTGATGTGCCACATATTCCAGATATAGCTGTTTCAATATCATTTCCTGATGATATATCAAATCCCAATTTTACATGTCGATTAATGGCATGTGCAATCTGTAATAAATAAAAAAATAAATAATTTATTTATCATATTCAAATAAATCAATTTAAACAAACCTGGGCATGATGACTATCTATAGTAGTTTTTGCCTCCCCCGGTTCAAGAAAAATCCATTTTTTTGGCCAAATACCATACCAATCTGGCCAATATCTCAGTGTCATCATCAAATCTGAGTTGTGATAGTGGCCACCATTGTCTGAAATAATAGTAACCCATTTAGGTTTTTTTTCCATTGATTCGATAACAGCATGAAGACTAGATGCAGTAAAGAAAGCATCCTGACGTGGATCATCAGACCAGTGATCATAAGCTTGAATATCAAGTTCAAAAGAATCTTTTTTACGAGTATACACTAATACTGAATGAAGAGTCCATCCTTTTTTTCCAAAAAATTGTTCTTTTGTTTCTCTTGCACTTTTTGGTAATATTTTCATTTTATAATCTACAACTATAAGTGCACCATTTTCATCTAATTCCAACAAATTTGCATTAAATTGAAAATTCAGATAAACTTTTCTTGTTTGATGGGCGAGATAGTATAAAAGATGATCAAGATATTCATCTAATTCATCATGTAGTGTAATAGGAATATCTATTTTTAATTTTCTAAAAATTGTAAACAATTTTCCACATTCAACACATTCATCACTATGTGATTCTGTACAAATTCCAAAAGAATATGGAAAACAATGACTGATACATTTATTATGAATAACAGTTCCATTGGTAGCAACCTTGAGCTCTTGTTCATAAAATTTTTTCAAGTAACGACACAAGTTTTCAATTTCATCAATATATTTTTTCTTTATTTTATTGATGATAAACAAAACAAATAAACATTGTGTTTACATGAATAAAATAAAATAAAACATTGTATTTACATAAATAAAATAAATTATATAAAATTGCTCACTTGAAGATTGTGATTTTGAATATTCATTTCAATAAATTGTTTCATTTCTGCAAAAATTTCATAGCCATAACGACTACAAATTGAACAGANCCATTGGTAGCAACCTTGAGCTCTTGTTCATAAAATTTTTTCAAGTAACGACACAAGTTTTCAATTTCATCAATATATTTTTTCTTTATTTTATTGATGATAAACAAAACAAATAAACATTGTGTTTACATGAATAAAATAAAATAAAACATTGTATTTACATAAATAAAATAAATTATATAAAATTGCTCACTTGAAGATTGTGATTTTGAATATTCATTTCAATAAATTGCTGCAAAAATTTCATAGCCATAACGACTACAAATTGAACAGAGACCACCCAGATCTTCTCGATAAACATATTGTTTGCCTCTCAAAAATGTAAGAAAAGATGTTCGTTTAATGCCATCTGAAAATTGATAACTGAATTTCTTCCACAAAGCTTCTTTTGTATCTTTTAGATATTTTACTGGAATTCCAGTTTTAGCTTCAGTTTTGTAACTACTCATTACAACATTATTTTTGTCATTCAAAAATTGTTGCACTTGATCAAGTCTTTCTTGAGAAATTTTGCTTCGTGTAAAAACAGGTTTTTCTATACATTCAGCACCTGGCCCATAAAGTCTTGCATACCGGCGTGCTTCATTGATCGTGTCTGATGAAGTAATCTAATAATAAAAACAATCAGTTACTAATTATTTCAATGTAATTATATATATAATGTATACTTACATTCAAATTTTTTTTTATATCATCATAAGTAAATTGATTTGCAACAATAGATAAAATACGTCTCCTTCCATTCTGTCCTCGTTTATTTGCATTCAATGACTCCTGAATGCAGTTCCAAAAAATTTTGGTTTGATTACAAAAATGATTAGGTATTGGTTGAAGAAAACCAAAATTATATAAATTTTGTAATGTTTCACGATCTTTATCTGAATTTAATGATCGTGTCCAAAATTCAAACTATAAAAATAAATTTGATTGAATAAATAAATAATTTTTTTAATATTACAATAATATTTTTTGTATAATAGAAATAGAATAAAAATAAATAAAATAAATATAAAATAAATATAAAATAAATAAATAAATATAAAAATAAATATAAAATAAATAAATGAATATAAAATAAATATAAATAAAAATAAAATAAATATAAAATAAATAAATATAAATAAATATAAATATCATCTTACCTCAGATTGATCTTTATCATGAGGTGTAATTTCTATACAACCCATATGTCGAAGCATTGATTTCCATGCACATAATTCACGTGAATTCATTTGATATTTGGATCCATATAATTGTTTCAATGAATTTTGCAATTCAATAATTCCGCTTTCTTGATTTTTCCAGGTTTCAAAAAATTCCATCCAATTAATATCAGATTTTGTTCTTCTTTTAAGATGATATTCAAAAATTTCTTGTAATAAAGAAATATCATCCCATTCTTCTAATGTACACGATGGAATTTTTAATTGAGTAATTAATTCTTGTATATATACATTATTAATACCAAATAGTTTGTTTGCATTATATCTTGGCTTGTTATCTATTTGAGACCAAACTTCCACCGGGTTTTCTCCACTAATAATTGTTTTGATTTTATTATTTTCGTAAACTGACAAAATACATTTTTTATCAGTAAAACTTTGAACATATAAAAATTTCTCCTTTTCTATATTGTAAATAAAAGATGACTGATATCCTGCCCCAGCATAATTCCATTCATAATTTTTTGATAACCCAATTCCAATAACTACTATTCTAAGTTGTTCCACGAAAAATTCAAAAGGTCGNAATGGAATATTTTTCAATAATTGTTCTAAAATAACTGGTTGATCGAAACCCATTACAAGTGGCCCCGAAAATTTAGTTTTTGTACCAAAAATTTGCTTATATAATGTTGTAACGGCCACTGAAGAGCTTGTACATATTTCACTATTTATTAATCCACAAGTTGCTTGATACCTTGGACCTGGACCAAGAGTATTTTGTATATCAGGCTCTAAAACAGTAATAATAAAATCATGGTTATTGAGTTTAGTAAGTGTTTTTATGCCTACTCGTATTGGAACTAATAGTGTTATTTGATCATTTTCGTTGCTTTCAGCTGGGAACCACCAATATAGAGAAAAGGGCCCATAATGTATTTTTGAATCAATTTTTCCAACATCAAGAAGAGTTGTAGTATAATTTTTACTATTTTTTTTGCGTTTGGACATGACAAGTGGGTAATGGGAAAGTGGATTCCGTTTCAACGGTTTATTTAATAAGTTAATTATCCCGACTCGATAATATGATTTACGGTTAAATTTGTCTGGTTGTTACACGAAACACGAATTAACACAGAAGAAAAAAACCATCTTGGGTCAATTTCATCACCAGTGGCATTCTTAATTATTGTGAATTACATTTATTTTATAAATTAACAAATTGCATCAAAAATATATACCATCTGTGACCACTCATATGTATTTGTATTAAAGAGTTTAATCTATTTGAGAATAGTAAGGAATTATATAATATACATATATTAATATTTATGAAAATNGATCATTTTCGTTGCTTTCAGCTGGGAACCACCAATATAGAGAAAAGGGCCCATAATGTATTTTTGAATCAATTTTTCCAACATCAAGAAGAGTTGTAGTATAATTTTTACTATTTTTTTTGCGTTTGGACATGACAAGTGGGTAATGGGAAAGTGGATTCCGTTTCAACGGTTTATTTAATAAGTTAATTATCCCGACTCGATAATATGATTTACGGTTAAATTTGTCTGGTTGTTACACGAAACACGAATTAACACAGAAGAAAAAAACCATCTTGGGTCAATTTCATCACCAGTGGCATTCTTAATTATTGTGAATTACATTTATTTTATAAATTAACAAATTGCATCAAAAATATATACCATCTGTGACCACTCATATGTATTTGTATTAAAGAGTTTAATCTATTTGAGAATAGTAAGGAATTATATAATATACATATATTAATATTTATGAAAATAATTTAAAAATAATTTGTAATTAATATTCAAATTGCTCACTTTGTTCATAGTTACAAAAGTGTTATTCGCATCACTAACTTGTTCTACTCCGCCAATATAAACAATAATTCCATTTGGTAAGATATTGGCTGTATATTCAAAACATCGAATTGGAAGATTTCCAGATGTGCTTAAAGTTGTCCAAGTTTTTGAAACAGTATTTAATACATTCATATCATTGTAAAGATAACCTGCAAAGGTTATTAAATTAGTGGCATTATATCCACCGAATATATATATTTTTCCCGAATTATCAATTACTCCTCTTATATGTTGTCTAGGAGGAACGATACCACTAAGTTCTGGTATAGACCATGTAGAAGTGGGATAATCATATGTATAGACGAGATTTGAGTAATCATAAACTTGTGTATTTTTATTTATCATGTATCCTTCAATTAGATAAATTGTAGAATTATCTAAACTTAAAACAGCTGTTGACATAGATGAATATATAGGAAGATTTCCTTCAGGAATTAAAGTCCATGTTAAGTTTTTATTATAAAATGACTTTGACAAATCCAAATAGAATAATTCATATGCATAATCGATTGAATTAATCCAACCGTTAATTATTAATAGTTTATCGTTGATTATTACACTATTATGGTGTTTCCTTTCGGGTGGGTCATAGCATAAAATTAAATTAATTAATAATAAAGTGCAAAAAATAAATTTAAATAATTTAAATAGAAGATACATATTTAATACATAAAATTATATAAAAAGAAAATTAAAAAAATTTCCATTTCTTTAAAAAAGTTTTTGAATGCTATCTTATAATGAACGGAATTCTTTGAAGTTCTGTCCGTTTAGTGTTACGAACTTCTCATCAGCCAAAACCTCAATACAAAATAATCAAATCCAGCTGAAAAATGTTGTATTTTTTTATTTGAGATTATCTAAAATATTAATGACATATTCGCACCTCACTTATGACAAAAAAATATAATTTCTAGTAAAAATTGAAACCTGATTTTTTTTAGATCATAGGGCATAGTACAATAAGTACGTAAATACAAATTCTGTGTTGTACTGTATGCATATATTCGGAAAATTAGATATATAAAATGAAATTTAAATGATTTAAATCAGAATGATCGGTTTGTATGATCACTTAAAAGGAGAGAGATAAGGTTTTTTGTAATACTTAATTTATCCAACCCGATATTCTTATTTTATAAATTGTACTGTAAATTAACGATCTTAATATTATTGTCCGGAGTGTAACGAAGGACATCCTTGGTCTACCACGTGATGTCTGTCTGTTCACTTTCGAGAAGCTGATTGGGTGTTTATATGATCAGTCTTATCACGAGATAATAATAATGTATCTTTTAAATAAAAATAAATATTGATAAAATCTTAAATTTGCTCCGGACTTACAACGGTTCCCGTTTCCTAGTTATAGGTCAATTACGATAACTACAATATCAGATTTGGCGTATTTATTATCACTATTTTGTTTTTTCATTTTTACTCTCGGTGGTGGTGAATGATATCGTATTATATTAAGAGAAGAGAAAGTGAAAGAATTGAATGGGATGGGAAATGTATAATAAACAAAAAATTAAATTAAATTAAATCAAACAAGAAAGAAAATGCAATTAAATAGAAAGGAAATGAATTATTTTAAGAAAAAGAAAATTGCTTTATAGTGCTAAATCTTTTAGATTCTGGGTTAATTTAATATCCAATTAAAAAGAAGAATAATTTAATTTATAAAAATAATTATAAAATAATTAAAATAATAAGTAAATAATTAATAAAATAATAATTAATTAATAAAATAATAATTAATTTATATTGCCAATTATATGCCTTGATAGATTTGTATCAGTAATATCAATAAAACGTGAATATATTTCTTTATTAAGTCTTCGAAGTCATTAAAATTTCCATTTGATCCTATAAATATATATATAAATATATTTATTATATTATAAATTGTATATATCTGTCATATAAAAATTTATTTTTATTTTTTTTCTTACCAAAATAATCAGGAAAATATTTTCGTATAGGTGATATTTTAATCTTTTTAAGAATAAGATAATTGAAGTATTTACAAACCATTGTGAATTACATATCAAATCAAATAACATTAATGCTTCTTACATTTGATTCTAATTATGTATTTAATGTGAAAGAAAAAAAGGAAAAGAAATAGAAAAAAAGATATTGAAATAATTAGTAAATAATTACTAAATTATTATTTAACTTGCAGCGTCTCTATCTTCTACCGGAAATTGATCATATCGTTTATAGCAACCAAGAATAATACTGCTATCACATCTTCAAAAAAAAAAAATCCATTTTTTGCGTTCTCAGAGATATCATTTAATAAAATAACATACAATAACAGATTTACTGATCGACAGGTAAATGAAATATAGATTCAACGTGTGTGTAAAATATCTTGATCTGATGGAGCATAATTTTGCGAAAAGATTCTATGAAACAAAGAAACTAAAAAAGAAAAATAAATATCATGTGTTAACTTACTGACTCATGTTATTATGTAACATTACTCAATAATTTCAATGGTTCCAAATATAAAATTGGAAATGGATACCCTTAAATATTATATTTAGAGGATAATAAATAATCTTATTAAACTTTATCTTTATCTCCTTCCTTCGATTTACGGGAGATTCCCATAGATACTACCTAATTGTTTGTTAACCGGCCCGTTCAATCCTAAATCATTAATATGTCAGGCTAGTAAATTATATAAAATGTTTCCATAGTGCAAATCTCTTTGTTATGAATTTCGTTTAAAATATTTGTTAAATCGAAAATAATATTATAAATAATTTAAAACCAACATATATTCTTGGGTACTTTTAGTCGGTAACAGCTAACAAACAGAAATCCGGTGATTTTTTTTTATTTAATATAAATATTTATTAAATCCTTTTTTTCATGTGAAAGATGAGAAATCTCGTCGATAAGCTTTTTGTTGGCGGAAAAATGTAACAAAGATGAGTGCGGTTTGAGTTATGACCCTATCGATAAATGTGTTGATAGTAATTTGGGTAAAGAATTATTTATATCGCGAAATGTTACCAAAAGTTGTACCGTTTTTATTAAGATGTATAAGAGATGGAATTTGGTATAATTTTGATGGTGATTATTCGGAAGATGATTTTGAACTATCTTTTAATAATGTTGATGACCCAAATGATTTTTAAGATACGGAAAAGATATGATTTCATTCTATATTTTCATAAATTTATTTATTTATTTTTATTTTATTTTATTTCAACTTTAGTTGATCAAGAGCTCACAATTTAATGACTAAATTTAATTCTTATAATATTTGTTCTGTTTCTTTCATTTTTTAAATTCACATGTGTACTATTTTTATTATTATTATTCGAACGATTGATTTTATTTTTTACATCTATTAAAGTTATTTTACTATATTTTTAAAAAATTTTATTAAAATTTTAGCAAAACATTACTGTCGTCTCACCTCACGTATACAGTAGAGTTTATACTTTCCATCTTTATAATTTAATTTAAATTTAAAAATCTAATTTTAATGCTAAGTGTACAAATATATATTTATATTTTGTATAGAGAGACAAGAAGAGAATAAACGAGAAGAGAAAATTGAGAATAATTTACGTCAAATATTCATTTTCGATCTTCCAAAATTTCTAAATATTCATCACAAGTCATATTTTTAAAAACCATTTCGATCATATTCAATTGACAATGTTCAAAAAATAAATTAAAATTTTTTAAATTCATAAAAAAAATCAAAAGTAAATTGTTTTAATAATTTGGAAAGTGATTTTGAGATTCTGTGCGGTGATAAATTGTTGTCACAAATGTAACAATTGTCAATAATATTTAAATTATTATTGTTATTGTTATTGTTGTTAATGTTGCGATTATTCATGATTATTCATGGGATTATTTATGAGATTATTCATGACAATTTAAAGTGTTATCAGTACTCATTATGTTATAATGGTGGTAAAAATAGAGATTAATTAAATTTTATAAAGCTAATAATAATAATGATTGTAATAATGATAATAATGATATGATATTAATTATTATAAATAGTATCCAATGTCTAAATTGAAATCTAAAATCAAATAAATAAAAATGATTATTTGCCTTATCGTTACGTACATCTTACATTATTATTCTGAAGATCCCCAAGAGTAACAGTACGTCTAAACCATTACCAAAAAAATCATTTTTACGCTATTTAAAAATAATAAAATTCAAAATTGGCTATGCAAAATCTTTTGAAACAGAAAAGCAAGTGATATATTATTGTACAAAATATCTTCATCTAGTTACAACATGTTGTGTGATAGAGCAGAGGCCTATTATAAATTAAAGAAACATGATAGAGCAATTAATGATTTAAACTCTGCTATTCTACTAACTAAAGCTGCTGGTATTTGCGAGGTACAGTCAAAGGATTGGAAAATCCTACACTGATGCACTAGATGATTTAAATAAAGCAATATTAATTGATCCAATCAATTGCTTGGCTTTTGAAATCATTAGAGAATTAAAAAATCTTAATAATTCAACACAAGAAGAACCATCTATTGTACATATGCAACCTCTAAAATCGTATTGTCAAGTTTCAGGAATTCAGAAGTTGACAGTAATATTAATGCATTATCAAATGTCAATGATATGAACGAGAAAAGCATTATAAATTGTATTAATTCAACACAAGATATCAAACTAATATCAATTACTGATGCTTAAACTTTATTATCGAGTTTCATTTTGATAATTATCCTTTTGTTCTTATTCTCAATTTTTTTTTTCTATTTAACAATCTTTTTTTTTCTCGATTTCACAATTTTTGTTTATAAATTTTCATTAATTTTTCTTATTTTCAATTCTTTTTTTTTGATCAAATTCACGATTTTGCTTATATAATTTTTTTTTTAATTCCTATACTTTTAAATGAATTTAATAATAATATTGAATAAAGAATATTTTGAAAATACAGAATAAATAAATATAAGACTACTTTAATTTTTAAATGTAATATACTAAAATTTTAGTTTCCAAATTGAGAACACAATCGTACAAAAATTCTATATTTTTGAATTTCTAATGTAGGACATGTACCATTCGGGTGAAGGTCCTTCTATGAGTCCTTTATTGCATAATATTTAATTCATTTAAAAAAATCTATAATACTTTGTGTACAAACTATTTTTACAATAGTTGTAAAATTAATTTCATAAATTTCAAAATATTAAAAATACCTAATTATTTTTGTGATTCCATCCGTCAATAAAAATAAAGATCTTAATACGAAATCCCAAGCAATAGAACAATTAATTAATTAATTAATATTTGCTAATCTAGGATCAATTCTCAGAAAAAAAATAAAAGTAATATATAAAAATCAAAAAAATAAAAATATTATTTCAATTTGTAATTGCATAAGTGACCCTTTAATCTTTCAATTCATTCAATCTATTCGATTTATTATACTGTGGTTAACAGAAAATTTGCTAGTAAATTAATTTTAGATATACTATGATATTAAAAATAAACTAACCCAAAAAAGTATGTTCAAGTCTTATTCTTAAAAGTCAAAATTTATTCTTGGACGTTTAAAATCACCCGAATTTTAAATTTCTAAAAAAAATATGATTACACAATCTGGTGTTTCACCGCCGATGTAAAGTATCAATTGTTAACTTTTAAACATTAAGTCGCATCTAATGGTGATAATTATAAACGAGTTTTTGAATTAATAATTATTTATTGTCGTATTTTTATTTATTACGTATGTCACATTTAATTAAAGGAAACCCGTCCATTTAATTCTAACATTCTCTCAAATGAATAAATAAATAATATCGAAGTAAAAAAAATAAATAAATCTAAATAACAACAAAAGCGTTGTGTTGTTGGTAACCATAAATTGTACATTCATACCATTTCTATTCTCTATATATAAAATCGATAAAATAATGAATATTAATGAATATAATTATTGTGCTAATGAAATAATAAGAATAAAGAAAGCAAAGAATAATCGATAAAATAATACATAGAATTACCAAATATAATTAATGAATATTAATGAATAGAATTTTCTATATTATTAAGAACAAAGAAATTAAAGAATGAATATTATATTAATGGATATTAAATAGAATTTCTATATTATAATGATAATAATAAAAACAAAAAAAAAGAAAAGAATAATTGATAAAATAATACAAATTACTAAATATTTGATTATTAATAGAATGTTGTAATAATGAAATAATAAGAATAAAGAAAGAAAAGAATAATCGACAAAATAATAATTAATAAAATAATATGTGAAAATATAATTAATGAATATTAATATTAATGAGTATAATTATTGAATAGAATGTTCTATATTATAATGATAAGAATAAGAATAAAGAAAGCAAAGAATAATCGATAAAATAATACAAATTACTAAATATTTAATTATTAATAGAATGTTTGTAATAACGAAATAATAAGAATAAAGAAAGAAAAGAATAATCGATAAAATAATATGTACTGAAAATATAATTAATGAATATTAATGAATATAATTATTGAATAGAATGTTCTATATTATAATGATAATAGTAAGAATAAAGAATAATCGATAAAATAATACAAATTACTAAATATTTAATTAATGAATATTAAATATAATGTTCAATAAAATAACGTTAAGAGTTTCGAAATTTTATATTTTATGTTTGAATGAATAATTTTTTTAATTTTTTAAAATTTTTAAAATTTTTTTATGTAATAAATTTGATGAAATGGTCTCGAATAAAAGAAGAAAGTTCATTGATTTTAATTTTAATTTTAAAGGGTTTTCACTCTTTGTGCTAAATCTATATATTCTGATTTTTCTTGACTTGTAGAATTTCCCCACAAGTGACTCGCTACGCTGGCGATTATCGTTTTATTGTTTTCTTCTAATCTTTGGCATTCTTTAGCAACCGAAATTTTGAACAACATAAATCCATGACATTTTTTTTGATTTCGAAAAGACTTTTTGGAATTGAAATGAAGGATGACTTCTTCAGTTAATAATGATGGAGGAAAGATTGATGTTCTGTTTATATTAGCGAGGAGGTCATTTAAGTTATTCATTTTAATATTTTTTATAAAAATGATTAATAAAGGCAGAAGGTTTTTCAATCACTTAAATAACATTCGGTCAGTTTTTCTTGAACAAATCAAATTTATAACAACCACAAATATCACCCACATGTAAAAAAATGGGAAAGAAAGATTTTTTAATTAAAAATTTGTCGAATTATTTATCATGGAAATTAGTTTTTGCAGAAAAATTACCAAATGTAAATAATGAAAAGTCTAATACTCCGGAACCTATTGATTTATTTAAAATGATTTATTTATTTATTTACAATGATAATTATTCCTCACATCAGTGATTCAATCCTTAATCCGAATTCATTATTTTTAAAAATAAATCACATGACTAAAATGGATATAGAAAAAATAGGTTAGTACAATTAATATGAAATTACAGTATCAATTTTATAACAGTCAGTGTGCATGTCATAATTTTAGGGGAGCAAATCATTTAATTAGTGTAAAAAAAAGTGATCGACAGGGTGCATTTACTATATGATCATATAAAAATCGTAAAAAATAGTGACTTTTTTATTACGATTATAAAAAATTGATCTACTTATTATGTAATCTAAGTGCATTTCACAATAGATAATAAAAAAACCTTTTATGTTCCGGCGATTTTAGCTTTATTCGTTTTTTTCCAGAAAAGAATCTCTGGTACTTAAAATCACACACGTTATCTATAAATCCTCTTGCAATCTTCAACATGGATGAAAATGATACTCTTTTTGAGTATTTTTTAGAAAATAATAGTGATTTCGAAAACTTAGAAGAGATAGAATTTACTGAAGCATATTTAGAACAATTAATAAATAGCGAAGAATCAATATTATTAAATGCTGAAACAGACAATTCCACTTTAATTCAACAAATACTTGATATTCAAGTAAATGAGCAAGAATCCAATATTTTTCATCCCGGTAGTTTTATTCAAGCACATAAAATAATTCAAAATCAAGAAAAAAATGAATATAGTTCTAGTAGTGATGATGAAATCGAGAATAAAAATATTAATATTGAACCGAATTTAGAGAACAAAATGCATATTATAGATGAAACATTATCTAATATTCCACTTTCAACCTGTNTAATTATTGATATTAATGATGGGAAATTGCAAACATGTAATAATGAAAGCAAGAAAAATATTTGTCAATTAGTAGGAACTTGGCAAATTGATGCAAATATTGCTACAGATTTTTTCAATAATAAAGTCAGTTTGGGAGTATGTATGTCGCATTTCAATTATGATCAAAAAAACCATATCAACCAAACAAAGCAGTTACGAAAAACAGAAAAAAGTATTGTTCATCGAAGAAGATGTTTATTTTGTGGATTAAATTTTTGCTTTTTCAGTCGTGGGAAGAATTGTCGGCAACATTCTTGGAATATTTTTAATAAAAATATACAAGTAGCATGTAACGGTCAATTTAGTTGTAATGCACTTGCAGCTTGTTTGGATATAGCAAAATTAGCTGATGAAGATTTTTTAGATCCTCGATATATATGTTGCAAATGTTTTGAAATTAATGGTGGACATATTCATCAGAAAAGTGGTTCCGGGAAACCCAAATTTAATTGTAAAACTACTGGTTTGCATGATGAAGATAATAATAAAATACTTATAACAATAGCAAATTGGCTTTTACATGTTGTTGAAAATAATGATAATGATAAAAAAGAAATTGTTATCAAGCATATATTAAATTCGACATTAGATTGTCTTCAAGAATTTTTATTAAAAAAAAATAAAAATGAAAATACAAACGAAAATACAAATAAAAATAACAAAAAATTGCCTTCTCTTTTTATATTTCAAATTCTTTTAAAAATAAATAAAATTCCAAATACATATTCTATAGACTCTATACAACCAGACATTTCCAATGAAAAATGGTCGGAAATAGGAAAAATATTAGCAAATAAAATTTGGAAATCACGGAAAGAAATAAATCAAAACAAAATAGAAATTCAAAATCCAACTTCACTTGAAAATTATTATTCAGCTTTTCCAATATTTTTAACTAATTTTTTTGAAAGTCTTATTAAAGAAATTTTTGAAAAAAAATTGTATTTATCGAACATTAAATTAAAATCTAGAAAAAATCCTTTAAAACTACTTAATAATCAAAAAATATTAAAAATAGTTACTTTTATGGTTTCAATATTAGTTGGGATTACATTTCCAAAGTTAAGAGTTTGGTTTACTCAAATACTTGCTAGCCTTAGTCGTAAAACAAAACTTAATCAACAGTTTCGGCGTCTTCTTTCTACTTTACAAATAAGTGGACATACAGATGGTCAAGAAAGAAGATTAGAAAAAGTTAGAATGAAATCTGTAGATCCATGCCTCCGTTTAAAAAAAGAAGAAAATATTTGGAACCTTGCTATTATAGATAATATAGATTTCAAAGAAACAACTTTTAGATATGGTAATATTTTTGATACAGTGCGTAATAGTTCACATGCTACACTTCGGATGATTTTTCAACATCAAATACCATTTAATATAAATGAATTTAGAAATGAAGAAAATGAAATTAGTTCTCCATTAGAATTATTTGGAATGAATAAAAAAATAAGAGATACACTAGATATTTTTGATAATGTTTTGGATGAACTTCTTAATGTAAAAATAATTTCTCAAGAAGCAATAAATTATAATACAAATTTTGATATGAATACCGTACATGAAAAAATCCTAAACTACATTGAATATGGATGTGAAATAAATCCTCCAAATGTAGTAATTTTAGAGCCCGGTGGAAATCCAAGTTCTGATGAAGGTATTTTTGAATCTATACAAATGTATAAAAATGATTTAAAATTAAAAGATGATGAATATATAGATGTAGTTGCAGATGAAGCAATATTTAGAAGATTAATTAAACTAATGGATAAATGGCCTCAGTTACGTCCTATTTTGGGTCAGTGGCACACATCTAAAGACATGTGTAGTGCCTTAATTGTACTTTTTTCGAGTTACGGAATTTTTGATCTTGCAAGTTTGCTTGGAGTAAAATTTTTGGAAAAGTTAGAATCGGTAGTTGATTACAGATCTACTGTACGAGTTCTTGAATTAATATGGACTGCTGTAGCCCTGGCAATCCGAATCTTTTTAAAAAAAAAAATATTGATAAAAATCAAATTTGGAAAAATAATGATATTGCAAATTCGGCATTACGAATCTGGTTTCTTTATTATCAGTGGGCTGGTATATTTAAAGCCCATCGTATTGGGATTAGAGTTGGAAATTATAATTTACAAAAAAGTGCCTTAGCTGCATTTAGTGGATTATTTGCTTCTGCTGGAAAATCCCGCTACGCCAGTTCTGTGTGTCATTTTTTTAATATTTTAACAAAATTCCCACAATTAGAAAACAAATTACGTTGTGTGGCCTCTATTAAAATTAATGATGATGAAAAACGAAAAGGACATTATTTTGCCTATGATGAGGCATTAGAAACTTTTGGTGTGAAATTCATTAAACAAAATATAACGGGAGATGTAATCAATATTGAAAATTTAAAAAATCAAATAAAATCCGTACAAAATGAAAGAGATCGAATTGGAATATTATTATCTGAATATCTAGATGATCCAACAGTATCTACTGGAAATCGTGCTATAAACCAAAGATATGATGCAATGTGGAATTTAGTAAAAACTCTTCTTCAGGAATTTGAATGCACAAATGAAACATTTCTCAATAATGACATGTGGAAAAATATTTACAGAGAACAATTGACAGTTGAAGGAGTGATACGGCTTAAAAATTGCTTTCCAGATGGAATAATTCGTATGCGTGCAATTTATTATGAAGATGTTCTTAAAACAAGACCTATTCAAACAGGAAGAAGTAAATTGGGTGTACGTAAATTAAAAATATTAACTTTTCAAAAAGAACTTAAAGAAGCAAAAAAAAAAACTACACAAAACTCGGAATTACAATTACAATCCCAATTAAATCTCGAAACACCCTCTACTCAAATATTACCAATACGAAATGAAGAACAAAATATACATATAATTAATGAAGCTAATAATATTGAGTTACCGATTACTCGTAAACGTAAAAGAGTTGCTAATTCTGAAGAAGAAAAACTTTTAGAACCTTTAATTCTAAGTTATAATGAACCAACCAATGAAGAATTTAAAGAAATATTAAATACCTTATCAGAAGAATGGGATTTAAGTAGAGTTAAGCAATATGTAAAATATAGAAGAAAGAAAATATTAGAAAATATTTAAAAAAATATTGAAAATTAATAAATTATTATATATATATATATATAATACTTTGTTTTTTCAAAAATTCCATAATAAAAATATTCTAAAAAGTGCAAAATCAAAAAGAGCAAGCTATTTTACAAATATTTTGATATACAGTTTTTCGATAAAAAGTCTAGTAGTAAAGAATCTCTTGAGTTTATACCAAAATATATGCTATTTTGTCATATAATAAAAGTTATAGAAAAAGGTTCGAGAATAAAGAAAATACATATAATTGGATAAACGAATACTCGAATATCAATAATATTAAATTTTTTTATTTAAAAAATTAAAACGTTAAAAAGTTTAATATATGGCGAAGTTATAGTTGCTCCGGTTACACAAAAATTTTAATTATGATTTTCAAGCTTGTATGACATGCACACTGACTGATAAGTAATACGATCATTTTTTTTTATTTTTTAAAAAATTTTAATATAATTTTATATAAATAATAATTATGGATCTTTCCAGATTTATCCTTCTAGGATTTATTATCCGGATTCAACAGAGGAGATTCGGATTAACTCTTAAAAATAGGATCGGAACACTACTAATGAGAAAAAAATTCCCATATATATGGAATCTAATCACGGCCCCGATCCTTGATTGAACAGAGATCTATAAAGATAAAGATTGTAAAAAAAAACCCCCAGAACTTTATTATATTAACTACCTTCCGACCTTTAAATGAAAGTGTTCAGCACAATATTTTACATACACTTATATTATTTTATAAGACTTTATTAAATAATTTAAGACACTTCGTTCGTTTAAACAAACAAATAAATAACTGTCTAACCAATTGTTCCACTGCCCTAACCAATTGATTTACCCTCCAACCTGTGACAACTAATATTGTTTCTTCTAATGCTCGCTCAATATAGAATTTAATTAATAGACAAAGGTTTATAATACATATACTCTCATAGTTATGAGATTTGTGTAACCATACCATGCATATTCACAATAACTAATTCGATTTATTATAAACTAAGTAGATGTGAACGGTGTCACGCTTATTTAAAGACTACCTACTCTTTGCAAATATACAAACTATAATAGTATTAGAAAACTTTTTTCTTTAAAATCATATTATACCATAATAATTTCAATGGTTTCAAATATAAAATTGGAAATGGTTGTCCTTTAGAGAATATTTAGTGAATCATTAAACAATGGAACATATTAATTATTAAGATTATATTTAAAGAATATTAAATAAATAAGATAATTAAAGATAAATTAATTAATGAATTCTTGTTAGAAATTTTATCCATTAGAGGTATTGGAATTATGAAATTTGTTTTCTCAAAATAATATTAATAATTATTTATTCATCATTTAAATCAATCATCATCATAATCATCGTCATCGTCATCGTTATCGTCATCGTCATTACCCTCTTCACAACAGCAACAACATTTTATTTTAACCATGTTATTATAATTAATCAATTATTCTTTTCCTTCTCATTCAAGATTTATCAAAAAATTGACTAATGAAATTTATAATACTTTTATTAACCTTGACTCGATTAACTTTATTTTATCTCCTTCCTCTACCACGATTTCTTCTTCTTTTTAAAATAATTCTTCTTTACTTGTTTTCAACCGAATACTCACACTTGTCACATGAATAATAATTTGGTAAAACCAATTATTTTTATTTTTATTTTTATTTTTACTTTTTGTCAGATAAAAATATGAAGAATATTTGGAAATTTTCAGAGAATGAAGGTAAAGATCTCTTTTCGTATCTTTTCTCACCATACACTTAGAATTAGATTTTTATAAGAATTTAAATTAATAAAATCAAGATTTCACTTATTATATGTACATTCATTATTTTTTTTTGCATCAACGGTTAACAAACTTATATAAAATGTAGAATTTAATGAATTCAAATAATTTTTTTTTATTACTTCCCACCTTTATTAATGAGTTAAAATCATAAATAAGAAAACTAAAGAATGATATCCAAATTTTTATAGATTTAACTGTACTGTATACGTGAGGTGACAGTAATATTTTGCTAAAATTTGGATAAAATAAAAATGTAAATAATTCATTTGATGGAAAAAATAAAATCAATCGTTCAAATAATAATAATAAAAAAAAACAGTACACATAGATGAATTTAATTAAAATAATTTATAATAAAAAAAAAATAAAAATATTAAATAATGAAATTCGAAGTTTTAATAATGACTGAAAGAAACAGAAGAAATAAATTTAGTCATGAGCTCGAACTTGAAGAATCGGCAACCCCATATTTCTTGATCAACTAAAGTTGAAATAAATAAATAAATTTATGAAAATATAGAATGAAATTCTATCAATTACCTTATTTTCAGAATTATCTTATTTTGATATGATAAATATAAATGTATATTATATTAATATGGATTAAATTGGAGGTTTTTATTGAAATTAATAATTTAAGCGATTTTACCTTTTCGTTCTTGGAAAATTAATAAATTAATTAATAAAATATAAAATAAAATAAAAAATTAAAATAAAAATTTCATTTCTAGGTTGAGCTGAAATGTTAAATGTATATACTTTACCAGTTTGGATTTTTTGGTCACTTTTATCTTTTGTTAAACTTGATTGGAAAAATTTACATGTTGGTAAACGCGTCTTTATACCTTGAACAACTTTAACACTCTCGAATACCGGTTTACCATTTATCCTGAACCGACGTCAGTTTCCAGCGTTTTCATAAATTTTAGGTCTATATCCATTAATTATTGCAAAAACAAAATAAGAATTCATGATCACTAAAGGGAGTTTTACCAGTAATCACTTCCCACATTATAATACCTAAACTGATTTTGTTGTATAATCTTTCTTACACAAAAGTTCAGGTGGAGATTTCCATTGTTTATCAATTGGTCCTAAATCACCAATATTCAAGACCTGTTTATATCAAAAATTTCTGGAATGTATTTTAAAAAAATTCTTAAATAATTATCGTAATTATCGTAATGATTTAAAACTATCATATAATCTTGGATGATTTTAGAACTTTGGTTAGTCCATAACATTTAACAACAAATGCAGAAGTATTATCAAGTGTGAAACTTAATGTCGCCTAATAATTTTTTATTATGTAATCAATATTTATGAAATACTAAACAGAACATAATAAATGTAATAATAATTTAATTTACTTTTTGAAACCAATTCACATTATTATTATTATTTGAACGATTTAATCATTTCAGGACAATTAATTGTTTCCCAAATCTTTTCAATATTTGTCTTTCAGAATTTCATTTATTATAATAATATTCGTAATTAATCCATCAGATGCTTGAATCAATTTGTTAATTTCATTGTTTCCATTTTCAGATTTCCAATTTCCAAAATTATTCTCTAAATATTTACGTTATATTTTATTCCCCAAGAATTTATCATCATTCACATAATTTAACCAACGTAAGTTCACTATCAAGCTAAACCACTAGAAAATAGTACACCACCTTCGACATGCCACGTACTGGTGTTACTGTTACCAATGATGATCAATCCATAAAATCGTAAATCATTATATATATTTTCTTTAAAACAAACTTATACTACTACTTTATAAGGGAATTTGAATTCCAATAATTGTTATAAATGTTCTTACTATTAATTTATTAACAACAAAGAGTGTACAATAAATGAAATTAAAAAAAATTCAGTTTTCAATTGATTAACGTCGTACGAAACTTAATCAAAAGGCAATGAAGTAAAAGTAAAGAAAGCAGCAATATTGAAGTATCATTTTTGTATCACCATCACAACTACCGCCTTCAGAGCCTAAGATCAAAGAGCAGCTCACATATTATTATAAAAGTTACGTAATAATAAATATGGTGGTTCAAGTATGGCTTCACATGATTTTATTTTTAACTAACGTATTTTTGACTGGTTAGGTTCTCGATTTATGGAGCAACGACGAGTTCGTGCCATAAATTAGGGTTTCCTTAGCTTTAGCAAGCTCTATTACATATTCATTTGTTCGATTTTCCAAATTATCGCATGAGAAACCGTCATTTGATGATCATTTGATATTTAATGATTAACATGTATTTATCCATTTAAAGGTGTTTTTTCTTGAGCAAGAAAAGCTGCTGAAAATTATTTATTAGAATAATTTTCAATACAATTTTCGTTATTTTAAATTATTTTCAGCTTCAGAACATAATTTGCACAAAGTTACAGTGCTTTTTTTCGAAATGTAAATTTTACTTAATTTTCTTGCATTTTTATAAATCAAGTATTTTTTTTTTTTTTAATAATCTTATCTATTCGATTTAATCGACGGAAAATTTACTAGAAAACTAAATATTAATATATTTTTCCAAACCAAATATATGAATAAATAAAGTTTTTTTTTCCTAATCATTATAACAGTACGAAGTTTCTGGTTTTTTGTTAGTTAATGTTGTTGACACATTTTATCAATGATATTTTAAATATAAATTTGGGAACGTGATAATCATGTATTCATTACTAAAATAGTAATTTTCTAACCCGAAAGTACCAATTTTATATTTATTTTTTTTTCTGTATTGTTATTTCAAAAATAAATTTAATTGATATTTTGTATTGTTTGGTTTTTTTTATTTCTTAGTTTTTTTTCAAAAATTGTAAATAGAAAATAATCATATAATCATAATTCATAATACATAATGTTTTTTTTAATAATTATCTACCATAAATCGAATCGTGCCATTATCTAATAGTAAGACGAACTTTAAGAATAATTAACCATTATCTAATAGCAAGAATAGAGAAAGCAAAGAATGATTCACGAAATTTAAAAATAACGTTAAAAGTTTCGAAAATAATAAAAATTGGTACGAAAAAGTTCCATATCTTTTGTATCTTATGTCTGAATGAATATTTTTTGATTTTTGAAATTTTTAAATTTTTTTTTTATGTAATAAGTTAAATGAAAAGTTTTGAAATAGCCCTGAAGAAAGTCCATTAATTTAATAAAGGGTTTTCACTCTTTGTGCTAAATTTATGTATTCGAACTTTTCTTGTCTTGTGGAATTTTTCCACAAGTAATTTGCTGCACAAGTGATTATCACTTTATTATCTTCATCTAATCTTTTGCATTCTCTAGCAACCGAAATTCTGAACAACATATATCCGTGACAGTCTTTGTGACTTCGAAAAGACCTTTTGGAATTGAAAAAAAGGATAATTTCTTCGGTTGATAATGATGGAGGAAAGATTAATGTTCTGTTGATATTAGTGAGGAGGTCATTTAGGTTGCTCATTTCGATATTTTTTATAAAAATAATTTTGTTTGAAAAAGGTTAGGTCTTATATTTTCAAATCTTGAATGAAGAACGTAAAAAATTCAAAAATTCTTCATTATAGGAAAGAAGATTTTCTCAAGCACTTAAATGTGTAATTTTGAAACTGCGGTCAGTTTAATCGATTGTGGTGGTGGTATTTCATTTCTTTTTGTTTTAGTCTTTATTATTACCTTATCGGTATAATTTATTAATCTAAATTACTGAAAAAGAGTTCCTTTATTAGATTCAAATAAACTTTCTACAGAGCAGCAGTAATCAAGTTTAATGACCAAGATATGAAAAGCAACTCTGTAAACCACTTTTGTTTTTTAATACATGATACAATTGAAATCATGCTATATGACGTATAATGTTAAATGAATTTTGTGTATGTGTAATGTGGAGTTTATTCATTTCTTAATTAGGATTATTTTTTAATTAATCAGAAATCAGAATTCGTAGAGTTTATTTTTTTTCCCACCTCCACATGATTACACTTGTGGTTATTTTTTTGATACGCACCCATTTTGTATTAATAAACACATAATTAATTTTTATGAGGTATCAAAAACACAACCTTAGATATATCAAAAATGATAAGACCATAACATATAATCTTGTGAATTTTTTGTTTGTTTGTAGGAATAATTAATTAACTGAGATTGTGTTACGATCTCTGGATTTATCTGATTTTTTTGCTGTTAAAAATAAAAGTTTTAGGGGATATAAAAATCTTATCAAGTACCAAAAGAGAATAATGTAAAAAATAATGACGAATATAATACACATGATATACATGATATTGTATTTCGGAAAATTAATTAATTTTTATTTATTTACAAACAAGAAGAATTTTAGATTGCTGCTAGATAATACTTTATGACTCATATGAGACTAAGACGACTAAGACTACTAAGTCTAACTTTGGTAATGATAGGTCGACGGTAAAATTAACCATTTTTAGTTTGTTTCAATAAACTTTTTACACTTTATTATGTTGATAAAGATGGCTCTGTTGGAAAAAAAGTATCATGTGGCTATGCGAAATGTGAAAAAAAAATAATTATTAGAACATTTAACAATAATATAACTAATAATAATATTATAATAATGACATCATGGCATACTATTAATCATGTGTTTGAAGGTTGGGAAGTAAGTGATAAAATACTCTACCTGAAATTTATTCATTTATAGAAATTTACGTAAAAAATCTTGGGTAGTAGTATGACAATAATATGTATTAACTAGAAAATGTAATCGTATCAAAAAAAAATCACTTGCAAGAATCCCTCGTGATATTCACGCACGTTATTAGCTTACATTATTAAAAAAAATTCTGGTTTTAACGTATTATATTTTAATTTATGATCTACATATAATAAGAATATCACATGAACTATTCCCTTTCTCCATTAATATCATAAAAAGAAATGATTCCGATCTAAACGTATTTTTAGTTTCAAATGACAACATTAACAAGATAAAGAAATATATCATTTTTTTTTTTAATGAATAAAAAAATATAATTAGGAAAAGTTTTTCCAAAAATCCATTATTATAATAAATGTACATTTAATCGGAAATATATAAAAACATATAATATTTTTTCTATCGAAACGTGTTTAATTGCATTTGATATTTGCCTAAACGTCAATTCTTTTTGATAAAATTCATTAATTACTAATCCGCCGATGAATCGGAGCACCCCGAATCTGTGTTTCCTACGTGGTCATGTCTATCAATTTTTAATTTATTCAAACAAAATCTTTTTTTTTTAAAAAAAACCTTGGGATTGAGCCTAATTTCCAAACTATTTTAATATAAATTTTTTAAACTCAAATTTCCACAAAATAACTGTAAACATTTTCAATTAGCCAAATTTTAGCAAAATCGTCCCTAAATTTTTTGCTTAGTAAAATTGCCAGATAAATGTCTCAAAATCTATCTATATATATGTCTAAACATATATTAACGTATTCTCATAAAAAATTATTTTAAAAAACGTAGAATATTTGTTAAATTGACAAACTATTTGTAAAACCTTCAAAAATCACCTAATTTTATGAAATTTTATCTTTTTTTTTTGTTTTTTAAAGTTAGATAACTCCACAGAAACAAAATTTTAAAATCTAAAAGTACCTGCCCCACCCGTAAATCATGTATACTGAATATGTTTACATTATTTATTTTCAAATTATTTAGTAAAAAAAAAAATTTTATTATAAAATTTACTGCTCCGATTGATCGGCGGATTAGCAATTAAGGTTTTTTACTCATTAACGATTATTATTTATTATTTTTTAATTTTTTATTATTATTTTTTTATAATTTATTATTATTTATTTATTAATAGGTTCGAAAAGTATGAAAAATTGGAATGTACATATTTTTTATTCTTTGACTTGCTGTAATATTAAATTTTGTAGCTATTTTAGATAATTATAGAGGATAGTTGGTATTTTTTTGTTTACTTTTAATGAGGGGCAATTTTTTTATACTTACATAAATCCATATATAATATTATATATTATTAATGTTCTTTCAAATTACAAGACCTGTCACATAAGTGGTGGGTGGTAACATTTTCCGTGGGTGTCTTAATATTTTAGTGTTATAGTATAGTTATAGTATTACCATTGTTATATTCATTAATTAGTAAAGTTTTATAGGATTTCTATTTGTAGTTCTTTATTAATTCAGTTTTTTTTTTCTAACGGAGTCAAAGTAGAATAATGATTATCAAATGCATGGCTGATGTATTCCTGATATCAGAGATAGAGATGATTTAAATAAGCAATTATGATTATTATCAGAAAATTTACGTAAAATTCTGCGAAAAATTATACGATCCGTATAAATTAACGTAAACTAGTCAATTAACCGGTTAAGGATTTTTTTTGGAAGTGCCAATGTCTATTTTTTTGAAAATACTTTATATAAAATAAATTAAATATTTATCACTAAACGATTATTATAATTATAATTGTTTATATTTATGTAGTGTTTACAGAAAATTTTATAATCAATTTCACGCACGCGAAATTTCTTAGACTGAGAATTGACAACGTATATTTATACCTTTGTTAATATGTAATTTATTTTATTATTAAATTATTTCTATAAAAAATAATTGAAAAATAAAAAAAAATAAAAATACAATTTTTTTTAATGATAATTATAAAAAAATAAAAAAAATATATTAAAAAAATATTTAATAAAAAAGTTTTTTATTATTTGTTTATTTATCTATTGAAATATAAGATTAATTTTTTTAAAAAAAAAATAAAAAAAATACATAAGAAAATTTAATCGTGCTCTTTTCTTTTTTAATTGATTTTCTATTTCTTTGCGTTGCCGTTAACGCAATCCGGATTGGAACCTTTTAATTTTTTTCCTTTTACGTAATTGTTTTTGTAATTTAAACCGATTTTCTCGATCTCTTCAATGAGTTATTCATTTGATAAGACGGTTTAAAATGATTTTCTCCAAGGTTTTCGGAAAAAGTTGTTATTGATGTAGAAGACATTTTTTTTAAAAAAAAAATAAAACAAAAAAGATAAATATATCAATCATTTAAATAATGAGTCATTGTAGAAATCATGTACATTAATTATAAAATAATTATTTTTAAATAAAGAAATTTTTTAACAATACGTAAAAGTAGATTATTTAATATGTAATACAATTGATATGTTTAAAGAAAAAATATTCTTTTTTTTAATGATGCATGTACTAAATATGTAACATTGATAAAAAATACATAATTTAATTATTTGATTAATCTATTTTTTTTTATAAATTGGAATACGCTATGCTCTTGATCTACATATTTTTTAATCGATGCTGTTAAAGAATTACGCAATTATGCAGAAAGATCAAAAATCTATAATATCATATCGATAAAAGTAAATCAATGATTCATATATATATATATGAAAGTATTTTTGTTTTTTATTTTTTATTTTTGGAATGTCTCTAAATCAATTAACTATACATGACTCAACTTTTAAAATTTCAATTTTTAATTGCGTCTGACTCAACTAATTGCGTCAATCATTAGTAAAAATCAAAATTTGTCTTGACTCAACTTCAATTTTTCTCAATTTTAATTGCGTCTGACTTAATTCAATAGTTTTGACGACATGTATACAATTAACCGATGAACAAATTACTGAAGAACTCGAAAAAGTTAGAGAACAACGTTTTTCCTTACAAAAACAATTACGCAAAACAAACATAAAACTTGAAAAATTACAATTTGAACAAAATCGACGTCGACGTCAAAAAACCGAAAAAGATTGAATTTTTTATTGGAAAATATCAATGTAACTATATTGTTTTTTTATTTTTTATAACATTAATTTTTTTCTATTCATTTTATTTTCGTATTAATTTTTTATATTTGTTATTATTGTAGATATAAATATTTTTCAAGTTATATATTTTTTTTTTAAAAAATGAATATAAATTTGTTAATAATAAATAACTTTACTCCCAAAAAGTTTCATATTTGTATTTTTTAAAAAAAATAAAAAAATACATACATATTTTCATTTAATTCCAAAAGAAAATTTAATCGTGCTCTTTTCTTTTCAATTAATTTTCTATTGATGTAGAAGACATTAAAAAAACAAAATAAAAAAAAAGATAAATATATCAATCATTTAAATAATGAGTCATTGTAAAATCAAGTAAGTAATTATATAATTATTTTTAAGAAAAAAAAAATATTCTTTTTTTTAATGATGCAGTGATTTAAAAATTAAATATGTATGTACTAATATGTATGTTTAAGACATTTTCATATGTAGCATAATAATAAAGAGTATTGTTGAACTTAAGAACTTACCAATACTCACCAATTGGGTGAAGGTATTTTGTGCCGTGACTTCACCGAAAAAGGAATAACAATAGGGTAAAATCTATACTATGATAATTAACGACACTCATGTAAATTTACGTAATTAGCTTAGCGTAATTCTTACGATTAAAAAAATTTCCTGATGATAATCCCTTGTGGGAAAATTCTGTATATCTATGTGTCATAAACATTAAATACAACCATTTTTTAAAATATATGATTTTTTATTAATTCCTGAACTTTATCTATTGCTATTACATTATAATCATCAATTGGAATAGGTGAATGATATATTTTCCCATGGTGTGGTGATTATGTGCTTGCTTTAAAAGATTTAGATAGAACATATCATCTGCATCTGTTGTTCCCTGATGGATATCCATGAATTTTTATAAAACATTCTCGGCCATTTGATATAAGAATTCATTAGCATCGAATCTCTTTACACAACCATAAGCTTTTAAATTTATCAGTTTTGATCAAAAAATGTTAAATATTGGATGTGCTTTATAGATTTGAAAATCAGTATGATATGATAAAATAATTTGAGACTTTTTGTATATCGTTTCGTAGCACACCTCACCTTTCACTATTTTTTTGTAACAATAGTCACTCATTAATAAAGTATAGTATTGAATTTAGCACTTCTAATATAAGATATATCTAGGTTTTAAAAATACCAAAAATTGTTATAAAATTTTAAAAAACGTAAAAATTTTCATACCAGTTTCATTAGATTAACAAATCAATTGTGTAATAAAAGTACGTACTGGTCAGTTTTTTACCACAGTATCCAAATAGTGAAGATCGTGAATATGAAATGAAATTCTGTTCTTTAATTTTTTTTCAATAAATTATAGAAATAGTTATATTAAATAAAATAAATTGATTTTTAGAATTTCAAAAAACAAAAAAAAAACACCTTATATTGGTAAATATACTACAAGATATTGTACAAGAGTAATCTGTAGATGGGCGAAGAATTGGGTTGAAAATGATATATTACCAACATCTTCACAATTTTGGCATCAAAAAATAAATTTATTAATAGGTGATAATAGTAAAGGGAATTTTCACCAAAATTATATTGAACTTTTATCAACAAACTCTTTGTTTACAATTGAGAAAATCTATTTCAGAAAAATAATTTCACAAATGACTAATCTCGCGGATTTACTGCATGAAGATTTTCGGATCATCCGGATCGAACACTACCTTGCTCCAAGATGTTTATTACACAGCCCATTGTATGAAAGATTATAATAAATATAATATATTTTTTATTACTATATGATATTATTAACCGATCAAAATTATCATCAGTGTGCCTATCAACGATGAACACATAATTCCATAATTTCTTTATTTTATCATTTCCTTGGCTTATGCAAATTAATTCTAGAATATTATAATATTTTATTTCGCTTATTTACTTAAATTACGCTAAAATTTATTTCTAAGTAAATGATTCGACTAATTTTTCCACGCGGTGAATATGATTTTACGCGGTGTGATTAATTGTTCGAATACCTTTTTTACCTTTTGAAGAAAAACTGACCGCAGTTATGAAAAAATATTTAAAATCTTTTAAAGAATTTTCTGCATCTTTTACGTTTACGTCCATTCATAATTCATTCTTTATTCAATACTTAAAATTATAAGATAAAAAAAATATCGAAATGAACAACTTAAATGATCTCTTCGCTAATATAAACAGAACATCAATCTTTCCTCTATCATTATCAACTGAAGAAGTTATCATTCTTTTCAATTCCAAAAGGCCATTTCGAAGTCACAAAAACTGTCACGGATATATGTTGTTCAGAATTTCGGTTGCTAAAGAATGCCAAAGATTAGGAGAAAATAATAAAATGATAATCGCCGGCGCAGCGAATTACTTATGGAAAAATTCTACAAGTCAAGAAAAATCAGAATATATAGATTTAGCACAAAGAGTGAAAACCCTTTAAAATTAAAATTAAAATTAAAATTAATGAACTTCTTTTTTCAAAACTTTTCATCAAACTCATTACATATTAAAATTTTAAATTAAAAAATTAATCAAAATATAAGACGCGTCACTTTTTCGTACAAATTTTTGTATTTTCGAAACTTTTAACGTTACTCGTTTTCTTTATTTTTATTATTATCGTTATTACACTTATAATACAGAACATACTATTTAATAATTACATTCATTGATATTAATATTCATTAATTATGCATTTTTTTATCGGATTTACAATTCAATTTATTATTAAATTATGCATATAGATTTCCTGAGAAAATTCCTCTTTTTTCATTATACCAATAAACTTTTATTATTAATTTATTTTTACTTATTTGTTGTTATTTGTTTTGTATATTAATTCGTATTTTGGTTATATACTAGTTGTATTTGTTTGCATATTCAGAATTTCTTTCTTTACAATGACAAAGTATTTCTAAATATGCATATGAAAGGGATTAACTATGTAGGTTGATCATCATTTAATTGATAATTCTTTTTTTAATCGATTTATTATTATCATCATATAATTCATTATCAGCTGATCCCGATTTTTTATTATTGTCTTCCATAATCACGATTATCTATTCTATTTATTATTATTATTCTTTAAAATATACAAACAATAATAGTATTAAAAAACTTTTTTCTTTACAATCAGATAAGTATATTATAGAAGACCAAGAAGTTTAAAAAAAAATTGATAATCAATCTTTTTATTGGTGCCTTCGTTGTCTTTAAATTGCCCTAACCCTAACTTTGCCCACGTAAATTAAATTTTCCCAGTGGTACAATCGCCACTGGTGTTTTATTTCAATATTATATATCATGGGCTAGAGAATATGTTTAGTAACTCATGGACCACAAGGCATTTTATTTTATTTTATTTTTTTCTTTCGCGTCCTCCTTGCATTGTTTTTTTTTATTTCTGAAAAAAATGAATCGTAGGAACACTGTATTAGGGATATTAGGGAAAATTTTTTTTTAAAGGAACTACTTCCATTATTCAAATAAAAAAAAATCACAGAATTCCTGTTATTTATATATTGTAATTATGTTGTTTTTTATTTTGAATAATTCATTGGTCGTTATATTTTATATTTTAAATGTAATAGATATGTATGTCGTTATTATTCAAAAGCCTATTTTAAGCCTCGATAGATACATACATATATATTTTTTGATTTATAAATAAACTATTTATTAAATAAATCTTTTTTTTGGAAAATGTAAAAATATAATATTGTTTTTATTATTATTATCTATCAATATTTATTATCAACTGTATATGTAATTACCAAGTCTAATTTATCAATTTCTTTAGCAAAGTGTAATGGCATAACGTCTTGAAAATAAAAATGCCACTAATTAAATTTCTATTCTCATAGACCCAACCAAAAAATTAAATTTTATCTTTTCAAAAAGCTTAAAAAAGCCTCAACTTTTTTTATATTTATTATTAATAAATCTCAAACATTGAAATTTTAAGATCTTTAATATTTAATATTTAACAAGAGGTTTAGGTTGGTATTGTGGCGACACGGAAACGACCGTGACCACTGAAGGTGGCGGACAGGGGTGGCAGAACATGTGCCACCACCTGGGTGAAGTACAAAGGTGATTAACAGTGTATGGGTGACAACCCGGGGTGGAGGTAAACAACGGAAGAATTATAAAAGAAGCTGCGGTTGGGAAAAGGAAAGAGAGATTCCTTCTGGCGAAAAACATTCTTCTTTATTCATTTGCACTTAAAATTCTAAATAAATTTCTTACACTCATAATAATAATAATAGTTCCGAAATACTTCAAAATTAAAAAAATAAATCATAATAGAATAAATTTTGTGAATAATTAGCAATAATAAATGAATTTCTAAATAATTTCTTTGTAATAAACTTTTCTTTGATTAATAATAATAAATAACTTTTGTAAATAAACTGATAAATCCTAATAATAAATGATCCCATAGTGACCTAATATTTCTAAAAATATCCTGTAATAAAACAAACTTTTGTATATCAATACGCCAAAAGCAGTAATATATCTCTATTGTTATACTTGGTAATAAACCTTTATAAAACTTTTAATAAACTACTTTTCGTTTCTTTGTAAGTTACTTCAAAAGTCTATCAAATTCTGGCAGTGTGTAAGCGGTAATAAAGACACTTTTACTCCACTTACTCATCGTACCTTCAGATAATACACGAAATTGCAGTGTTTAAGAGTGTTAGGAAGCAGGTTTAGATCGACTGATTGCCTGCTTCGTGAAATTGAGCACAAGAGAAGTGCGTTAGCTATACATTGAATTATCGTGTGGTTATCCCAAATTTGGTGAGACTGATTCACGTAACTTTCTTTTATTCTGCGCAGACCGCGACAGTATTTACGATATTTAATTTGTCTTGTTTTAATTAAAAAGTTTTTATTGTAATATTGTGAAAATTATATATGACAAATTATTTACAATAAAATTGATTGATTTATTCTTCTATAAAATTCCATTANCAGTAATATATCTCTATTGTTATACTTGGTAATAAACCTTTATAAAACTTTTAATAAACTACTTTTCGTTTCTTTGTAAGTTACTTCAAAAGTCTATCAAATTCTGGCAGTGTGTAAGCGGTAATAAAGACACTTTTACTCCACTTACTCATCGTACCTTCAGATAATACACGAAATTGCAGTGTTTAAGAGTGTTAGGAAGCAGGTTTAGATCGACTGATTGCCTGCTTCGTGAAATTGAGCACAAGAGAAGTGCGTTAGCTATACATTGAATTATCGTGTGGTTATCCCAAATTTGGTGAGACTGATTCACGTAACTTTCTTTTATTCTGCGCAGACCGCGACAGTATTTACGATATTTAATTTGTCTTGTTTTAATTAAAAAGTTTTTATTGTAATATTGTGAAAATTATATATGACAAATTATTTACAATAAAATTGATTGATTTATTCTTCTATAAAATTCCATTATACCATTATTATATTTTTCTTCTAATCTCTAATATTCAACAATCACTTTTATACATGTCATCTAAACTACCAGATGCAATTAAAATTTGAAAAATTGATGCAATTGACACAATTATTTTGACACAATTATATAGATGCTATTAGGAAAACTTTTTTTTTTAACTGTTTATTTTTTACCTCTATTATATTTTATTATATTGTATATTTTATTTATGTTTTTAACTTAGTTATTATAATTAATTCGTGATCCGTAATAGAGAAGTAAACAAAATGTCGATCACTTAATAGGAAATTTTGGGGTTAATATTAATTAATAAAAATTCGTCTCCATGAAATCTCAAACTACTCTTATGTAAAATTATGACAAAACGTAATAAAACGAAAGTAATCCTTCTTTCTTGTCTAATATATTGTTTACTTATCCGTCGTTATATATGATACACATTTTTCAAAAAAAATTTATTTGCGGGAATGATTCTTGATCGACAGTAGTCACAGGTGTGTCCTCGTGCAGTAACTCGGGTACATCCAATCAAAATTACTCACATACATTTTCTCGTGATTTGGACCTAATTTTCGAATAAGCAAACGCAATTATGAATCAACTCTCAAAATCTGCTGTTATGGCTCTTTGGCGATTGAGGATTGGACGCTTGCTAAGATGACAGAATATTATCGTGAGAAAACAGGGTTACAGGATACGAAAAAAATAAAGGATCATATTAAAAAGGACTTATGGAAAGTAATAAACTCTGAAGCTGATTTCGACGCGACGCGCAAAGAAAAAGCAAAAGAAGTCTTGGATAATTGGAAGGTATACTTATTTGTTGAATAAAATCTGAAGAGTTAAGAGCTTAATCTGAACAGTGATGAAGTGCAAGCTGGGATCATATTCTCCGGTGATGAACTCTTTGTTCGACGCTAGCGCAAGCTGGGACTCTTTGTCTAATAAGGATGAGCTCTTAACTCGTCAATCCTTTCACATTAAATAGTATTAACCGTTTATGTTTTTCAAGATATGGTCTTCAAAGCAAAATTGCGAACCGATCAAGATCGGAAATCTGCAAGTAAATTAAATTGCCACTTGGCACAACACGTATCGACAAACTACAAATGACTAATAATAAACATCATCGATATCTCGATTATGAAGAACAGTTAATATCGAATGAGTTTTCAACTCAACCTAAAAAAGTGAGTTAATCATTAGTTTATCAATTTGTTTAAATAGAAACAATATGTTGATATCTGCTTTCTTTCTCATGATTTAGGTGAAATTAGATAGTCCAATTCCTGATGCAGTAGAATCCTTTTCTAGTAATAATGCCGAACAGGAAGTCATACCATTACTCCCTGAGAAAGATATGAAAAGGGTTGAAGAAGAATATTCGAAAATGATACCCAGTCAAATGTGGACACTGAAGAGTGGACGTAAAGTGGAAGAGATCATATATGAATTCGCACGAAAGTTGAAACGCGAGTCATGCTTACACTCTTTTATTATTTACGAAAGCGATGTGCAGACAAAATCATTGTTTTTCGAAGATGAGTGGAAGGAGATTACTACCTCAGAAGTTAAGAATAGGCCAGAACTTGAAAAGTCTGTTAAGGAATTACTAAAGAAATACACGGTAGATGATGTTGAACGGTTACGAGAAATTCGGTTTGAACCATTCATAACAAATGGATGCAAGTACGACCGGAAACTTCATTTTGATCTTGATTTTGTAAATAATGTCTACCGAGGAATGGCTACCTTTATGGGAGATAAACAAAATCCTTTGATCCAACGAAACTAGAGAGTTGGTATATGATGAATGTTTGAAGCCACTTAATTGACCCAGTTTTTTACAACATAAACATTGATCTAATTCGGGGCGAGGGGAATGGAATTTTTAGATACGTGAGAATTTTCTAGAATTCAGGATAATAGAGATGGGAAATTGGGAAAGTGAAAAAAACCGTATCACAGATTCGTTGGAAACCTGTAAAATGTTAAACCTGCTTTGATTGAGTGTATCACGAATGAAGTTCTTATTATAAATATCTGGCTAAAAAATTTCGGTATCGCAAAAACCTTATTCGAAGCAAATAACTCTAGTACTAAAGTTGTGGAAAATATTGAAAACGAATAAGCTTTTAGTAAATATGATATATGGATTTCGAAATTCGGGAAGTTTCTCAAAAAATTATTCAATCTCAAATTTTACCCGTTGAAAATGAACTTACATGTAAGCTTGACTCAACTTTAAAAACACATTTTTCGTCGTGTATTAATCGATTATATAGAAATTACAAAATTGTGGTCAAACTGTAAATGATAGAACCATATGCCATTTAGTGGGAACTTGGTAAATTCATGAAAAAGTAGTTTAGAATTTCAATTAAAATATTTTCCTTTGGGGTGGGTGCATGAATCATTTTTAATTACGATCAAAATACGAAGGTATTTATGCAAATATTATTTTCTATATAATTTATAAAATACTAAAATTAAATTAATTAAATTTTATTATTATTATTATTATTATTTTAACCGTGGTATTGGGTATAAAGAGCGTTTATGAAAATATGGGGAAAATGCGTGTATTGGCCTCTATACATGTAATTCAATATATGAATATCAAGGTATCTCCAAAAAATTATTTGAAGTAATTCCAACAACCCGTTGTATTTGTTATTCATGTCTTGATGGATTTATAAATAATGAACTGAAGAGAAAAAACATGTAATTCTTGCTTTACATTAGTTCCAATTTTAAGTTTTTTTTTTTAATTTTTTTATTCGAAATTCCATTAAAATTTAAATATTAAGATTTTTAAAAAAATAATTTATTCTTTAGATAATTTTAATAAAAATATTAATTCCTTAACATAATTACAATTAATACTTAGTTATTTTTTATTAAATATTAATTCAAAATTGGATTGGGCAGGTGATTAATGATCTCTTTACACAAGTTTATTGGTGAAATTTTTTTAAAAAAATTAGCAATTCATAATTACAAAAGAAATAATCAATGATGAATTAAAAAAACCATTAATTCTTTATTATATTTCAAAGGTGGTGGTTATACGAATGTCCCACACAAAAATATAAACTATTTCTAATAAAATGAAATTTCACGTTTATTTTTTTAGATCGCAACTTTGATTATTATATAATAGAAAATTTTTAATAAGCCAAACTATTAATGTAAAAGTTTTTAATAAACTGAAAATAGCAACGAATTACTTCCTGATTTGTTCGATACTCCTTCTTTCAACATCATCAACTTCATAATATAGGCGATGGGATTTATTAGATATCTCTTTTACGTCGGAATTTTCGGAAGGAGTATTTGTTGATGTCTCGTCGCTAGTTGAAGCAATAGAATGCTCTCGAATCATTACTTTCAGTATAAGATCTTTTTATGCTTATTTTTTTTGAGTATAATCTTCCTGTTTATTTTTGGAGGCTTCATTAACTGAGATACCAGGTAAAATATAATATCTTTTTCCAGATCATCCGCCGACGTGCATTTAGGACATAAGTTGCGCTTGTTGCCAATGCACTCGAGATGGATAACATGTTTATATGTTAATAATACGACCAGCTTTGAAAGTTCCGGAGAGACGGCTTCAGAGCACTTGGAGCATATTTCAGGAGTTGGTTCGATAACATTTTTGGGTGAAGATGCGGTATCTTTATTTTGTAAGATCGATATCGTGTTGCTCTCTAATAATTGGGATTCTTGATCACGTCCATGTGTGATAGAGTTAAGTTCTTTCTATGAAACTTGTATGGACAATTGTGGTAATACCTCCATTGAATCCTGCGTTCCTATTTCATTAAGAGCCAATTTTCTATATTTTTGTATTTGCACTCTACATTCGGGAATCTTGATTCCTCATTTGACAGATGCTCTTCGAGACACTTTTGTACAAATGTCCACAACTTGGCTTGCTAACGTAAACCTTTAATCGGGTTGGTAGGATGTGAAATAAACTCTTGTTTGCACAATAGGCACGGATCCAATTTTGGGACCTGAACGCTAAAATTGAGAGATCCCGGAATCGCATTGAGAATGTTTTTGCAAAGATAACAATTTGGCTTTTATCCATACTTCAACAACGAAAAATCATACCTCCATGTAGCCGATATACACACTGACCTGTTGCTCGAAACTATTTAATCTATCTCGAATTAGTATTACGTACAAAGGAAACTTTCATGATCAGCGAAAAAAATCATTTAACCAATGGAGTTTTATTCACATATCACAAGAAGTACACGTGCGACGTCACGACCAAACTGATAATCGAGATCGCGATTTATACTTTTCTCCGTACCTATTGTCTCCGAAGTGGTAAATATAATTATTCAAAGATAATTCTTGTTTTTACTTACCTTAGGATCGGGAGAGTTGATTAATTCATTTCTTGTGGAATTTTCGCTTAGGATGCTTCTTATTTCCGTTGAATTTGGAAAGTAAGTTGTATTATTTATGTTTTATATTTTTATATATTTATTAAATTGCAAAATTTTCTTTTTTAAGATAAAAGGATAAACTAGAAATGAGCACTCGAGAGGAATAAATTGAGTTTCTGAAAGATTATGCACTAGAATTGCTTTTGGAAATCTATAAGAATGGTCAGTTTAATGATGCCGCCAAATACTTACGCTCACTTGGGAATGAAGAGAATATTATTGATTCATTATACTATCTTTCACAAACTTGCAGAGTAAATACTAGTGGATACGATGAACAATGAAAGTAATCTAAAAGGGTTATGTAAATTACTTAACGATACAATTAATATCATCACGATCAAATCACAATCTTTAAAGAAATCCGAAAAGTGGTAGAAAAGTTCCAGTTATATTCAGCTTATTTGAAGAGTGAATTAAATGGAGTTCACAAATGTATACAATTTTTCGAGAGGCATAATGATACTGTTGTCAGGTTTCGGGCATTAAACATCTGATGAGGCTTTGCGAATTAGTCTATAATTTTATAGATCACGTAAAAATGGTACAATAAAACGAAAATTTCGAAGTTTTTTTCGTTGAAGAAATACAAGATCACCTAGATAAGTGGAAAATTTCTTTTGATAATCCGCTTTTTTGTCATATTAATGAAGTACATGACAAAAACACAATAGAGGATTTAGAAGATTGACACGTTTATAACGTGGATATTGGGCACAAGGCAACCTCGAAGTTTCTTGCTTCATATATTGATCTTATATCTACGGTCCACCAAAAGGGTAGAAATATTTCAGACATAACTTATGATATCTGTAACGAGTATGAGGAATATAAAAAGCATACTTGCCCGAAGCATTGTGTGATTCCCACACCATCAATTCTTCACAATTGTATTACGCTTGCATGTCTTCAGTACACTTTAATACAATATTCCATCTTCGCTTACTTATCGAGGAAAAAAGTAAATTTGCTCTGAGTATACAAAGGTTTTGGGCTGTAGATTAACTATTATGATGCATTCAACTTGAACCCATCCCTTATATGTCTAGAAGGCATAAATAAATAAAATAAAATAGACTATAACAATGAAATCACAGATTTATTCTTTCAAGCTAAAAAGCTTCTCGAAGAGATGATTGATAGGAACATGCACTGTATTACTCAACAATTATCCTTCGGTTGATACGGCTTTTGACGTTTTTCTGTCTAATGAATACACTTTAAGCCTGAGCGAAAGACTGAGTAACGAACTTTACATCGAGAAGTACAATAAATATCTGTTGATAATTTGGTAATTTATCAAAGTGATTTTGTAAACATTCTGAATGATGACCTTAAAGAGATGGCTTTGATTCACTATTTATAGTTTCCTACAACTGGGGAAGAATGTCGGGATTTTCTTCCTGGATAAAGTCAGGGATCACAGAGATTTCATCACAGTATTGAAGAATTTTTTCGTTCTTCTCTTCGGAAATCAAAACCAAAGAAATAGTAGAATCCAACGTCCCAAACAATCAAATTCATTTCAACCGGCTGAACAAAATTTTGCTCCAATGATGATAACGCGATGACGATGATGGTGATGATGATAATGACGATGACGATGACGATGCCGACAACGACGACGTCGATGATGATGATAATGACGATGATTATGATGATGAACAGATTGAAGCTCCATAGTCTGGTTCCATGACTCCCTGGATCCCAGAAGCAGCACTTAAAATCAAACTTGGTTCCGTTATAATGATTCGACCCTAGGTAAAATCTATAAAGTAAAATTATTCTGCCAAAACGCAATGAGAGAGGAAGAAAACAAAACAGTGAACAAGTATAACATGCTCTTAATGGGTCCAACAGTAGATATTGTGAAACTTAAACTGCAAGACTGAATGGATAAAAGTAAGATTAAATTGAAAAAAATAATTAATGCCCGTTCTTCTGATGACCA
Organism: Diversispora epigaea; assembly: GCA_003547095.1. Classification (NCBI taxonomy): domain Eukaryota; kingdom Fungi; phylum Glomeromycota; class Glomeromycetes; order Diversisporales; family Diversisporaceae; genus Diversispora; species Diversispora epigaea. The sequence continues at coordinate 241,324 of PQFF01000415.1, forward strand.
AAAGATCGAAATTTTTTTGGAGCTCGACGATGATCGAAATTCATTTTGTATTCCTATAGTGACTTCTTTTCCATCATCTGAGCTCATTTGAATTTTTTTTTTTTAGGTACACCCATTATGGGAATGTTTAGTCAGCGTCGAAATCATTATCAACAATAACAACATAAAGAAGGAAATATTGAATGATTAGAATACGAATTACAATAAGCGAAGGAAAATGTTGACTTTGTTTGGGAATGGATAGAAAGATGTAATAGATTTTTGGTTTTATAACGATTATGTATATATGTTAGTTCTCGCCATTTTGTAATAAAAAAATATTTCGAGCACAATAAATTTAATATCGTTTCAATAATATAATTCGCAAGAAATTAAAGTATAAATGACAATAAAATTTTTAAAAATTTTTATATTTTATAAATATCATTTTAAAAGAATAGATTAATATAGAAAAATATTTTATTATATATGTTTATTTGTTTTATCCAAAAAAAAGGAATTATTAATATTTAGAAATATTTATATTAATATATAGGCTCAGTTTTGATGAAAATTTTATTTTATTTATTTTGTACCTACTGAATAAACATACATACAAAATTATAAATTTAGTAAGTTTATTTTATATTATTAATACAGTATTTTTCAATTCTTAACATTGTTGAATCCCAATCCCAATATTAAATCAAACATTATATAATTTGGTTTACAAAATTTAATTTAACATCCTATTTATATTTGCTTGAAGAAATTATATTGGCGTAATGTCAAAATTCTTAATTTTTTGAACTAATTTCGGCAATTTGTTTAATTTGTTTGATCTTTTCTAAAAGTTTAAACATGTCTAAACCTTGTTTACGGATAACAAAATAAAACATTAGTCAGTAGTAATTACACTGAGTTGAACAAGAACTATTTGAATACTCAAAAATCGTATGCGGACGTTGAAGAGTGGAATAATTAATTTTTATGGTATAAGAAATATCCGTGGGGGCAATATCATTTATCCATTAAAGTTCGATTTTCTAAACTTTTTGATCTTCAAAATTGAATTATCATTGTTGTACAAAATGTAATTCGATAATTTTGCTGTGGCTTTGCAATTTTTTTTTTGATTTTAAAAGAAACGAAAAAAGGAAGAAATGGAAGAAGAGTAATTATATTATTGTATTAAACTTTATTTTAAGATCATAATTTATTGCTAATAATAAATTACATATATTTAATTACATTACTAAACTAATTGATTATAGCTTGTGAGTATTTAAATATTGAAATCAATGTTTCAATATCATATAACAATTCTTTAATCAATTATAAACTAATCAGTATAAATAGTTAGTAAGTATTTAGACTCATAATTATTGAAATCAATGTTTCAATTTAATTCAATATCATATAACAATTCTCTAATCAATATAAATTATATTAGTGTGTGAGTATTTAGATTCATAATTATTGAAATCAATGTTTCAATTTAATTCAATATCATATAACAATTCTCTAATCAATTTTAAACTAATCGATGTTATAGTTAGTAAGTATTTAAATTCATAATTATTGAAATCAATGTTTCAATTCAATTCAATATTGTGGCGGTCTGCCCAGAACAAAGAGTAAAGTTACGTCAATCAGTCCCACTAAATCGAACTCTCGTCACACCCCTTTTCGTCTGTTCCTGTTAGGTTTCTCTACCTAATTACGCAGGCTTGTACTATCCCAGTCAGGCTACAACCTGATTACGCCGGTCAAGTACTACAGATATTCTTTAAACAACTACACACACAGGCGTGATCTGAAGGTACGTGAGTAAGTGGAGTAAAAGTATCTTTTTACAGCTCACTACGCAAACTTCCGAATCTTAGCTTCAGACTTTATTCAGTAACTTTATTCAAGAAATTACAAAATTAGTAATAGAGGTATTATGGGCTGTTAACCGTTTCTCACCAATATTACCGTTATCACGAAATAAAAATATTAAAAACGTATCAAATTATTATGGTGTATATTGAAACTTTTAAACTTATTGCAAAGATGTAACAACAAAAATATATCACTGCTTTGGCGTGTCTTATCTCTGCTGCTAAATCAAAACAATATGTTTCTATCTTTATTATTTATTTTTATTATAAAAATGCGTACCAAAAGATTATTATTTTATTATTACAAATTAAGTAAAAGATTTTCGTAATTATTCGGAATATGCCAAAAGAAATTAAAATCATAAAAATTGTAAAAATGGGCCGATCCTTTTCNCCTAATTACGCAGGCTTGTACTATCCCAGTCAGGCTACAACCTGATTACGCCGGTCAAGTACTACAGATATTCTTTAAACAACTACACACACAGGCGTGATCTGAAGGTACGTGAGTAAGTGGAGTAAAAGTATCTTTTTACAGCTCACTACGCAAACTTCCGAATCTTAGCTTCAGACTTTATTCAGTAACTTTATTCAAGAAATTACAAAATTAGTAATAGAGGTATTATGGGCTGTTAACCGTTTCTCACCAATATTACCGTTATCACGAAATAAAAATATTAAAAACGTATCAAATTATTATGGTGTATATTGAAACTTTTAAACTTATTGCAAAGATGTAACAACAAAAATATATCACTGCTTTGGCGTGTCTTATCTCTGCTGCTAAATCAAAACAATATGTTTCTATCTTTATTATTTATTTTTATTATAAAAATGCGTACCAAAAGATTATTATTTTATTATTACAAATTAAGTAAAAGATTTTCGTAATTATTCGGAATATGCCAAAAGAAATTAAAATCATAAAAATTGTAAAAAAAATGGGCCGATCCTTTTCACATCCTAAATTACCAGTCTATTTATACACTTTCGAACTTATTTTCCTTTATCCTGTGTTGTCGCGTCTAAACACGTTCTTTTCTATTTTTAAGGATGACACACAAGGATGAAATACTTCGTACAAAGATGAATAATCTGTCATCTAGATGGTAACACACTCATCCGGTTACACTGTCATCTTAATGTCATCTCCCGTGACCTTCACAACATTTCGAAATCCCATGCACATCTCATGTGGAATTCGTGCACCCTCAATATCATATAACAATTCTCTAATCAATTATATTACAGTGAGTGAGTATTTAGATTCATAATTATTGAAATCAATGTTTCAATTTAATTAATTTAATTCAATATCATATAACAATTCTCTAATCAATTATAAACTAATCAATACAAATAGTTAGTAAGTATTTAGATTCTTAATTTAATTCAATATCATATAACAATTCTCTAATCAATTATAAACTAATAAATATAAATTATATTACAGTGAGTGAGTATTTAGATTCATAATTATTGAAATCAAGGTTTCAATATCATATAACAATTCTCTAATCAATTATAAACTAATCAATATAAATTATATTACAGTGAGTGAGTATCTAGATTCATAATTATTGAAATCAATGTTTCAATTTTATTCAATATCATATAACAATTCTCTAATCAAATATAAACTAATCAATGTAAATTATATTACAGTGAGTGAGTATTTAGATTCATAATTATTGAAATTAATGTTTCAATTTAATTCAATATCATATAACAGTTCTCTAATCAATTATAAACTAATCAATATAAATTATATTACAGTTCGTGAGTATTTAGATTCATAATTATTGAAATCAATGTTTCTAGCCGGTCACTTTAAAAAAAAAAAAAA
>PQFF01000415.1:245344-282572 GCA_003547095.1 Diversispora epigaea
CTAATCAATATAAATAGTTAGTAAGTATTTAGATTCATAATTATTAAAATCATTAATTCAATATCATATAAAAATTCTCTAATCAATTATAAACTAATCAATATAAATAGTTAGTAAGTATTTAGATTCATAATTATTGAAATCAATGTTTCAATTTAATTCAATATCATAAAATAATTCTCTAATCAATTATAAACTAACCAATATAAATTATATTACAGTGTGTGAGTATTTAGATTCATAATTATTGAAATCAATGTCAATTTAATTCAATATTATAAAACAATTCTCTAATCAATTATAAACTAATCAATATAAATTATACAGTGAGTGAGTATTTAGATTCATAATTATTGAAATCAATGTTTCAATTTAATTCAATATCATATAACAATTTTCTAATCAATTATAAACTATTGATATAAATAGTTAGTAAGTATTTATATTCATAATTATTGAAATCAATGTTCAATTTAATTCAATATCATATAATAATTCTCTAATCAATTATAAACTAATCGATATAAATAGTAAGTATTTAGATTCATAATTATTGAAATCAATGTTTCAATTTAATTAATTTAATTCAATATCATATAACAATTCTCTAATCAATATATATTTAGGTTCATAATTATTGAAATCAATGTTTCAATTTAATTCAATATCATATAACAATTCTCTAATCAATTATAAATCAATATGAATTATATTATAGTGAGTAAGTATTTAGATTCATAATTATTGAAATCAATGTTTCTATTTAATTCAATATCATATAACGATTCTCTAATCAGTTATAAACTAACCAATATAAATTATATTACAGTGTGTGAGTATTTAGATTCATAATTATTGAAATCAATGTTTCAATTTAATTCAATACACAAAAATAAGCAAAATTTTTGTCACAAATAGGCAAGAAGACGCAAATAGGTGGGGAGATTTATGAATAGGAAGGGAGATTTGTGGTTTCATGAATGGGCTAAGCCAATTTGCACCAAAAATTTTGCTAATTTTTGATCATTTGATGTGTGATATCATATTACAATTCTTTAATTAATCATTAATAATATTTTTTAGAAAGTGTAGTAAATGTTATCAATATATTACTAGAGGAAATTTGTGCAATCCGTGCAATGCCAAACGATTTCAAAATGAATTTGGTAAATGGACAAGTGAAGATAAAAAAATTGATGAATTTATTCAACAAATACAACTAAAGACAATTAAATGGCAAGAAATTATTGAATGGATTCCATATGACAGATTTGAAAATGTTACATATCTTGCTAAAGGAGGTTTCGGTACAGTATACAAAGCAAAATGGCTTGATGGATGTATTCTTTCATGGGATTGTAAAGTAGAAAATTGGAAAAGATCTCAAGAACTAGATGTTTGCTTAAAAAGTCTTGATTGTTCCACAAATAAAATTGATTTTTTGCAAGAGGTAAATATTTCACATAATTTAATTTTCATTATTTAAATTTGTAATAATTATAATAAACATTTTAGATTAAAAATCAACATAAATTTCGAGGTAAAAAAGCAGTTGCATTATATGGCATCACTAAAAATCTAACAAAAAATGAATATATGATGGTTATGAAGTATATAAAATTGGGCAGTCTTCGAAAAGTGTTAAATAGCAACTTTGAAAATTTAACTTGGAGAAAAAAATATAATATTTTATCAAATATTATATATGGACTTAAATATATCCATGAAATGGGCTTAATGCACAAAGATTTTCATTCTGGAAATATAGTTAATGAAACTTTAACTTACAGTTATATTACTGATTTTGGACTGTGCAAACCTATTACAGAAAAAAATCCAGAAAAAATTTATGGTGTAATTCCATACATGGCACCTGAGATATTGATTAGAGGAGAATACACTCAAGCATCTGACATTTATTCTTTTGGTATGGTTATATTAGAAATTCTAACTAGTTATCCACCATATTATAATATTCCACATAATGAAAATCTTGCAATGGGTATTTGTGAAGGGCTTAAACCTGAAATTAAGTGTGAAATTCCCCAATTTCTCAAAGAAATAATGGAAAGATGTTGGAATTTTGAACCTCTCGATCGTCCAACTGCTAAAGAATTGAGATCTCAACTTGATAAATATCTTTCTGGTAATGATGAAATAAAAAACAAGTAAACAACCAAATTCGAGCAGCAAATAAATCAAACAAATTTTATTCAATATGATCCAAATGAAATGCATCCTGAAGCAATATATACAAGTAGATGCATATCTAAACTTACAATTCCTGAATGTGATACATTTACTGAATATGATACATCTGGTAAGTAAGAAATTAATTTTATTTACCTTTTTTTTAAAAAAAAATTTTATATTAACTACTTATTTAGATTCAAGACTCCAACTTTTTTCAATTCCTGATAATATAATTGGTAAATTTATTTCTTTAATTATTTTGTTTGAAATATTTATAACATTAACCATATTTAAATTTGTATAGTCAAAGGTGAAGAAAATAAAACTCAAGAAATGGAATGTGAATTCACTAGAAATTAATTAACAATTGGTTTAGAATTATTACTTAATATGAATTATTTATTATTTTATTTTTTATTTTATTATATTTTATATTTTTATTATTTTATTTGATCACTGAAATTATAGAGTATAGTTTTTTTAATTAAAGCAGATCAGTATGTAATCATTTAAAATAAATCATTATTGTCTTGATATTTCAAAATGTAAATATTTGTAATTGTTTATAAATTATGTTTAAACAGTCTATAATCTGTATAAATCTATACGAGTTGATTAACTTTTATAATTGAATGAGACAGTCAATTGAAAATAAAGTGCTATTTATCATATTTTACTATGTATAAACTCATATGGGGATGGGACATGTCCTATTATTTTATGCCCAGGACATGGAACGAAAAAATATATGTATTTCAAGTATTCATGTGATGATAGACATCAAGAGCAATATTTTTATCAAATAATTATAGAAACAACATTAAAAAAGGTAGGCAATGATTAACCATCATATTTTTTATTATTATTATTTATTTATAATTTTTGAATGGATTTAATAACAAATAATCCTTTTATTTATTGTTTTCAAAAAAACGAAGTATTATTCAGCTGGACATTCTTCTGAATGATTTTTTTTACTAATTACAAAAAATCTCATTGACATAGATTTTGTCATGTGATTTAAAGAATATTGTATGCAAGAGGTTAAATTTGGTCCAGTGGAATATTCACATTTCATTGATAAAGTTATTAAAGAATCTCAAATCAATGAAGGATACAATTATGATGGATGGTTTTTCAAAGATATCCTAACAGATAGTAAGTATAGTTCCATATATTTTGCCAAATTAAAAAAAATGGTATGGATATGGATATAATGAATTCGGATATTTAAAGAGGTAAGTTTAAATCATGTATAATTACTTACGAATTTTTAAAAATTTTATTAAAATTTCAAATCTATAGACCCAAATTTATTGATGTCAGTATTTATGATATTGATTCTGAGGAATTACTGAATGCAGAAAAAATTATTTTGTGTTTTAGTTATTTTATATTATTATTTTTTTTTGATAATTGAGAATGTAGAAAAATTATTTGTTTAACTTGTTTCTATTTTACATAAGTTTTCTTTATATTTCTTTTTGTGGTGGCCAGGGAGTATGCACCTGAGTTAATTTCCACTTTGGCAATCTATACTTCAATTATTAATTTTTAATTTAAGTTATAATGTATATATTATGTACATATACCAGGTCAAAGAATGAGCTGGTTATGAAGTTCTTCACACTTGTTTGAAACAAGCCAAGCTATATGTGAAGTTAAATCATGAATAATGTATATTAAAGTCAGAACTTACTTATTGGTTAAACTTAATTGTTTACACTGGTGAAGTGAATCTTTGCCATTTATTTGGTTTGATGGAAAATCAGGATTGTTATTTTGAAAAAATTAGAGTGTTTAACATTCTATTTTGTTGGTTTCTAGAATCACAGAAATAATTAATAGAGACAGTTGAGAATATATATCAATATGCTGCTTAAATTGCTCAAAATTTGAGATTTGGCATTTAATAATATGAGATTTAGGGATTTGGCATTTGGCATTTGGAAATAAATTAATAATATAAGATTTAGGGATTTGGCATTTACATTGATAACATGAGATTTAGGGATTACATTAATATTATGATTAAGGCATTTGGGACTATATTAATAATATGACATTTGGCATTTGGGTAATATGTCATGTATAGTTGAGTACATGACTAAAGTTGGTAAAAATATAAAAAATTTCTAGACATAACTAAAATTATTAAAAATATAAAAAAAAATTGAAATTAATTACCAATTGTTGTCACATATAAATCTTTTAATATTTACTAATTAAAATTAAAAGTGTTACTAAGTAATGTTAAAGCTAGATTTATGGTACATCAGCTGTAAAAGTTTAGATCCATATTATAAGAATTGAGTAAATAATCTCCGTTTTAATTTCTATAATAATTTTTGAATATTTTCTAATTACTTTCTCAATTTAAGAAATAGGATTGACATTTTTACAGCAGATTCCCATATTTCTTCTTTAAGATAATTTGTATTATATTATTTTTAATGATCAATTAGTAAATAAACAGAATAAAATGTAACAACAATTGATGATTAATTTCAGATTTTTGAGGCAAAATTATCAACAATAATACATTTGTCCCAAAATCCAACTTGAGATTTTTTTTTACTTATCACTTAATTTCAAAAATTAAAAGAATCCCTGAAACTAATTAAAAAAGTTAAATCAAATTTTGATTATTGGATTTTGAGACAAATGTATTATTGTTGATTATTAGCCTCATTATCCCATTTTTTTATTTACTAATTTATCATTAAAAGTAATATTAACTAATCTTAAAAGAAGAATAATAGCACATATGCAGTAGAAATGCCAACTCTATTTTGTAAGAATTGAGAAAGTAATTAGCAAATATTCAAAAATTATTATAGAAAATTAAAATGGAGAGTATTTACTCAATTCTTATAATATAGGTGTAAAACTTTACTGTTGATACACTATATATCTAACTTTAAGATTACTTTTCATTCTTTAATATTTAATTAGTAAATCATAAAAGATTTATATGTGACAATAATTCAATTTATGTCAAATTTATCAGTTGATCCAAAATTTTTATTCAATATATTATAATTAATGCATTTAAAGACTAAAATAATAAAATAACAATGATTGTAATTAATTTCCGATTATAAATTTAATTTAATTAATTACTAATTTATTTATGTAATAAATTGGTTCATTAAATGTTTATTTTTTTTTCGCATGATTAATAAATAAATGCTTGCTTTATTATGGTAAACTGGAGCATAATGTAATTTATAATATTGTGACATGTGATCGTTTCTAAAAATCAGACAGACAAAGTTACTTTTTTTTTTATAAAATTTAATGCATCAAAAACGGAACTTTTGTATCCCTTTATTTTTCTACGTTTCACATGTAAAATATTACCATAATAAAATACACATCGAAATCCGAAAATCAGACACGTTTTTTTTAAAAAAATTTAATGCATCAAAAACGGAACTTTTGTATCCTTTTATTTTTCTTTATTTTTCTACACTTACACCGAAGTCCGATGAAATTACCTTGTTTAATTTGTATAAATGTATAAAATCTTATTGTAATTTACTATTCTGATTTTTCAATTGTAAACTTGGTTGTGCAATTCTAGAATTAGCATTTTGCGTATTTTGTATAATTTACTAATTCTAGTTTTTCGAACATAAACTTGGTTGCTCAATTCTAGAATTAGCATTTTGCGTATTTTGTGTAATGAGAGATAAAAATAAATAATAAAATATCATTAAATAAATGCGAATTTTTTTGCATACTAAAAACATTTTGCAATTTTAAACGTAATTTACGTTTCTTTTTTTCAAATTTCCGCCTTTCATACCATAAGCAAACAAAAAAATGGTATTTGGTAAATGCCCAGAATGCAATCAAGAACGTAGTGGATATAATTGGTGCAAACCATGTAACTCGAAACATTTACAAAATGATTTTAATAATTGGACAAGTGGAAATGAAAAAATAGATAAATTCATTCAAGATGCTCAACTAAATACTAATAAATATTGGGAAGTAATAGAATGGATACCATATGATAGATTTAAAGATGTTAAACAAATAGGTAAAGGTGGATTTGGAACAATACATTATGCTAGTTGGATTGATGGATTTATTGGAAAATGGGATATTGAAAATCAACAATGGAAAAGACAAAGGAATTGGGATGGAGAAGTAGGAGAAGTAGAAGTGGCATTAAAAAAGTTTGATAATTTTGTGAATTTCAGCGATGTCTTAAATGAGGTAATTATTTTAATTAATATTTAAATTTAATTTTCAAATTATTAAATAACGTTTTATATTCTAGATGGAAATTCACTTAAAAACATGGACTAGTGACGCTTCAATTCGATTTTATGGAATTACACAAGATCCAGAAACACACTTATATATGATGGTTTTAGAATATGCAAAAGATGGAAATCTTCGAGAATATTTAAAAATTAATTTTAATAATATTAATTGGAAACAAAAATTATATAATCTATATTATTTATCTTCAAGGTTGATGGGAATTCATAAATTAGATATAGTTCACCAAGACTTCCATCCTGGAAATATTTTATCAGATGATTTTAAATATTCTTTTTATATGGTAATTTCAGATTTTGGATTAAGTAAACTAATAGGGGCGAATCCAAATAATCCCGAAAAAAAGAATATATTTGGTGTATTACCATATATTGCTCCAGAGGTATTAAGCGGTGAAGAATATACAAAAGCTTCTGATGTATATTCATTTGGAATTATTGCCTACGAAATAGTTACTGGCTTTCCTCCTTATCCCGATATACCGCATGATAGAGATTTAGCTATGAAAATATGCAATGGATTACGACCAAAAATTCCATTTCATATTCCCAAATTAATTACAAGAATGATTATGAGGTGTTGGGATGCTCGAGTTACACATAGACCCACTTTTGAAGAATTAAATTATGAGTTGCGCAAATACTATATTGGTTATAGAGATTATTTAAAAGAAGGGACAAATTCAGAAATTGTACTTCAAATTAACAAAGCTGAAGAATTTTCAGCAAATCAAAATCATAGCCGTGGGACTGAAGAATTTTCAGCAAATCAAAATCATAGTCGTGCGAGTATTTGGAAAAATATATTCCATTGGAGAAAAGAATCAACTAATAAAACAAATTCTGAAACTGCAACTCTAACTCCTCTTAATTATAAAACACATCCACAAGCAATTTATACCAGTCGACTTCTTAATTTTTCAAAACTTCCAAAACCAAAGAATGAAGAAAATTTTGAAAAGAAACTCGAAGAATTGACAAAATCTACTTCGGTTTCAAGTGCTAGTAAGTATAAATTATATTATTTGTTTTTTTTTACAATTAAAAAAAATATTAATTTATTTTTATATTTTATTTAGTTGCATCCAAATTATATGTACCTGATTTTTAAATATTTTTAGATATTATTTTTATATTAATTCAGTTTTATGTTACTTAGTTGCAACCAAATTATATGTACCCGATTTTTAATATTTTTTAATAATTAAATATATTTGTATTTTACTTATCAAAAAAAAACCAATAAATGGTGCTTTATAATTTAATATTATAAAATCTTAACACTAGGTAATAGTACAAATTCAAATAGCTTAATTTGTAATTTCGAATTTATAAAAATAAGAAATAATAATAAAGGAAATACAAATTTATCATGAAATCGACTAAAAGTGTTAAAATATAATATTTCAACGATGTAACATTATTGAACGTTATGATGCACGCGTTTTTAAAATTATTATAACGTGTGACATGTATAAAAAAAAAAATTCCCAATAATATTAAAGATTGAATGTTAAATCTATAAAAATTAATTATTATTATAACGTACAAAAAATTCCCAAAAATTTCAAAAAAAAATAAATAAATAAAAAAAAATAAATAAATAAATAAAAATAAATAAATAAAAAATAAGTAAAAAAAAAGAGACTAGACTATCAAGATTGTAGTAGTTGTGATTTACATGTAGATTCTTTTTTTTTTGTTCTTTTAATAAAAAAAAATCCCATCCAATCGCATAAAGTAAAAATAAAAATATCAAACACCATCCATGTAAAAAAAAAATTAAATCTACAAAATAAAATAGTAATAATAATAGTGATAGCAAATTATATTTAATAATGAGTATGAAGATAAATTTTCTAAAAAAGAATGAATGAATGAAAATTCAAGGGTATACGTAATAATTAATTTATCTTTTATCTTAACTAAATTGGGTCAACAGGATTTTCTCCATTTTTCTTCCAATAATCGGAATAAACTTTGAAAAAGGTGACGTGGATTTGTCTTTTTTCGATCATTTTCTACGAATGATGGATGTTAATATAAAGAATAAAATAGAATGTAATACGGAAATCAATAAATCAATGATTATTTTACCTCAATTAATGCGTCTTTCCAACATTCATCAATAAATCTTGGCACATTTAACATATAATTCTTGTAGACGAGATACTTCTTGTAGACGAGATGCTTCTTGTGAAAGTAATTATATTTCGTTAGCAGATTTCAATGATAAATAAAAATTATAAAAATTAAGAAATTTGATATTAAAATGTAATTAATATTAGTTTACTTACTTTTTTGTAAGCTCTCGAAGAATTCATCACGTTCATATTAAGGAACCAAACATTTATCCCAAAGATCAATAAACTATAAAAAAATAATAAATAAATAATAAAATCAATAAATAAATAAATAAATTAATTAATTATATAAAAAATATAATAAATAAATCAATCAATAAATAAAATCAATCGATCAATAAATTAATTAATTAAAACATACTTTCTCTACACTCTTCATCCAAATTATGTAATGCTGCAAAAAGTTCTTTGGGATCACTCTTATAAGCGAATAAACAAAACATTCCTTTATCTATCTCATCTTGCAGAGTGTAATGAAGAATAATGGAATATGGGATGGAATTATAATTATTAAAATAATTAAAATAATTAAAATAATTAAAATAATTAAAATAATAATAATAATTAAAATAATTAAAATAATAATAATAATTAAAATAATTAAAATAATTAAAATAATTAAAGATTACATATCACAATTCGGACCATTTCATCATATTTATGCCACACCTATCAGTAGTTAAATGATAATGATTTATAAATAATAATTTATTAATTATAATAAATTATCTCATAAATAATAATAAGTAAGAATAAGAATAATAATTATTATATCTAAACCGTAAACTGAAGAACTCAGGTCATAATCGAAAAGCTATAAGAAAATAAAATGAAATAAAATAAATAAATAAATAAAAATAAATGAATTAAATGAATTAAATATAATTGTAATAAATAAATTAAATTAAATTAAATAATAAATAATTAAAAATTATAATAAAATAATAATAAAATCAAATATCTCTTGTAATAAATTAATGAAATACGAATAGAAAAAAGGTTATTACGAGTATTATAAATTAATTAATAACTCATCGAAGTACATATGGTATTATTGTATCGATATTTTGACTAAATAAATTACAATAATCTGATAAATTTTAAAGTCAAATATCGTGAAAATATTTAATGAACTAGAATTCATCATGATTCTAAATAAATAAAAAAAAATAGAATATAAAATTTAAATCATTCATTATTAAAAAAAGAAAAGAGAAAGAGAAGAAAGTTAAATATTCCTGAAATGATGCATGTTGGCGATCTTTTTTTAATATCCGTAGTTACTTTTATGTAATGGTTACCTCATCTTATGTACTTACGATTTTCTTGGGTTTCTTGAATACAGTAAACTTATATTCACAATAAACAATTATTTTATAATTGATTTTCTTGAATACAATAAAATTCTTCGATTATACACAATAAACAATTATTTTATAAACTGCAGTGGTTAGGCAGAAAAGTTGTATGAAATTTTGTATTAAAAATATTTTTAATAATTTATATTACGTACGTAATAATTCAACAACCCATGGTATCAACACCTACGCAAGAATTTTCAAAATGGACAATGCCTATGCCTCATTTGAATGGTATACAATGTTATAATGTTATATTATTTTATTATTTTATTATTTTTGTAACACTTTTTGTTTACTAATATTTTATAAATTATAGTTGATATTATTAGGTCAGGTAAAAATTATTTATTGCATTTATTTTTAATTTAGAATGGAAATTTCCTCAAAAAAGTAAAAAATAAAATATTAAATATCTCGAAGAAAAATCCTAAACTTTTTAATGTTTTTTTGTGATGAGAACAATCAAATTGTTTTATTATGTTTATTTATTTTTTTATTTATTTTAATTTAAATTAACAGAAATTGCTTTAAGAAGATAAATTTCTTCAAAAAATGTAAAAAACTATATACATTCTTATTTTATTTAAAAATAAATAAAAATAATTTGTGAAAATATTTTTTACTTTTTTTTTATCAGTGAGATCCTCAAGTTAATTGGGTTTCTAAATATCATTTTCCTAAAATTTGTTAAGTGCGATTTTTTTGAATGGAACTAATGCTTTGGACAGAACTGATGTTTTGTGTGGAACTTGTATTGTGACTGTTGCCACACTTTTTTTTTGGTGGATAGTGTGAACAATGAAGGGTCAATGTTATAAAAATCTTTAGAAATTTTTTTATTTGAATTGTGATTTATAGCTTGAAACATGTTTCTGTAGAAAGTATTAGTATTAAAAAGAGAAGATTGAGAAAGGTATCAGAGGTTATATCATGGATGGCATTTGTAGATTCAGTGGGTTTTGGTGTAATATGTGTGCTGGCAGGTTTCAGAATTTGGGAATGCGATTTTTGTTAAGACTTGAAGTTTCTTGAAAATTTTTTGCAGTATTATCATAATTTGTTCTCTGGCACTTTGATTACTGTTCAAATTGATATTTTTGAGAATATAATTTTCAACATAATATATGAAGCTGTTCTTGTCACATTTCCAGATTTTTGAGACTGGATTGGGATGGCCCATGCAGAAAATAAGTTGAAAGAGCATGCTTCAATAAAAAATTCAATCTTGTAGTTATATTTTGTAATTTGATTAAAGAGACTACTGATTCATAAAAATTAGTAAGGCTAAGGTACAATTTATCAGAGGTTATGAATTTAAATCTTGGATTGTCAATTTTAAGGAAAACTATGAAATAATGTTCACAAAATCCTTATAATGTGTTACAATAATAAAGGGCACTCATTTTGTTTTGTCTTCAACACTAATACATATGTGGTTTTTGACTATCTGGGATCACTTAACATTACAAATTCACATAGAAGCCAAGTAATAGAGCTATAATATTCCATGAGTGAATTCCAGATGGTGATAATTTGTGTCTTGTTATAATGACTCATATAACAATGAGCTTAATGACAATTTTTTTTTGTGAAATAATAGTATACTAGAACTTCTTCTCTTAAGTATACTGAGTTTTCTTTTGTACATAAACTTTCCTGCATGTTAACAACATCACTTTCTGAAAAATCTTTGATATGGTCACTTCAATTAAAATATTTGTAGTTAAAATCTGTAACTTCTCGAAAATGATTCTTGAAGCTTGCCATTTCCCAAGTGTGAACAGATGTGAAGTTTTTCTTGCATAAATTTATGTATGTATCAGTCATAAGTATCAAAACCATTGAAAGCAAAATATTTTGTTATTAACTGAAAAAAGATATAATTACAATAGAAATAGAGAGTATCTTTTGTTTTTTAGTCAAGGTCATTTCTTTTTTTTATAAAAAAAAAAAAGAATAAATAATGTGGTGTGGTGTCATAACAAAAAAAAATATAATTAAATCTGGTATTTTGTTTTTTTTGACAGATCAACTGGCAACAAATTTTTCTGATGTATATTTGTTTTTGTGAAAATTTCCATAAAATTAGTAAATTATTTTCCAAAATACACAAAAATTCTTTAGAATTTGAAAGAATCCTGGTATTGGTTGTTAGAGATTTGGTATAATTACCATTGGTTAATAGTTCACAAGTTTTTACTTCTTTTAGAAATTTTTTTTCTTTTATCCTTAATAACTGATAGCAATTAAATATTCAGTGAGAAAAGGAGATCTTAGACAATCTGCAATAAATATGATAAATAGTAAAATAATATTTTAGCAACAACACATATTGTTAGATATCATAAAACTGTAAATACAATTAACATTATATTAAATCATTTCTATCATCAACAAATGAAAACAAAATACAAATTATATTATATTTAAAGATTTTATAAACAAAGAAGAATGGTTTATATCTAATTCTGACAAATTATTTAAAAAATATACTAAATTACTTCATTTGATCTATCTGCAATTAAAACTGATAAACGAGTACTAATAGAATATGAAAGATTACAAAGCATTTGGAACAATAGAATTTTAGAATATAAACAAAGGTTAAACTAATATAATATTTTAAATATTTTTTATATTTATTTCAAAAAAAAAATCAAATTAAAAATATAATGATTCAAAAAGAAACAATTACAAAATAATTTATCTATTTATTACATGTATAATTATCAAAATAAAACAAAATTCAAATATCTAAATTAAACTTTACATATAAAATATATGCAAAAATCTTGCTCCCCCCCTTGTCCTTGACCTCTAGTTATAATAGATATAAAATTATCTGAAAATTTTCCTACCCAAAACTTATTACTTATTTCAAAATAGATTTATATTATTATATTTTTATTATTGTTATTTTTATTTATTTCAGTTAAGTAGTTTCCTCTAATAATTATATAATATTTACACAATAGAAATTATCATAATAGTTTAATAGTATAGCATTAATTTTTATTCATAATGAAAATAATAGTGAAAAATACTTTCACTAACCAAGGATATGAGTGAAGTGGCAAATTAATAAAATAAGTGATATAGAATAAGTATGTGCATATAAGCCTGTTAAATAATTCTTCTTTGTATAGTGAATAAAACCTAAATTATCTTTTATTAAATTTATTTATTTAGAAATTTTTTGAATTTTTTTCAACAGAAAAAAAATATAGAAAAACATAATTTTACAATATTATTTTTGCAATTATTCAGTTATCAATTTCTTAGCAAATTCTTTAAATATTGGTTAATAAAGTTGTTTAATATAGGTTAATAAAGTTTGGTGAAAATTTTTTGATAATAAATTACAAAAGAATAACTAATACATCAGAATACAAAGAACAAGAATTTCATTAAATATTATATTACTATGATATATTCATATTGAATAAAATAATTAATAAAATAATTAATTGTAATTATTCTTATTACCTGCCTCTTCCTCTTCATTTACATCCTCACCATAAAAACTCTACATCATTGAACCATGGTTAATAATATTTATAAATAATTAAAAAAATAATACTGTACTGTTGTTATTCCAATCTTTTCCTCTTCACTTAATCACCTCTTAATTTTTCCTGGAATCCTCAATCACTATAAAAATCTCTATATCTTCCACACCTTACTTCAATGATTTCTTTATACCTAACTTAAAAGATACAAATAATTCCCATCATAATCAGAAATTTCATCTAACTACAATGTTTTGACATCTTTGAACTCTGACTAAGCATTAAATTTTTTTAAAAAAATAAAATATTAATTATGAGTTTCATCACATTTAAAAAATCTGTAAACAATCTTTTTTGGGTAACATTTAATTGTACCTCTTACATCATATGTTTAACATTAATAGAAAAAAAGAATTTTTAATAAATCTTTACATAAAAGAAAAAATATTCCCATTTCAATAAAACTTTGTCTCTGGTAAAAGAAATAACATTTCTTAAAAAAAGAAAATAAAACAAGATACTGTTAAACACACAAAGAATGGGAATTTTATTATCTTTAGGAAATCAGCTTGTCACAGTTCTATATTTAGATCCTTATTATGAAGATTCAATTGACAAATATTTTGAAAGACCTACTGATACAGTTTTTAATTCATTAATATATTCAATATTTCACAGAAAATTCAAAAATATACCCACTATTCCAAGAATTCAAAATTATTGGCATGATCAAAAAATAGAATGAAAAAAAACTTTTAGTTTAATTTCAATATTTGACTACAAAAACATTTTTTGTTATCAATTATTAATTAAAGTTCTTGCACAAAATGAACNACTCTGACTAAGCATTAAATTTTTTTAAAAAAATAAAATATTAATTATGAGTTTCATCACATTTAAAAAATCTGTAAACAATCTTTTTTGGGTAACATTTAATTGTACCTCTTACATCATATGTTTAACATTAATAGAAAAAAAGAATTTTTAATAAATCTTTACATAAAAGAAAAAATATTCCCATTTCAATAAAACTTTGTCTCTGGTAAAAGAAATAACATTTCTTAAAAAAAGAAAATAAAACAAGATACTGTTAAACACACAAAGAATGGGAATTTTATTATCTTTAGGAAATCAGCTTGTCACAGTTCTATATTTAGATCCTTATTATGAAGATTCAATTGACAAATATTTTGAAAGACCTACTGATACAGTTTTTAATTCATTAATATATTCAATATTTCACAGAAAATTCAAAAATATACCCACTATTCCAAGAATTCAAAATTATTGGCATGATCAAAAAATAGAATGAAAAAAAACTTTTAGTTTAATTTCAATATTTGACTACAAAAACATTTTTTGTTATCAATTATTAATTAAAGTTCTTGCACAAAATGAACTTGAATTTAAAGGAAACTTTTTTATGTCTAGAGTATAGGTGCAGACTTTACTGACATAACTATACTTGCACACTAAATTATTTTGGGACCCTGAAATTGCAATTTTGAGGAAAAAAGTTGAAATAGTTTTTTAAGAAGACAAAATTATTTTACTTAAAACCCAAAATTTTTTGACCACCTAGATAAATTCCTTGATTAAAGATACATATAACTGAATACTTTTTTACTTCCATATATAGAATAGATTCTGCATAAATTTCAAAAAGACAAAATACCTCAAAAATCCAAAATCAATTTTGGGAACATGTATAGATGTAACTATTTAAGTCATATAAGATGTAGATTACAAATTACATGGTGTAACTAGTTAAGTCATATAATTTTATATAACGTGACAAAATGACGTAACTTTGAAGAAGGCATAAGTCTGCACCTATAGTCTAGAGCCGGGCTTCAACATGAGTTTCCATTGCTACTCTACATCAAGTTTTACAAGTGTAAACAACATTATTTTTGAGAATTATAAAAACTTAATTAATTCTCTACTTGTCATTATAAAATGATATAGCTCAATTTCTAAAATACAATTGTCAAGAATAATATCGCTAAGAAAATTTCTTGCAAAAAATAATAAATTATTCTTATTATCTAATTAATATAAAATTTATAATATACTTACTACTTGCTGAGAATCTTATTATCAACCCAACAATCATCCATTCTTTTTCTTAACAGGTTCAGCAGCAGGAAGGTACATCAGGAAGTTTTTTTAACCATAAATTTATGCAATATTATGATACCCACACAAATTTACACAATTTTGCATAAATTTACAATACCCATGCAAATTTACACAATTTCTTGCATAAATTTATGGTTAAAAAACTTCCTGATATAAATAATATATGAAAAATTAATAGTAGAATTTTTAAAATAAAAAAATAAAAAAAAAGCATTCTATAATGACTCCCACAGGCATTGCTGCACAAAATATATATGGAAACCTATTCATTCAACAGATGCTAAAATGTTTGCTGAATATAATGGAATTTTTTAGAATAAATCAATTTTATTGTAAATGTTTTATATCATGGTATAATTTTCACACTATCTCTAAAAAAACTTTTTTAATTAAAATGAGTCAAATTAAATATCACGAATACAAAGCTCCCTTAACCTAAACCTCTTGTTTATTTAAAAACTTTAATAAAATTATAAATAAATTATTTATAAATATTATAATTTATAATTGTCCGGAACATAGCGAAGGACATTATACTTCTAGGATTAGTGAAAATTGATCCCACATGATTCGTCACATTTTCTTGTCACTATGCAAATCGATTCTATTGGCTAAAAAACTGATTTCATGTGATTGTCGTCATATGATAAAAATTGATTCTATTGGCAAAAATCTAACATATAATTTTTTAATATAAAATTATCATTGCTCCGGACTCACAACAGTTCCTGTTTCCTAGTTTATATATATTTATGGTGATAATTTTTGACCTCTTGATGGCTTCTCAAGAACTTGATCTTGATGAATTAGTTGAGAATCTCCAAACTCATCTTGTTACCAACATGGTTAAAGCTAAATTTTGCTCACGTTTATCAAACAAGTTATCAAGTGAAAAACTTTAAGATAATTCAAAATAGAATAATAATATAATTGCCAAGCATCCTAATACTATTTTTGAGTCAGAGGATTTTAATTCTCTTACTGAAGATGTATTGATTTCTATCATTAGATTAGATGATTTGCTAGAAGAAGATAAAATTTGGGATTACGTAATTCAATGGGAAAAGGCTAAAAATCCAAATTTACCAGATCTTAATGAATGGACAAGTGATAATTTCTTAACTTTAAAAACTACTTTGAAACATTGTCTTCCTCATATTAGGTATTTTAATTTTTCAAGTGAACAGGTAGTAAAAAAACTTTATCCTTACCAACAACTTTTTGAACCTAAGCTTTTGTTAGAAATCAATACTAAACTTCTGGCTCCTAACGAACCAATTTCTTCGACAATATTACCACCTCGAAATATCTTGATCCCACTAGAACTAATCCAATTCCTTCTAATATTATTACTGATGAGCATGCCTTGGAAATTTCATCTTGGATTGACAGAAAAGTAACTCGTTATACTGAAACAACCCATATGAATTTAAATTACTTGTTAGAGGAAGTAAAGATGGGTTTAATGTTAAAACTATTTTTGAAATTTGTGATAAAGTATCAAACACAGTTATTATTGTAAAGTAGAAAGTACTAGAGAAATCATTGGTGGTTATAGTCAAGATAGGTTTGTATTTTTATTGAAAACCGAAAATCTGAAAAATTCCATTATAAGTAGAGCGACAAACTTTAATCATGCTATTTTATATCGTTCAATCTATTTGTATTTGCAATTTGGCAACGTGTTAAGTTTGCATGGAAATTTAAAGACCGGAAAGGATAGCTTTTGTGGCACTTATTATTATGAAAAGCAGATTCGTTCTAATACAAGTGGATTTTTAGTTGAAGAATTAGAAGTTTTCAAGGTTTCACCAAAGAAATAATTAAAGAGTTATAGTATTTAAGTCACTTAATAATGTAGTGCATCTGGTAAATTTTTCATTTTTATTAATCATATTGTTCATATCAATATCGTTCGTATTATTTATTATAATTATTCTTTCTCAAAAGATTGACATTCTAATGATCATTGATTTTCCGATATGTATTTACTTAAACGTTGACTCTACCATGATTTCTTCCTCTTTTAAAATAATTCTTCTTTACTTGAATTTAATTAGTTTCATTTTTTTAACTCAACCTATCACCACACCGCTATGAATACTTAATAACACTATTAACACTTGTCACATTAATAATCTATTAATAATTGTGTTGTTAATTTCACCTCATCAAATATTCAGGCATTTTCAAAATCACTTCCAAAATCATTAAAACAATTTAACCTCGGTTTCTTTTCAATTTAAAAAATTTTAATTTATTTTTTGAACGTTGTCGTCGCGACTCGTGATGCATATTTAAAAATTTCGGAAGATCAAAATGATATTAGATGTAATTTAACTTCTTGAAACCAATTTACATTATTATTATGAGTTGTCCAATCTTTTCAGAACAACTCTTTTGTCTTCCAAATCTTTCCAATATTTGGCTTTCTCATCATAATATCCATCTTTCCAAATTTTTGTATAAATGGTAGCACATCCTCCTTCTGTCAGATGCTCAAATTGATCATATTCTATTCATTCAATTACTTTATGAGGTGCTATAGTTTTTTGCTGACATTTTTGAATTAATTACTCAATTTCATTATTTCAGATGTCCAATTTCCAAAATTACTTTCTAAATATTTAAGAATGCAAAATTCACAGTATTGAGTTGCTTGATGTCAATTATTGCGTTGTGTTTTTTTTACAGAATTATCACCAATTCTAAATTTATCCAATGATTTCTTTAATTCATTAATTTAAAAATTATTTTCACTTTCTGTAAGAGATGAATCATTTTCAAAGATATTTTTTGATATTTTTCTTTCTCAGTAATTGTTTTATGAATACTGACGTCTAGAGAATAATATACTTTATCCCAAATACTTTTAATTTTTCATTCAATTTAATTTCTTGAGTAGTCATTTCTTATTTTATTTGTTAACATAATTTAATGAAAGAAAAACAATTAAAATAATTTATTATTATTAACTGCGGTTTAGGTTTAAATTAATTATTTATTAGTTACATTAATTATTTATGCAATTTTATGGGGGGCGCAGAAGAGGTAAATTAGAGCTATAATATTTTGATAGCAGGCAGGTTATTCTCTATTTATATAGCCCAGAGAATTGTCATATGGCTTTGTGGATTAGTATTTTGGTTACTTCTGCTGACGCCGACACGACATCGTCAAACAAACAAACTACAAAAATGATTTTCTATAAAAAATTTCTAATAATTGTAAATATATTTTGCTTATGTATATTTCCTATGCTAATTTTTTCGTATTTTTTCTGCCGCAACATTGTCAATTTAAATAATCATTCTTCGTTGCGTATATTATTTTTTAATGCCGGATATACAAAAAACAGGCTTAAATGAACACAAAGTGACCGTCTCGTGTGTGATACAGTAACTTGCATAAATTGGTTGGTGTAATTCATTTTCCAAATGAACAAAAATGTCTCAAGAAAATGATCATGATGTTATAAGAGAATGGGAGACATGGATGCACAATTTGATTATTGAAGAAAATATCCCATTTTATCAATATTCCGACTTTGTGAATGTTGACGTAATTGGTGAAAATGTTTATAAAGCCACTTTTAAAATTTCACAAAAAACTGTTGCTCTTAAGTGCATTTCTTTAAATGATAAATTTACATTGGACAATTTAATAAATGATGTGGGTTAAATTAAATTATTTAATTCGATTTTTTGAATTTATTACTAAGATTTTTTTTGTTATTTTATACGATTTTAAATCGAAAAAAAAAGATTAAAAGACATCGTAAGTTGGGAATTCACGATAATATTCTTAAATTCTATGGCATTTCTAAACAAGGTAAGATGTTATTTAATTTTTTACGGATGATTAAGAGCTGATAATTAATTTTTTTTAACTAATTTACTTTATTTTTATAGAGAATACAAATGATTATATGATCATCCTTGAATATACAAATAATGGTTATCTTCGTCAATATTTAAAAACGAATTTCCAAAAATTGGATTGGAATGCAAAATTAAATCTTGCTAAACGAATTGCAAATGTTTTGATGTATTTACATTCTAATGATATTACTCATGGAAGATTGGTAATTACTTATTTAAAAATATATTTCACAAATGAAGTATTTCTAATTTAATTATTATTTTAATTATTTTACAATTTAATTAGAATTCTGAAAATATTCTTATTCATGATGAGAACATTAAACTAAATATTTTTGGATTAACAAAAATCATGCCTGAATCTTTGAGGTTCCTTACAAATACTATTGGTCCAATTCAATATATAGACCCTCAATATTTGGAAAATTTCAACACAATTTGTAAAAATAAGAATTCNAAAAGACATCGTAAGTTGGGAATTCACGATAATATTCTTAAATTCTATGGCATTTCTAAACAAGGTAAGATGTTATTTAATTTTTTACGGATGATTAAGAGCTGATAATTAATTTTTTTTAACTAATTTACTTTATTTTTATAGAGAATACAAATGATTATATGATCATCCTTGAATATACAAATAATGGTTATCTTCGTCAATATTTAAAAACGAATTTCCAAAAATTGGATTGGAATGCAAAATTAAATCTTGCTAAACGAATTGCAAATGTTTTGATGTATTTACATTCTAATGATATTACTCATGGAAGATTGGTAATTACTTATTTAAAAATATATTTCACAAATGAAGTATTTCTAATTTAATTATTATTTTAATTATTTTACAATTTAATTAGAATTCTGAAAATATTCTTATTCATGATGAGAACATTAAACTAAATATTTTTGGATTAACAAAAATCATGCCTGAATCTTTGAGGTTCCTTACAAATACTATTGGTCCAATTCAATATATAGACCCTCAATATTTGGAAAATTTCAACACAATTTGTAAAAATAAGAATTCCGATATTTTCAGTTTGGGAATCATACTATGGGAAATTTCTAGTGGCAGTTCTCCTTTTGAAATGGAATCTTCATCAAACATTGAATTATTGGATAACATTGTAAAAGGCAAAAGAGAAATCATTATACCTGGGACACCTCCTAAATACAATGAATTATATACTGGTACAAATTTATGACAATTTATTAAAATATTCATATTATCAATAATAAATTATTTAAATTATTTATGCAAATTGAATCTATTTAATAGATTGCTGGAACCACAATATAAATTCTCGACCAGATATTTCTCAAGTAATTAAAAATCTTTCTGAAATAATCATCCCTGAGACTTCTCAATCACCACCTCACGATGTCAAAGATGAGATTATTACGGTTAAATTAGAATCTCCTCAATCACAAATTCACAATGTCACAAATGAAATCATTTCTATTAAATTTGGAAAGACAAAAAAGTAAGTTAGTTGTGATATTTGCATTTTATATTTTTATTTATTTATTAAATTGAAAAATTTTATTTTTTAAGACAAAATGATGAACCGGAAATTCAATCTGATCCGCCTTTTATTGATTTCTCTGAAATTGAGATTCGGATAGAACATGCTCAAGAGCTTTTAGAAGTCTATAAGAAGAATGGCCAGTTTAGTGATGCCGCCAAATACCTACACTCACTTGGAAAGTTCAAAGAGGCCGCCATCATGCTAAGTGATAATCCTGATAACGAAGAGAATATTATTGATTCATTATGCTATCTTTTACATCCTTGCAGAGTAAATATACTAATAGATACGATGAACAATGAAAGTAACCTAAAAGAGTTATGTAAATTACTTAACTATGCAATTAATATCGTCACAAAAGTCAAATCACGATCTTTAAAGAAATCCGAGAAGTGGCATAGACTAATGGAAGAGTTTCAGTTATATTCGGCTTATTTGAAGAGTGACCTAAATAGAGTTCACAGATGTGTACAATTTTTCGAGGGGCATAATGATACTGTTGTCGAGTTTCGGGCATTATGCATATGGTTGAAAATTTCACCGCAATCCTGTATTAATATTGAGTATTGGCATGAACGATTACAACGCCTGATGAGGCTCTGCGAATTAGCCTATAGTTTTATAGACCCAAATAAAAATGTTCAAAGCAAAGAGAAAATCAACAAAAATTTTGAAGAATTATTTTTTGTTGAAGAGGTACAAGATCACCCAAATAAACGGAAAATTTCTCTTGATAATCCACTTGTTTGTTATATAAATGAAACAACACATGACAAAAATACAATAGAGGATTCGGGAGATCGGCAGGATTATAATGTGGATATTGTGCACAAGGCAATCTCGAAGTTTCTTGCTTCGTATATATATGATCTTATATCTAAGGTTGACCAAGAGGGTAGAAACATTTCAGACATAGCTTATGAAATTTGCAACGAGAATGTGAAATGTAAAAAGTATATTTGCCACAAGCACCATGTGATTCCCACACCATCAATTCTTCACAAACGTATTACGCTTGCATGTCTGCAGTACACTGTAATACGACAATTAGATACAATGTACCATCTTTACTTACTCATCGATAGAAAACAAGGATTGGTTCTGGGTATACAAAGGTTTTGGGCGGAAAGACTGATAGAATATCATTTTCGCTATCAATCCCCCCAATCAAGTTGTCCAGAGATGACTCATGCAGCGATCATCAAACTTCCTAAACACACATATGATGGGCTTACGGAACTCTCTTATAAAGTTTGGTTAGATAGAGAATTCGATCCCTGTAACTTTGCTAAAATGTTAAAATACATATTTGTTTTATTTCAGTTGCGATGCTCATCAGGCATTAATAAGTTTCACAGGGAAATAAGTAAGAAAGAAAGATCTCATTATCCTTACGATTCTACAGTCCATGAAGTCGCAAAGCTACTTATTTTATTTGTAGAATCACTCCGCACTAACTTAGTGATTAAAGCAATAAATCAATCAAAAAAATTCATTAATTATGCTGTAGAAAATTCCGAACAAGTCAAAATAGAAATGCCTGAAGCTTTTGGTGACCTTACGTCTCTTATGGAGTTCACGATGTTTTTGATTTTAGCTGCTCGTCCTGGAAATTGTGATTTTTGCCTTCCCCGAAGTTATTTGTTTAACTATTATGATGCATTCAACTTGAACCCATCCTTTATATGCCTAGAAGACATAAATAAATACAAAATAATAGAATATAACAATGAAATCACAGATTTATTCAATCAAGTTAAAAATCTTCTCAAAGAGATTATTGATAGGGACAGGAACATATATTACTCAACAATTATCCTTCGTTTGATACGGCTCCTAATCCTTATCAGTCTGAACGAATCAACTTTGGCATCAGATGTATTGAATTATTTTAAAAGCCTGAACGACAAAATTTACATCAACAAGTGCAATAAATATCTGTTAGTAATTAATCAAAGTCATTTTGTAAACATTTTGAATGATGACCTTAAAGAGAATGGCTTTGATTCGCTAGTTATAGTTTACTACAACTGTGGAGAAGTCTCTAAATTTTCTTCTTGGGAAAATTCTGGGATCACAAAGATTTCATATCACAGTATTGAAGAATTTCGTTCTTCCCTTCATAAAATTACAATAAATACCCCAAACGATCAAATTTCATTTCAGCCAGCTGAACTAGTTGTTGGCAGTGAACAAAAATTTGCTCCAATCTTTGTTGATGATGATCGTGATGATGATAATGATGATGATGATGATGATGATGATGGTGGTGATGATGATGATGATGATCGTGGTGATGGTGATGATGATGATGATGATCGTGGTGATGATGATGATGATGAACCGATTGAAGCTCAAGATACAGCCATGGTTTCGTGAGATTCGCAATTCCCAGAAGCAGCACTTAAAATCCAAATCTTGGATCATGTACGAACTTAATAATTGACCTAAGATAGTATTAATTACGTTAGTCGTTAGTTGCATTAAATATTATCAATTACGTTAGTTGCTTTAAATATTAACATTCAATTAAACATAATATTTGTAAGGAAAATGAATAATAAAAAAAATTTAAAATAAATAATATAAATTAATACATGAACATAAACTTTTGTTATGATGTAATAAGTACTTGCTTGATAAATATCCCAATATCCACGTTTATTTACTCTTCAAAAAAATTATATGGTTATGGAAATATAAAATAAGTTCTTCATTAAAAACCTATTCGTAAGTCTAATAAAATTGATATTAAAAATAATACAAAAATAAAATGCGACTAAGTCAGAAAAAGTTTAAGCGTGACAATGGGGGATTGCATATTTTATTATGTACATCAAATTACTTAATTTATTTCATATGGAGGATCGAAGAAAATCTTATTAAAAATATCCGCCATTGTTCTTTCTTTTTCCATTGAAGGAATGGAATGTGACATTTATCGTTATCATCATTATTATTGTGAGTGAATAATTCGTACATTATATTCTCATCTTCACTTCACTTTTATCTTCATCTTGTGATTTATTCACTATTGATTTAATGTTATTAAAATATTATTATTGTTAATAAGATGCTGCTGTTATAATTATATATCTCTATTGAATTTTTAATGATTTGATTTTTTTAATGATCCGATTTTTGATGCCAATAGATTTTTTTTATTTCCAAAACATCACGTTCAAATAAGTTATAGTTTGAATGACCATGATAATTCTAGAGCCAATACAAGCTAAAAATCTCAACTTTTAGTTGAGATATATTTATTAAATAAAAAGCCAATAGATCACAAGTGGTGAATTATTCATGATAACTTTTTAAATTGGAATGGCCTTGAGTATCATGGTTGGGTAATGGAAAATTAGAGTCCAATTCTAGAGATGGACATGAAAAATAACTACCGCATCTAAGCTTGACTATACATGTTGCTCAAATTAATTAATTTTCAAAATCCCAAATGCCAAATCCCAAATTCTAAGCAATTTGAACAACATGCATAATCTTGACATAAGGAGGTAGTAATTATATGAGACTCATTTGGCATGCATACCTAAGTATAACCCAATTTATACAAATGAAACTGTGAATTGCTCATTAAATCAGTTTGAATAACCATGATAATTCTAGAGCTAGATAACTTTTTAAAATTGATTATCTGAACAGAGAGCATGAAAAACAGCTACTACATCCAGGCTTGACTATACATGTTACTCAATTTAATTTTAAAAATCCCAAATGCCAAATTCTGAACAAAATTTGAGCAACGTGTATGATCTTAACATAGGGAGGTAGTGATGATATGGGACTCACTTGCCATGCATACCTAAGTATAAACTTTACACAGTTGAAACTGTGAATGGCTGATTAAATCAGTTTGAATAACCATGATAATTTTAAAGCTAGATAACTTTTTTAAATTGGCTATCATGAGTAATGAAGAATTAAAGTTGAATTCTGGACAGGGAGCATGAAAACATCTACTATATACATGTCATCAAAACTATTGAATTGAGTTAGACGCAATTGAAATTGAGAAAAATTGGAGTTGAGTCAAGGCAAATTTTGATTAGTAATTGATGCAATTAATTGAGTCAGACGCAATTAAAAATTGAAATTTCAAGAGTTGAGTCAATGCCTAATTAGTTTTGACAACATGTATAATCTACTACATCCAGGCATGACTATACATTTTACTCAAATTAATTTTTAAAATCCCAAATGCCAAATCCCAAATTCTGAACAAAATTTGAGCAACATGTATAATCTTGACATGGGGAGGTAGTGACAATAAATAACAATGTAGGACTTATTTGGGTCTTGCAATTAGAATGAGTACAATTTAAATCCCATTATGAGAAACAATTAAAGGGCAAATTTTGTATCAGCAGCTACAATAATTTTAGCTTTAATAATGTATATTAAAGTTGGAACTTACTTATTGGTTAAACTTAAGTGTATACACTGGTGAAATGAAGCTTTACTATTTATTTGGTTTGATAGAAAATCAGGATTGTTATTTTGAAAAAATTAGAGTGTTTAACATCCTATTTTGTTGGTTTCTAAAATCACTGAAATAATTAATAGACAGTTGAGAATATATATCAATATGTTGCTTAAATTTGGGATGTGATATTTAATAATATGAGATTTAGGGATTTGGCATTTGGCATTTGGGAATAAATCAATAATATAAGATTTAGGGATTTGGCATTTGGCATTTGGGATAAATTAATAATATGAGATTTAGGGATTTAGCATTTGGCATTTGGGAATAAATTAATAATATAAGATTAAGGGATTTGGCATTTGGCATTTACATTGATAATATAAGATTAAGGCTATATTAATAATATGACATTTGGCATTTGGGTAATATGTTATGTGGAATAAAGTTATTAAAAATATAAAAAATTTTTAGACATAACTAAAATTATTAAAAATATAAAAAAAATTAAAATTAATTACCAATTGTTGCCACATATAAATCTTTTAATATTTACTAATTAAAATTAAAAGTAATACTAAGTAATATTAAAGTTAGATTTATGATGCATCGGCTGTAAAAGTTTTGGATCCATATTATAAGAATTGAGTAAATACTCTCAATTTTAATTTTCTATTATAATTTTTGAATATAAGAAATAGGATTGACATTTTTACAGCAGATTCCCATATTTCTTCTTTAAAATAATTTGTATTATCTTAAATGATCAATTATTAAATAAACAGAATAAAATGTGACAACAATTGATAATTAATTTCAGATTTTTGAGGCAAAATTATCAACAATAATACATTTGTCCCAAAATCCAACTTGGGATTTTTTTTTTACTTATCATTTAATTTCTAAAATTAAAAGAATCCCTGAAACTAATTAAAAAAGTTAAATCAAATTTTGATTATTGGATTTTGGGACAAATGTATTATTGTTGATTATTAGTCTCATTATCCCATTTTTTTATTTATTAATTTATCATTAAAAGTGATATTAACTAATCTTAAAAAAAGAAATATAGCACATATGCAGTAAATGCCAACCCTATTTTGTAAGAATTGAGAAAGTAATTAGCAAATATTCAAAAATCATTGTAGAAATTAAAATGGAGAGTATTTACTCAATTCTTATAATATAGGTCTAAAACTTTTACTGTTGATACACTATATATCTAACTTTAAGATTACTTTTCATTCTTTAATATTTAATTAGTAAATAATAAAAGATTTATATGTGGCAATAATTCAATTTGTCAAATTTATCGGTTGATCCAAAATTTTATTCAATCAATTATAATTAATGCATTTAAAAACTAAAATAATAATAAAATAACAATAATTGTAATTAATTTCAGATTATAAATTTAATTTAATTAATTACTAATTTATTTATGTAATAAATTGGTTCATTAAATGTTTGTTTTTTTTCGCGTGATTAATAAATAAATGCGTGCTTTATTATGGAAAATTGGAGCGTAGTGTAATTTACAATATTGTGACATGTAATCGTTTCTAAAAACCAGACAAAGTTACNATGTATTATTGTTGATTATTAGTCTCATTATCCCATTTTTTTATTTATTAATTTATCATTAAAAGTGATATTAACTAATCTTAAAAAAAGAAATATAGCACATATGCAGTAAATGCCAACCCTATTTTGTAAGAATTGAGAAAGTAATTAGCAAATATTCAAAAATCATTGTAGAAATTAAAATGGAGAGTATTTACTCAATTCTTATAATATAGGTCTAAAACTTTTACTGTTGATACACTATATATCTAACTTTAAGATTACTTTTCATTCTTTAATATTTAATTAGTAAATAATAAAAGATTTATATGTGGCAATAATTCAATTTGTCAAATTTATCGGTTGATCCAAAATTTTATTCAATCAATTATAATTAATGCATTTAAAAACTAAAATAATAATAAAATAACAATAATTGTAATTAATTTCAGATTATAAATTTAATTTAATTAATTACTAATTTATTTATGTAATAAATTGGTTCATTAAATGTTTGTTTTTTTTCGCGTGATTAATAAATAAATGCGTGCTTTATTATGGAAAATTGGAGCGTAGTGTAATTTACAATATTGTGACATGTAATCGTTTCTAAAAACCAGACAAAGTTACGTTTTTTTTATAAAATTCAATGCATCAAAAACGGAACTTTTGTATCCCTTATGTTCTACGTTCCCGACAGGGACAATTAGGTCACAAGTTCACATTGTGTGAAATATTACCATAATAAAATACACATCGAAATCCGAAAATCAGACACGTTTTTTTTAAAAAAATTTAATGCATCAAAAACGGAACTTTGTATCCTTTATTTTTCTTTATTTTTCTACACTTACACCGAAGTCCGATGAAATTGCCTTGTTTAATTTGTATAAATTTATAAAATCTTATTGTAATTTACTATTCTGATTTTTCAATTGTAAACTTGGTTGTGCAATTCTAGAATTAGCGTTTTGCGTATTTTGTGTAATGAGATAAAAACAAATAATAAAATATCATTAAATAAATGCGATTTTTTTTTTGCATACTAAAAATATTTTACAATTTTAAACGTAATTTACGTTTCTTTTTTTCAAAAAAATAAATTTCTGCCTTTCATACCATAATCAAACAAAAAAATGGCTATGTGCAAAGAATGCAATCAAAATTCCTATGAATATAAATGGTGCAAACCATGTAACTTGAAACATTTCCAAAATGATTTTAATAATTGGACAAGCGGAAATGGCAAAATAGATAAATTCATTCAAGATGCTCAACTAAATGCTAATAAACATTATGATGTAATAGAATGGATACTTTTCGATAGATTTAAAGATGTTAAACAAATAGGTAAAGGTGGATTTGGAACAATACATTATGCTAGGTGGATTGATGGACGAATTTGGAACTGGGATATTGAAAATCAACAATGGAAAAGACAAAGGAATTGGGATCAAGTAGGAGAAGTAGAAGTGGCATTAAAAAAGTTTGATAATTTTGTGAATTTCAACGATGTCTTAAATGAGGTAAATATTTTAATTAATATTTAAATTTAATTTTCAAATTATTATATAACGTTTTAACTATAAATTAAAAATGTTTATATTGTTAGATGAAAATTCACTTTAAAACCAACAATATATTAGGTTCAATTCGATTTTATGGAATTACACAAGATCCAGAAACACACTCATATATGATGGTTTTAGAATATACAAAAGATGGAAATCTTCGAGAATATTTAAAAATTAATTTTAATAATATTAATTGGNTGGGATATTGAAAATCAACAATGGAAAAGACAAAGGAATTGGGATCAAGTAGGAGAAGTAGAAGTGGCATTAAAAAAGTTTGATAATTTTGTGAATTTCAACGATGTCTTAAATGAGGTAAATATTTTAATTAATATTTAAATTTAATTTTCAAATTATTATATAACGTTTTAACTATAAATTAAAAATGTTTATATTGTTAGATGAAAATTCACTTTAAAACCAACAATATATTAGGTTCAATTCGATTTTATGGAATTACACAAGATCCAGAAACACACTCATATATGATGGTTTTAGAATATACAAAAGATGGAAATCTTCGAGAATATTTAAAAATTAATTTTAATAATATTAATTGGAAACAAAAATTATATAATCTATATTATTTATCTTTAATGTTGATGAGAATTCATAAATTAGATATAGTTCACCAAGACTTCCATCCCGGAAATATTTTATCACTCAATTTTAAAAATGATATAAAGATTTCAGATTTTGGATTAAGTAAACTAATAGGAGCAAATCCAAATAATCCCGAAAAAAAGAATATAGTTGGCGTATTACCATATATTGCTCCAGAAGTATTAAGTGGTGATGAAGAATATACAAAAGCTGCTGATGTATATTCATTTGGAATTATTGCTTACGAAATGGTTACGGGCTTTCATCCATATCCTGATATACCTCATAATAAAGATTTAGCTATGAAGATATGCAATGGATTACGACCAAAAATTTCATTTCATATTCCCAAATTAATTACAAGAATGATTATGAGATGTTGGGATGCTCGAGTTACACATAGACCCACTTTTGAAGAATTAAAGGATGAGTTGTGGAAATACTATATTGATTATTATGATTATTTAAATGAAGGGGAAAATAAAGATTCAGAAATTGTAATTCAAATTAAAAAAGCTGAAGAATTTTCAGCAAATCAAAATCATAGCCGTGGGACTGAAGAATTTTCAGCAAATCAAAATCATAGTCGTGCGAGTATTTGGAAAAATATTTCGCGCATATTCCATTGGAGAAAAGAATCAACTAATAAAACAGATTCTGAAATTGCAACTCCAACTCCTCTTAATTATCAAACACATCCACAAGCAATTTATACCAGTCGACTTCTTAATTTTTCAAAACTTCCAAAACCAAAGAATGAAGAAAATTTTGAAAAGGAACTCGAAGAATTGACAAAATCTACTTCGGTTTCAAGTGCTGGTAAGTATAAATTATTATTTGTTTTTTTTTGCAATTAAAAAAATATTAATTTATTTTTATATTTTATTTAGTTGCATCCAAATTATATGTACCCGATTTTAATATTTTTTAATAATTAAATATATTTGTATTTTACTTATCAAATAAAAACCAATAAATGGTGCTTTATAATTTGATATTATAAAATCTTAACACTAGGTATATAGTACAAATTCAATTGGCTTAGTTTGTAATTTCGATTTTTATAAAAATAAGAAAATAACAATAAAGGAAATATGAATTTATCACGAAATCGACTAAGTGTTAAAATATAATATTCAACGATGTAACATATGATGCACGCGTTTTTTAAAATTATTATAACGTGTGACATGTACAAAAAAAAATTTTAAAGATTGAATGTTAAATCTATAAAAATTAATTATATCGTACAAAAAAAATTCCCAAAAATTTCAAAGATTGAATGTAAAATTTTTATTTATATATTAAAATATTTAAAAATGTCTCCCATCCAATCGCATAAAGTAAAAATAAAAATTTTAAAGATTGAATGTAAAATTTTTATTTATATATTAAAATCTTTAAAAATTTCTCCCATCCAATCGCAAAAGTAAAAAATAAAAATATCAAACACCATCAATGTAAAAAAAAAAAATTAAATCTACAAAATAAAATAGTAATAATAATAGTGATAACAAATTATATTTAATAATGAGTATGAAGATAAATTTTCTAAAAAAGAATGAATAAATGAAAATTCAAGGGTATACGTAATAATTAATTTATCTTTTATCTTAACTACAGGATTTTTCCATTTTTCTTCCAATAATCGGAATGAACTTTGAAAAAGGTGACGTGGATCTGTCTTTTTTCGAATTCGATCATTTTCTGAATGATGGATAATGGATGTCAATATAAAGAATAAAATAGAATGTAATACGGAAATCAATAAATCAATAATAATTTTACCTCAATTAAGGCATGTCTTTCCAACATTCATCAATAAATCTTGGCACATTTAGCATATATAATTATTGTAGACGAGATACTTCTTGTGAAAGTTATATTTCGTTAGCAGATTTCAATAATAAATAAAAATTATAAAAATTAAGAAATTTGATATTAAAATGTAATTAATATTAGTTTACTTACTTTTTTATAAGCTCTCGAAGAATTCATCACGTTCATATTAAGGAACCAAACATTTATCCCAGAGATCAATAAACTATAAAAAAAATAATAAATAAATAATAAAATCAATCAATCAATAAATAAATAAATAAATAAATAAATTAATTAATTAAATTAACAATAAATAAAATCAATCAATCAATAAATTAATTAATTAAAACATACTTTCTCTAAACACTCTTCATCCAAATTATGTAATGTTGCAAAAAGTTCTTTGGGAACACTCTTATTAGCGAATAAACAAAACATTCCTTTATCTATCTCATCTTGCGGAGTGTAATGAAGTTGAATTGCACATTCTTCTAATGATTCACGTAGTGAGGCCCATTTATTTATTTATATTTATATATATTTTATTTTAATTCACATGAGAATGCAGGTGTAAATGAATATTGAATGTGTAGATTAACAAATGTAAATAAATGGAATATGGGATGGAATTATAATTATTAAAAATAATTAAAATAATTAAAATAATTAAAATAATAAAAATAATTAAATAATAACGATAATAATAATTAAAATAATTAAAATAATAATAATAATTAAAATAATTAAAATAATTAAATAATTAAAGGTTACATATCACAATTCGGACCTCTATTTTGATTTTATAATGAAAATCCGGCTATAATTTCTAATTTATGTAATAATTCAATTGAACAACCACAACCCATGGTATCAACACCTACGCAAGAATTTTCAAAATGGACAATGCCTACGCCTCATTTGAATGGTATATACAATGTTATAATGTTATATTATTTTATTATTTTATTATTTTTGCAACACCTTTTGTTTACTAATATTTTATAAATTATTTGATATTAATGTCTGGTAAAAATTATTTATTGCAATAATTATATATTAGTTTCAAAAATATAAAAAAAGGAAAATTTTTGTAAGAAATATTGTGGCGAAGCAAATTGGTAATCAGGTGAAATGTCACGGGGATGATATTTTGACACTAGATGAACTTTCATCTTTGTACGAGGATGAAGGATGAAGGATGCCATACGAGGATGAAGGATACCATACGAAGATGAAGGATGAAGTACAAAGGATGAAGGATGAAGTGTAAACAAAAGAGAAAGTATAAATACGACTGTTGTTGGGAATAAGTTTCAGTAGTCAATTACAGTTAATTACAGTTTGGTTAATTTAATTAATTAATAATTAGAAATAATTCAGAATACTTTAATAAATATTAAATAGAAAAGTAAACTTCCTTCAGGAACAGGAAAGATACGTCACGCTGTAATATTTCTGTTGTTGAATGATACTTTACTTTTAAAAACTTTATATTTTATATTTTAATAAACTTATACTTTGTGTCATAATATTGCGAAATATTATTAAATATTGTTTGATACTGCGTTACTACTCCACCTTACTCACTGTGCCTTCATGGTTAATTTGATTATTATTTGATTATTATTATTTATTATATATATTTATTATCTGTTTCAAGATAGGCCAGTTAAATTGATTGTATTAGCTGTGACCTACTGGCAGATAGAGCGTATTATTATTTGTTTGTGTGATGCAAACTGTGNAGAGAAAGTATAAATACGACTGTTGTTGGGAATAAGTTTCAGTAGTCAATTACAGTTAATTACAGTTTGGTTAATTTAATTAATTAATAATTAGAAATAATTCAGAATACTTTAATAAATATTAAATAGAAAAGTAAACTTCCTTCAGGAACAGGAAAGATACGTCACGCTGTAATATTTCTGTTGTTGAATGATACTTTACTTTTAAAAACTTTATATTTTATATTTTAATAAACTTATACTTTGTGTCATAATATTGCGAAATATTATTAAATATTGTTTGATACTGCGTTACTACTCCACCTTACTCACTGTGCCTTCATGGTTAATTTGATTATTATTTGATTATTATTATTTATTATATATATTTATTATCTGTTTCAAGATAGGCCAGTTAAATTGATTGTATTAGCTGTGACCTACTGGCAGATAGAGCGTATTATTATTTGTTTGTGTGATGCAAACTGTGAGACTGATTTGAGAAACTGTTCGAAATACTCTGCACTCCTGTGACGATATGAACCCCTTGAATCAAGAAAATCTATCTTATCCATCCAAAATTAAAAAATGCAAAAATAAAAATTATTTTTATTTCGTTTGTTTCATTTCTTTTTTTTCAAAAAAGGAGCAATAAATTGTTTAAATTTATACCAGTATATATTTCCTTGTATTTATGAGGTGCTGCAGGTACAGCCATTTCACTTTTGCCTTTTACAATATTGTTTAATAAAATATGAGACGAGTATTCCATTTTAAAAGGAGGATTATCACTAGAAATTTCCCAAAGAATAATCCCTAGACCAAAAATATCAGAGCTCTTATTTTTGTTAAACGCGTTGAAGTGTCCCAAATGTTGAGGATCCATGTATTGTATTAGACCAAGATTTTTGTAAGGAAAAATAAAGAATCGGAAATAATTTTTATTAATCTAAAAACATTTAATTTAATGATCCCATTATGAATAAGAATATTTTCAGAGTTCTAATTAAATAATTACAAAAATTAAATAAATTAAAAAATAATTCATTTGAGAAATTTCTTTTTACAATGCTTCCATGAATGATATCATTAGAATGTAAATGCATCAAGGAATTTGCCATTTTTTTTTTGCGAGATTCAAATTTGCATTTTTTGGAAATCGGTTTTCAAATACTGATGAAGTGAACCTTCGTTAACATATTCGTGAATCATATAATCGTTGGTATTCTCTATAAGAATAAATTTAATTTTTAAATAAACAAAATAAATAAGTGAAATTAATCGACACTATAATATTTCTCGATTGTTGTAACTAAATAAAATCATAGGGAGCGTTACACGTCACGTGTTAGCACGTGGGCGTGATTTTATTGGCTCTGAATCACGATTTTGTCACGTTTTCGCACGTGAATCGAACGTGATTGGCCAAAAAATGTCACGTTATTTCTCACGGGGGCGTGACATTTAAGAAAGTCACATGGACGATCATCAGAATTTCGAATTTTGATGATCGTCCATCCATAATTTCATAATTCCAGCCGGAATTATGAAATAAATTTTTAAATTTAAAATTTTAATAATTTTTTAATTCCGGCCGAAGTTATAATTAACTATAACTTCTTATAACTTCGGCCGGAATTATGAATTTAATTTTTTATTTATAATTCCGGCCGAATTATAAGAAGTTATAACTTCGGCCAGAATTATGAAATGAAAATCGCCGATAAAATAAAATTTATAATTCTGGCCGAAGTTATAATAAATTATAACTTCTTATAACTTCGGCCGGAATTATGAATTTAATTTTTATTTATAATTCCGGCCGAATTATAAGAAGTTATAATTTATCATAACTTCGGCCGGAATTATAAAATAAAATTTAAAAAATTAAATTTAGAATAAAATTTATAATTCCGGCCGAAGTTATGATAAATTATAACTTTTATAACTTCGGCCGGAATTATGAATTTAATTTCGAATTTAAAAATAAAATTTATAATTCCGGCCGAAGTTATAATAAATTATAACTTCTTATAACTTTGGCCAGAATTATGAATTTAATTTCGAATTTTAAAATAAAATTCATAATTCCAGCTGAAGTTATAAGAAGTTATAATTTATTATAACTTCAGCCGGAATTATGAAATGAAAATTGCCGATTTTAATTAATTTTTTAAAATTTATAATTCCAGCCAAAGTTATAAGAAGTTTTAAGAAGTTATAATTAATTATAACTTTGGCTGGAATTATGAAATGAAAATCGCTGATTTTTTAAATTCTATATTTAATTTTTTAAATTTAAATTTAAATAAATAATTTTAAAAATAAAATTTATTAATAAATATAAATTATTAGATTATTAATTATAAAAAAAAAGTCACTTCCTGGAGCAACAGCCCGGAGACTATGCGTTATCGTCACTAGATAAATAAATTTATGTGAACATTACGTTTTGTCTTACAGGGCATAACCTGTTTTGTTTCATGGGTTGTGACCTGTTTTGTCTCACGGGCTGTGACCTATTTTATCTTACGGGAATATGACCTGTTTTTTTTTATGAGACGTAACCTGTTTTGTCTCATGGGGGCATGACCTTTAAGAAGTAATATAGTATGGTATATTATTCTAAATTTAATAAAAAATAAATAAATTTAAATCTCCTGGAGCAACTACCTGGAGACTACGTACTAATTTAAGAAAAATAAATAAATTTAAAAAATAACTTTCCAAAACAACAGCCTGGGACAATAAATTTAAAAAATAACTTCCCGGAGCAACAGCCCGGGGACTATGCGCTAACCTAAAAAAAATAAATAAATTTAAAAATAAATTTAAAAAGTAACTTCCCGGAGCAACAGCCCGGAGACTACGCGTTATCTTTACTATAATATTTCGTGATTCTCAGTAATTACTAAAATAACAGTCAAAAAAAATATATTATTTTAAAGTAATATAAATTTAATAAATTTAAAAATAAAACATCTCCCAGAGTAACAGAAAAATAAATAAATTTAAATCTTCCAGAGCAACAGCTTGGGGACTATATGTTAACTTAAGAAAAATAAATAAATTTAAATCTCCCAGAGCAACAGCCCGGGGATTATGCGCTAACTTAAAAAAAATAAATAAATTTAAAAAATAACTTCCCAAAACAACAACCCAGAACAATAAATTTAAAAAATAACTTCACAAAATAACAATCCAGGACAATAAATTTAAAAAATAACTTCACAAAATAACA
This sequence comes from Diversispora epigaea, assembly GCA_003547095.1. Classification (NCBI taxonomy): domain Eukaryota; kingdom Fungi; phylum Glomeromycota; class Glomeromycetes; order Diversisporales; family Diversisporaceae; genus Diversispora; species Diversispora epigaea. Next base: position 281,369 of record PQFF01000415.1, read on the forward strand.
ACCCAGGACAATAAATTTAAAAAATAACTTTCCAAAACAACAACCCAGGACAATAAATTTAAAAAAAAACTTCCCGGAGCAACAGCCCGGGGACTACGCGCTAACCTAAGAAAAATAAATAAATTTAAAAATAAATTTAAAAAGTAACTTCTCGGAACAACAGCCTAGGAACTATGCACTAATCTAAGAAAAATAAATAAATTTAAAAAAAAACTTCCCAGAGCAACAGCCCGGGGACTATACTAACCTAAGAAAATAAATAAATTTAAAAAGTAACTTTCTAGAATAACAGTTTAAAACAATAAATTTAAAAAATAACTTTCCAGAGCAACAGCCTGGGGACTACGTACTAACTTAAAAAAAATAAATAAATTTAAAAAATAAATTCCTAAAATCACAACCCAGGACAATAAATTTAAAAAATAACTTCCCGGAGTAACAGCCCAGGGACTACGTGCTATCTCTATTATAATATTTCACGATTCTCAATAACTACTGAAGTAATATAAATTTAAAAATAAATTTAAAAAATAACTTCCCGGAGCAACAGCCCGGGGACTACGCGCTAGTCTCCACTATAATATTTCTCTATTCTCAGTAACTAATGAGCGTTACACGTCACGTGTTAGCACGTGGGTGTGACTTTATTGGCCGAAAGTCACGATTTTGTCACGTTTTTACACGTGAATTTAATGTGATTGGCCAAAAAATGTCACGTTATTTCCCACGGGTGGCGTGACATTTAAGAAGTCACATGGACGATCATCAGAATTTCGAATTTTGATGATCGTCCATCCATAATTTCATAATTCCGGCCGGAATTATGAAATAAAAATCGCCCGTTTTAAAATTCAAAATTTAATTTTTTAAATTTGGAATTTTAATAATTTTTTAATTCCAGCCGAAGTTATAATTAATTATAACTTCTTATAACTTCTTATAACTTCGGCCGGAATTATGAATTTAATTTTTTATTTATAATTCCGGCCAAAGTTATAAGAAGTTATAATTTATCATAACTTCGGCCGGAATTATGAAATAAAATTTAAAAAATTAAAAATAAAATTTATAATTCCGGCCGAAGTTATGATAAATTATAACTTTTTATAACTTCGGCCAGAATTATAAATTTAATTTCGAATTTAAAAATAAAATTTATAATTCCGGCCGAAGTTATGCTAAATTATAACTTCTTATAACTTTG
>PQFF01000415.1:283014-296942 GCA_003547095.1 Diversispora epigaea
GAAGTTATAAGAAGTTTTAAGAAATTATAATTAATTATAACTTTGGCTGGAATTATGAAATGAAAATCGCTGATTTTTTAAATTCTATATTTAATTTTTTAAATTTAAATTTAAATAAATAATTTTAAAAATAAAATTTATTAATAAATGTCACTTCCTGGAGCAACAGCCCAGAGACTATGCGTTATTGTCACTAAATAAATAAATTTATGTAAACATTACATTTTGTCTTACAGGGCATAACCTGTTTTGTTTCACGGGTTGTGACCTGTTTTGTCTCATGGGCTGTGACCTATTTTATCTTACGGGAACATGACCTGTTTTGTTTCATGGGATGTAACCTGTTTTGTCTCATGGGGGCATGACCTTTAAAAAGTTATATGGTATGGTATATTATTCTAAATTTAATAAAAAATAAATAAATTTAAATCTCCCGGAGCAACAGCCCGGGGACTACGCGCTAGTAATACCCAAGTATAATATTTAAATATTTTTACCTTGCTTAGTGACGCCATAGAATTTAAGAATAGTATCATGAATTACCTATTTTCGATGTCTTTTAATCTTTTTCGTTAAATTCTTATAATAACGATATTAAATTCTAATAATAGAATAAATAATCAATTCATATATTAAATTATCCGGTGTAAATTTATCATTATCATTTAAATAAAGATTTTTAAGAGCAACAGTTTTTTGAGAAGCTTTAAAAGTGGCTTTATAAACATTTTTAGTAATCAATTTCATATTCTCAAATTCGGAATATTGATAAAATGAGATATTTTCTTTTTGAAAAGGAATAATTAAATTGTAGACTATAAATAATGTCTTTAAATTCAATAAAACTATTTTGCCCAGTGCAACAAAAATAGTTCATAATGAATTATTTTCCTTTTTTAACCGATTAAAATAAATTTAATAGTTATTGTCTGTCTGTTAATTTTTGACCTAAAAATTAAAAATTTTTTTTTAAAAAAACTTACGGATTGAATTTATTTTCCAGAGTACAGTAGTGGCAGAAAATAATGAAAATCATGTTTATACCCTTGATATATAAATATAAGTGGAAGTGGAAGCAAAAATGGGAATACAAGATGAGAAATAGAGGAAATAATAGTAATTTTCTAAATAGTTTCATATTTCAAGGAAAGAACTTAAATTAAGTAGAATTAAAATTAAAGAAGTCATATATTGTTTCACCACCACCATTGTCAACTCATCCAATTACCCACCTATTTCATTATTTGATTGTGAAGTTGAGTTTTCAATTTCATTCTATTAATTGCTAATCTGAAAAGCCTATTAATCGAAGCATTAAAAATTTTATTATAATTTTTTTTTTTGCTGAATTGTTTGAAAATAAATAATTTGTACATATTCAGTATGCATAATTTAAGTTTTTTAGATTTTCAAATTTTATTTTGGAGTTATTTAACAATAAAAACGAATAAAGATGAAATTTTTTTAAAATTAGGTAATTTTAAAACTGAACTGTTAAGGCAATATAGAAAATATACTATATTTTTCAGAATAATTTTTTATAAGAATATGTTAATATATGTTTAAGAGTATATTTAACCAATTTAAAAAATATTTGTCTACTTTCTTAGATAATAATTTTACTAAGCAAAAAATTGCGGGGGCGATTTTGTTAAAATTTTGTTAAACGACAATGTTTAGCACAATAAATAAATTTTACTAAAATAAAAAAAATTTATAATCATGTCATTATTTATTACTATTTTTTGTTACACAGACGATAAGTTTTTTAAAACAATCTTATAAATAATAAGACAAATAAACGAATTTATTCCTATTCACTAAATAAAAAATGACTACAAAAGTTTATGAAAGTCAAGATTAAAATTTATCGGAACAATATTTCAAAATGTAATTATTTAATGATCTAACCTATTTATGGTTCATTGACTTGCAATTTTTCCGGTTTATTCTCGTTTTATAAACTTTGCGAAACATAAAATATTTAAAATACACAAAATACGCCAATTTCATTTTTTTTCGTTTATAATTAAATAATAAAAGATGGCTACAAAATTTTATGACCGTTTATCAAATGACCTCACTCAACTTCTTGAAAACCCTATTGATTATAATGTCACAATTGGTGTTGGTGAAGAACCAGTTAGCCAAACTTTTAAAGTTCATTCTTACATTTTACAATCTCGTAGTCCATATTTTAAAAAGAAATTTAATGAATCTCCGTTCAGCGAAAATCATGTCAAAGAGTTAAAAATTCCTAATATTTCTGTTAAAGTATTTAATGTCATTATCAAGTAAGCATAATTTTATTTATTAATTTTAATAAAATTATATAATAAATTATTTATATAAATATTATAATTTATAATTTAGATATATTTATGGTGGAACAATTTCATTAGAAAAATTCGAAAATTCGATTATTTTTGACCTCTTGATGGCTTCTCAAGAACTTGATCTTGATGAATTAGTAGAGCATCTCCAAACTCATCTTATTACCAACAATGCCTCATGGTTAAGGCTAAATTTTGCTCACGTTTATCAAACAAGTTATCAAGTGAAAAACTTTAAGATAATTCAAAATTTTTGCGATAATATAATTTCCAAGCATCCTAATACTATTTTTGAGTCTGAGAATTTTATTTCTCTTCCTAGAGATGTATTAATTTCCATCATTAGATTAGATGATTTGCAATTGGAAGAATATAAAATTTGGGATTACGTAATTCAATGGGGAAAGGCTAAGAATCCAAATTTACCAGCAGATCTTAATGAATGGACAAGTGATAATTTCTTAACTTTAAAAACTACTTTGAAACATTGTCTTCCTCATATTAGGTATTTTAATTTTTCAGGTGAACAGGTAGTAAAAAAACTTTATCCTTACCAACAACTTTTTGAACCTAAGCTTTTGTTAGAAATCAATACTAAACTTCTTGCTCCTAACGAACCAATTTCTTCGACAATATTACCACCTCGAAATATCTTGAATGTAACACTTCCCACTAGAACTAATCCAATTCCTTCTAATATTATTACTGATGAGCATGCATTAGAAATTTCATCTTGGATTGACAAAACTCGTTATACTGAAAACAACCCATATGCATTTAAATTACTTGTTAGAGGAAGTAAAGATGGGTTTGATGTTAAAACTATTCTTGAAATTTGTGACAAAGTATCAAACACAGTTATTATTGTAAAAGTGGAAGGTACTGGTGAAATAATTGGTGGTTATAATCCTCTTGAAATACAGAATAATGATATCGGGTNCAGATCTTAATGAATGGACAAGTGATAATTTCTTAACTTTAAAAACTACTTTGAAACATTGTCTTCCTCATATTAGGTATTTTAATTTTTCAGGTGAACAGGTAGTAAAAAAACTTTATCCTTACCAACAACTTTTTGAACCTAAGCTTTTGTTAGAAATCAATACTAAACTTCTTGCTCCTAACGAACCAATTTCTTCGACAATATTACCACCTCGAAATATCTTGAATGTAACACTTCCCACTAGAACTAATCCAATTCCTTCTAATATTATTACTGATGAGCATGCATTAGAAATTTCATCTTGGATTGACAAAACTCGTTATACTGAAAACAACCCATATGCATTTAAATTACTTGTTAGAGGAAGTAAAGATGGGTTTGATGTTAAAACTATTCTTGAAATTTGTGACAAAGTATCAAACACAGTTATTATTGTAAAAGTGGAAGGTACTGGTGAAATAATTGGTGGTTATAATCCTCTTGAAATACAGAATAATGATATCGGGTGGTGTTCTAGTCAAGATAGTTTTATATTTTCATTGAAAACTCAAAATCTGAAGAATTCCATTATAAGTAGAGTGACAGACTTCAATTTTGCTATTTATTATTTTCGAAGCAATTCATGGTTGCAATTTGGCAATGCGTTAAGTTTACGTAGCAATTTAAAGACTGAGAGTAGCTTTTGTGGCATTTATTATTATGAAAAGCAAATTCGTTCTAATACAAATGGATTTTCAGTTGAGGAAGTTGAAGTTTTCAAAGTTTCACCAAGAAATAATTAGAGCATCATATTATTCATTTTTATTTTATATAAATTTAGTATCATTTAATTTATATTTTTTATTCATTTTCTACAAATTAAGTTAATCCTTAAGTCTTTGTATTTACTTTAAAATTTGAGACATCCTATCATATAAATTTTTATTTCATCTTTTGAATTTTTGATAATCAATGAATATAAAAATATTTCAATAAAAAAACAATATTTTTGATACAATCTTTTGATAGTTTAAAATATATTTTTTTATGACAATTTCAATTCTAGAACAATCATTCCCAACAAGTTGTCATTATTATTGTTGTTGATGTTATGTTTTTATTATTAAGGATTCTTGTTTTTACTTTTCCATAATTGCAAATAATAATCATGATGGTGATATGATAATGATTTACAATAATGATTGATTAATATAAATAGTATCCAAAGATCTAAATCGAAATCTAAATAGAAATAATTACTAGTGATTATTTTACAAATCGGCTATTCAGATTAAATCATTTTAATATAGTGCATGAACATCTTCCATTTTTATTACTCACATTGTTCATATTGTTCATATTAGTATCGTTCTTATAATTATTCTTTTCTCAAAAGATGAATAATGATCATTCTTTTTCCGAATATATGTATTTATGTAAACTTTATCTCCACCACGCCACGACTTCTTCCTCTTTCAAAATAATTCTTTATTTGAATTTAGTTAGTTTCATTATTTTAACTCAGCCTATCCCCACACTACTATGAATAATAAGAATATTATTATAAAATGCGAACTAATATCCGCTTTTAAAATTAAAACGAACGGACTTAAGTGTTAATAGTGTTATTATTACAAAATGCAAAACTAGTCACATGAATAATCCCATAAATAATCCCATGAATAATCTTAAAATTAACAAGACAAATATTATTAATAATTTTGTGTTGTTAATTTCTGGGGAATCACCCGTTAAGATTTCTAATAATTATTAAACCAATTCAACAATTTATCACCTCATCAAATATTCAGGATCACTTCCCAAATCTTTTGTATATATTTACAAATACAAAATCCACAGTATTTTTGTTTTTCTACAGAATTATTATTAATTCTCAATTTATTATATTTATTATACGTAATTTTAATTCATCAAGTAAGAAATTCTTTTCATTTTCTGAAAGCGACGAATCATTTTCAAATATATTTTTTTGATATTCTTCTTTCTCAGTAATTGTTTTATGAATATTAGTGTCTAGAGAAAAGTATTCTTTATTCCAAGCATTATTTAATTTTTCATTCCATTCAAGTTGAGTAGCCATTTCTTATTCTATTTAAAGTTAATATAATTTAATGAATAAATAATTAATTAATATAATTTATTGTTTATAAATTTATTTATAAATAAAATTATAATATAAATTTGCTGTGGTTTAAGTTTAATTTAATTATTTATTAGTAATTGGAATATGTATATGTGCGCGAAAAAAATTTTATTAAGCAAACGATATTAAATTAAATTCAACGAGTCGAGTTACGTTATACATTTTTGTGGATGTAGAGCAATTATAATATTTTGATAAAAGGTTAATAGTGAAATAATTTTATTCTCTATTTATATAGCTGAAAATATCCACGGAATTAAATAAAATAATTCCTGAGAATTGTCATATGGCTTGTGGATTGAGTATTTTCTGCTCATAAATAATTTCTAGATAATTTTCACATGAAAGAAATTTAGAAAAAATATTTTGGTTACGTTTATTTGCGTATGCTAACTTTTTCGGTACTATTTTTTCTTCCACAACATTGTTATAAATTTAATAATTTAAATAATCATTCTTCGTTGCGTATACAGTTTTTTAATGCTGGTTTTATAAAAAATGGCTTAAATGAGAACCGTCTCATGTGACTTGCATAAAGTAATTCATTTTAATGCTATGCTAATATCAAGAAAATAGTCATGAAGCTATAAGAGAATGTTAGACCTGGATGTGCAATTTAATTGTTGAAGAAAATATCCCATTTTATCAATATTCCGAATTTGTGAATATAAATGTTAATAAAGATTAAAATACATCCAAAATTGAAAATTAATGATAGCATTCTGAAATTCTATGGCATTTCTAAACAAGATAAAATGAAAAATATTTAATTTTTTTTTACAAATGATTAAGAGCTGATAATTAATTTACTAATTTATTTACTTTATTTTTATTGAATACAAATGATTAAATAAATATGTTAATAATGTTTATCTCCATCAATATTTGAAACAAAAATGGATTGGAATCAATGTATTTAAATTCTAATGATGCTATTCATGGAATAATAGTAATTACTTTCTTATTTTAAAAATAAATTACACAAATGAATTATTTCTAACTTAATTTTACAATGATTGATTTAATTAGAATTTCGAAAATAATCTTAGTTACGTATATTACTTAACAATGCCTTTGATATCAACATGAAAGTCAAATCTCAATCTTTAAAGAAATCAGAGAAGTGGCATAAGTTAATAGAAGAGTTCTAGTTATATTTGGCTTATTTAGAGAGTGACCTAAATTGAGTTCATAAATGCATACAATTTTTCCAGAGGCAAAATGATACAGTTGTCAAGTTTCGGGCATTAAACATATGGTTGAAGATTCCACTACAATTCTGTATTAATATTGAGTATTGTCATGAAGATTGCAACATCTAATGTTATTTTATAGGCACGCGTAAAAATGTTCAAAGAAATTTTTTTTATTGAAGTACAAGATCACCCAAATATACGGAAAATTACTTCACTTGTTTGTCATATAAACGAAATACATGACAAAAAAACAATAGAAGATTTATAAGATTGACGGGATGATAATGTAAATATTGTGCACAAGGAAATCTAGAAGTTTTTTGTTTCATGTGTATGTATATGATCTTATATCTTCAAGAAGGAGACATTGCTAATGAAATTTGCAACAAATATATGAAATGTAGAAAGCGTAATTGCAAGCATCATGTGATTCCCTCATCATCAATTCTTCACAAACGTATTACGTTTACGTGTCTTCAGTACATTGCAATACGACAATTAGATACAATATACCATCATCGCTTACTTATCGAGGAAAAAAGTAAATTGGTTCTAGGTAACAAAGGTTTTGAGCTGAAAGTTTGGTAGATTATTATTTTCATTATCAATCCTCGCCTATCAAGTTGTCCAGAGATTACTCATGTAGCAATCATTAAACTTCTAGACACAAATATAATTGGCTTTTAGGAATCTCCTATGAAGTTTGGTTAGATAAAAAATTTGATCCCTGTAATTCTGAATTAATGTTAAAACGCATATTTGTTTTACTTCAGTTGCGATGTTCATCAGGTATTAATGGGAAATAAGTAAGAAAAAAAGATCTCATTATCCTTATAATTCTACAGTCCATGAAGTTGCAAAGCGACTTACTTTATTCATTGAATCTCTCCGCACTAACTTAGTGATTAAAGCAATAAACCAATAAAAAAAATTCATTAATTATGCTGTAAAAAATTCTTAACAAGTTTAAATAATCAGGTCAGAAGCCTTTGGTGACCTTGCATCTCTTATGGAGTTCACGATGTTTTTATTTTAGCTGCTCGTCCTGGATATTTTGATTTTTGCCTTCCCGAAGTTATTTGGTTAGCTATTATGTTGCAGGCAGAAATAAATAAATACAATAAAATAGACTATAATAATGAAATCACATATTTATTCTTTCAAGTTAAAAAGCTTCTCGAAGAGATAATCGATAGGAACATGTATTACTCGATCGGTTGATACTGCTTCTGACTCTTATCAGTCTGAACGAATCCACTTTAGTACCAGTGTGCATTGAATTATTCTAAAAGCCCGAGCAAAAGACTAAGCAAATGAATATCTGTTAGTAATTTATCGAGGTCATTTTGTATACATTCTGAATAATGATCTTAAACAGAATGGCTTTGATTCACTAGTTATAGTTTACTACAACCGGGAGGAATGTCTAATTTTCTTGAGAAAAGTCTGAAATCACAAAGATTTCATATCATTGTATTGAAGAATTTTGTTCCCTTCATAAATTACAATCAACACCCCAAACAATCAAATTTCATTTTAGCCAGTTTGAACTAGTTGATGGTAGTGAACAAAAATTTGCTCCAATCTTTGTTGATGACCGTGATGACGATGATGATGATAGTGATGATGATTGTGATGATGCTGGTGCTGATGATTGTGATGATGATCGTGATGATGATTATGATGATGAACCGATTGAAGCTCAAGATACAGCCCTGCCCTGGTTCTGTGAGATCCACAATTCCAAGAAGCATCATTTAAAATCAAAAACTTGGATGTTGTTGCATGTACGAACTTAATGCAATTAACGTAATTGACAATATCTTAGGCCAATTATTAAGCATTAACATGCAATTAAACATCCGATATCTGTAAATATTTAATAATGAAAATGAATACTAAAGAAAATTTAAAATGAATTAACTTTTGTGATGATTTAATAAGTACTTGCTTGAATAGGTATAAAAAAAATTACATGCGAGAGTCCCAATATTCGCACGTTTATTTACTTTTCAAAAAAATTATATTTTATTGAAATTATTCTAATAACAAGTAAGGAGTGAAATAAGTTCGACAATAAAAACCTATACTTAAATCTTGTAGCAAGAATAAAAATTGATATTAAAAACAAAATGCGGCCAAGTCAGAATAAGTTAAGCATGGCAAACAGAGGGACTGTATGTAACGTTTCGCATTTTTTTATACTAATTAATTTCCTATGATGGATTAAAGAAATTTCATTTAGAAATATCAATTTATGTATTTATCGACCAACTATAACTGACAATCGATTCAAAATGAAATTATCCTTTCTTTTTCCATTGAAGGACTGTTATCGTCCTTTTTAATTATTATCATTATTATTTATAGTTATTATTAGATATTTGCATTAATGATAATAAAATACATCTTCAAATATTAATTCGTTTCATCACATCCATCTTCACTTTTATCTTCATCTTTACTATCCATTTAATGTTATCAATATTATTATTGTTAATGTAGTATATCTTTATTGTTGATTTTTCTAATGATTTTCCAGTAGATTTTATTTATTTACACTATTGCATCACGTTCATCACTACCATCATCGACATCACTTCATTAACATCATTATTATTTGATGACCCAGATGAAATTTGAGATTATGTAAAATGTAATTAAGTATCAAATCCTACTTTATTTGAGAAATTGTAAGAATGGTCCGATAAAACATTCAAATTCAGATGTTATTTATAAAATTAAGACATATAAGGAAATTCTTAACTTGTAGAATCTTTGGCTTTAATTCAAAAATTAATAACAAATTAATCATTTTCAACTATAATTAATAAAATACAGTATTGTTTAGTCCTGGATTAATTTTCAAGAAATAGTTTATTCAATTAATTCTTCAAGAAAACAAATATGAAGAAATTTTTGGAATATTTGTTATTGGCGTGTTAATGCAATCTTGATCACTAAAAGTTGAAGGAATAAACGAAATTATTGGTGGATTTAATGCAAAAAGTGGTTATTGAAAACAAATAAAAGTTTTATATTTTCGTTTCATGTAGTATCCAAAATTCAATTCTTGTAGTGTTAAAGAAGAAGATGAGGGAGACTTTATGGTATCCCAATCGTAAAATTACTTTACTTTGGATACTGCATGCTGAATTTAAATGTATCTAATTTTAATCAAGAAACGCAAAGTTTTCTTTTCATATGATATATGAAGAATCTATTAGAAAAACTAATGATGGATTTTCTATTATAGATTATGAAGTATTCAAAGGTGATAAAATTTCATCTAAAGCTTACATGGTTTAATTTATTGTTTCATAAATTTAAATTATTTCATTTTATTAAGAACTATTTTATATAATAAAAATAAATAAATTAAGATATCAAATGATTTATTCATAGAGAGAGAGAGATTATAATTACTGTATTGAAATTACTAAATGTACACAAATATAAAGAATATATTTAAAGCTTGCTACCAGCGTTTATCAGCAGCAACGTTAATTCTAAATTAATACCATCTTCCACATTAACTCTTAAAGATCACTGTAGAAAGCTTCAAAAACTCTTATGTCGAGTCTAGTGTACTGTACATTATTAATGCGCATACTAATTTTTGTATACAATGATAAATTATTAGGGATTTTTCACTTAATAAATATTCTTCAGTAATATACACTTGATAAATATTTGAAAATAACTAAAATAAATACTCTTGCTACACTGAATTTTAATATTAGAGAATCTTCACTAGATAATATTTGTCAAGAATATTTGATTTGGAAATAAATTAATTTCAAATATGATTGTAGAAAATTATAGTTAGTTTCTTTAGGACAAGTTGTTCTTTTTTTAAGAAAACCAAAATTTATGTAATGAAATAATATATTGCTTAAAATATATAAGTATTTATAGTGTTGAATTTCTTTTTAATTTTTATTAACAAACTTTTAATCATTAATTTTTTATTTATTTATTATAGTGAGGGTGCACGAATTCCACATGAGATGTGCACGGGATTTCGAAATGTTGCGAAGGTCACGGGAGATGACATTAAGATGACAGTGTAACCGGATGAGTGTGTTACCATCTAGATGACAGATTATTCATCTTTGTACGAAGTATTTTATCCTTGTGTGTCATCCTTAAAAATAGAGAAGAACGTGTTTAGACGCGACAACACAGGATGAAGGAAAATAAGTTCGAAAGTGTATAAAATAGACTGGTAATTTAGGATGTGAAAAGGATCGGCCCATTTTTACAATTTTTATGATTTTAATTTCTTTTGGCATATTCTGAATAATCAAGAAAATCTTTTACTTAATCTGTAATAAAATTAATAATCTTTTGGTACGCATTTTATAATAAAAATAAATAATAAAGATAGAAACATATTGTTTTGATTTAGCAGCAGAGNTGAGGGTGCACGAATTCCACATGAGATGTGCACGGGATTTCGAAATGTTGCGAAGGTCACGGGAGATGACATTAAGATGACAGTGTAACCGGATGAGTGTGTTACCATCTAGATGACAGATTATTCATCTTTGTACGAAGTATTTTATCCTTGTGTGTCATCCTTAAAAATAGAGAAGAACGTGTTTAGACGCGACAACACAGGATGAAGGAAAATAAGTTCGAAAGTGTATAAAATAGACTGGTAATTTAGGATGTGAAAAGGATCGGCCCATTTTTACAATTTTTATGATTTTAATTTCTTTTGGCATATTCTGAATAATCAAGAAAATCTTTTACTTAATCTGTAATAAAATTAATAATCTTTTGGTATGCATTTTATAATAAAAATAAATAATAAAGATAGAAACATATTGTTTTGATTTAGCAGCAGAGATAAGACACGCCAAAGCAGTGATATATTTTTGTTGTTACATCTTTGCAATAAGTTTAAAAGTTTCGATATACACCGTAATAATTTGATACGTTTTAATATTTTTATTTCGTAATAACGGTAATATTGGTGAGAAACGGTTAACAGCCCGTAATATCTCTATTACTAATTTTGTAATTTCTTGAATAAAGTTACTGAATAAAGTCTGAAGCTAAGATTCGGAAGTTTGCGTAGTGAGCTGTAAAAAGATACTTTTACTCCACTTACTCACGTACCTTCAGATCACGCCTGTGTGTGTAGTTGTTTAAAGAATATCTGTAGTACTTGACTGGCGTAATCAGGTTGTAGCCTGACTGGAATAGTACAAGCCTGCGTAATTAGGTAGAGAAACCTAACAGGAACAGACGAAAAGGGGTGTGACGAGAGTTCGATTTAGTGGGACTGATTGACGTAACTTTACTCTTTGTTCTGGGCGGACCGCCACAGATTTTGGTGCCTCCTGTGAGGTTTGGCATAAAGTATTCTTAAGAAAAGTAGTGTTTCACAGATTTATGAGAATTTTGATAAATATAGTTAGAGTTTATATTGTTTGAGATATCCCCTTTAAAAATCCAAAAGATTATTCCCGCCAAAAGAAAGCGTAACAATACGAAATAGTCCTAAAAACGACAGAAATTTCTGTTCCCAACAAGATTTTTTGAGTACAAAGCAGTCGTTAACATAATAAAGTTCTTACAAATCAAACGATCAACGACGAAGACAAACGTCTTGAAATTTGTGTAACAAGACAACAAGAATCCGTATCCCTACGAAACAATAGCCACCGTGACGAATAAAAGAATAACTAGAGGAATGAGTCGCAGCACCGAAGAAAGCGGAACCAACGCTTTAATAAAGGGATTACAAGACGCCTTTCGTATCAGAAATGATGCGAAGATGCCGACGTTTGGAGGAGGAAATCGAGACCCTATGGAATGGTTGGAGGAATTCAACAGATCTGCTAGGATAAANCAGTATACTAGCGAATATAAACTTCAAGTCGTCGCCGGATACTTACAAGGTGCAGCGGGACTATGGTTCAGCGAAACACAAGAGGGACAAAACTCCATTACGCATTGGAGCGACAGAAACCGAGTATCGTTCGAAGCCTCATTTTTAGCCACTTTCAAAACCACTGCGTTGATAAATCAATGGAGGTTCGAACTATCAATGAAAATACAGAAAGCTGAACGCTGTTACGAAACCTGACGCCTACCCAGTCTCTCGAATAGCTGATATGCTAGATGCTTTAGGACATTCCACTTTCTTTTCTACCTTGGACCTAGCATCAGGGTTTTGGCAAGTGGAAGTAGCAGCGAAGGATCGTGAAAAGACCGCTTTCACTACCCCATTTGGAATATATGAGTTCCTAGTGATGCCGTTTGGACTTATCAACGCTCCCGCAACATTCCAGAGAGTGATGGATAGAGTTTTCCATGAAGTTGCGTGGAAATTCGTACTCGTGTATATAGACGATATTATCATCTATTCGAAAACTCGCGAAGAACATGAAGAGCACCTAAGAGTTGTTTTTACCCTCTTAAGGAATGCAGGTTTAAAGATAAATCTGGAGAAGTGCGACTTTTTCCAAACAAGACTAGCATTTTTAGGCCACATCATAACAATCAAAGGGATAGCTCCTGATCCGGCAAAGATTGAGAAAGTGAAGAGTTATCCTGTCCCAAGAGACAAAACGAATGTCCGAGCCTTCCTGGGACTTGCGTCTTACTATAGAAGATTTGTAAAAGAATTCTCTACTGTCGCGAAACCGTTGCATAACCTTACGAAAAGGGACGTCGTGTTCGAATGGAAGCATGAACACCAGTCTGCGTTCGACTTGTTGAAGGGCCGTCTAACTTCGGCACCTATAATGACGTACCCTGATTTCACGAAACAGTTTATACTCGCTACCGATGCATCTGACTGTGGTATTGGAGCTGTGCTCTCACAGAAGGATACGGAGAATCACGAACACCCCGTTGCTTATGCTAGCCGACTGCTGTCAGTACCGAACAAAACTATACTGTCGTTGAAAGAGAGTGCCTCGCTGCCATTTGGGCTGTACGACATTTCAGGCATTATTTGCATGGTCTCAAGTTTGATTTGTATACTGACAACCTAGCCCTCACATGGTTGAAGAACTGTCCGCAACCGAAAGGAAGGATTGCCCGCTGGATCTTTGAACTATCTGAGTACGATTACGAAATAATTCATAAACAAGGGCGTCTTAACGCCAATGCAGACACTTTATCCCGGATCCAGTACTAAAATTAATAGAGGAAACCCGGAAACTCAGATAAATAGAAGAGGACTTACGAAACCTTTCGAAAATGGACACGGAAATTTACAATCAAATAACCGAGTACTTAATCAATCACACTTTTCCCCCGAACTGGACAAGCGAGCAACGACGACAATTACG
>PQFF01000415.1:298861-361215 GCA_003547095.1 Diversispora epigaea
CTACAAATCTCCGAAAGCTTTTGTGAACGAGTCAACAGATTACGTGAAGAGTTATTAGAACTATCGAGAGGCGCACAGCTTATACTAGATGATACAGGGGCATATCTGGTAACGGAAGGTTACGCAATAAACCTGGGAGGACCCACGAGTGATGAAGTGGTGCAGCAAGAGAACGACATGTTACTCCCATATGTCTTGGATACAATAACCGCACCCAAAGAGGTACATGATCTTACGGAAGCAGTGTTTGATCACGACATAGCCGGGCTGCTCTCTGTAGCCACAGATCCAGATAATCCTAACGGACAACGGGTAAACGCTTATAGAAGGCTCGGAGAGTATATTTCTACTTTTCAAGAAATCCATACGGCTACGTTGATAAAACACGAGTTGCAAGGGTATTCCCATCAGAACGGATCACGGACATACCAGATAGCGCAAAGGTTAAGATCTCTCGCACAAGTGTTCGGAATGCTGCGACCAAAGAATCTCCAACTGGTCACACCTGACTGGATCTACAAGCTTCCGAAACAGGAGTACGAAAGATTACTGAAAATGTGCGGCGAAATGCATCTGCAGTTAATGAGTGATTTATGGGGTATGAGTGTGGGGTCGCAGGAGCTCCCCCTTGAAGGAGGAAATGTTTGAGGGTGCACGAATTCCACATGAGATGTGCACGGGATTTCGAAATGTTGCGAAGGTCACAGGAGATGACATTAAGATGACAGTGTAACCGGATGAGTGTGTTACCATCTAGATGACAGATTATTCATCTTTGTACGAAGTATTTNGAATTCTCTACTGTCGCGAAACCGTTGCATAACCTTACGAAAAGGGACGTCGTGTTCGAATGGAAGCATGAACACCAGTCTGCGTTCGACTTGTTGAAGGGCCGTCTAACTTCGGCACCTATAATGACGTACCCTGATTTCACGAAACAGTTTATACTCGCTACCGATGCATCTGACTGTGGTATTGGAGCTGTGCTCTCACAGAAGGATACGGAGAATCACGAACACCCCGTTGCTTATGCTAGCCGACTGCTGTCAGTACCGAACAAAACTATACTGTCGTTGAAAGAGAGTGCCTCGCTGCCATTTGGGCTGTACGACATTTCAGGCATTATTTGCATGGTCTCAAGTTTGATTTGTATACTGACAACCTAGCCCTCACATGGTTGAAGAACTGTCCGCAACCGAAAGGAAGGATTGCCCGCTGGATCTTTGAACTATCTGAGTACGATTACGAAATAATTCATAAACAAGGGCGTCTTAACGCCAATGCAGACACTTTATCCCGGATCCAGTACTAAAATTAATAGAGGAAACCCGGAAACTCAGATAAATAGAAGAGGACTTACGAAACCTTTCGAAAATGGACACGGAAATTTACAATCAAATAACCGAGTACTTAATCAATCACACTTTTCCCCCGAACTGGACAAGCGAGCAACGACGACAATTACGGCAGCAGGCGAATCATTATATCGTACAAGACAATTTATTATTCAAACGTAATAAGGATGATAGCCCATTACGGATAATATTGAAAAGCAACGTAACAAAATTACTACATAATATGCATAGTGTGCCAAATGCAGGACATTTCGGCATAAAAGCAACAATCGATAAAACGAGAAAGCGATACTTCTGGTCCACCATGGGCATAGACATAAAGAACTACGTAGAATCCTGTGACGTGTGTCAACGACAGGGTAAACCTACGAGAACCGAAGAAATGCGACCCATTAAAGTAGGGCAAGCGTTCGACCGATTAGGAATAGACATCGTGGGACCCTTGAAACTGACGTCCACAAAGAAAAGATACATTATAGTAGCTACGGACTATTTCACAAAATGGCCGGAAGCCAGAGCAATAGAAAAGGCAGATGCGATGACTGTCGCATGGTTCCTGTATGATGAAATAATATGCCGTCACGGATGTCTGCGAGAGATACTGTTAGACAGAGGAGCAGTATTCGTCAGCCAAGTAGTAGCGAACCTAGTAGAGATAATGGGATCCCATCATAGACTTACGTCTGCATACCACCCTCAGAGCAATGGCCTGACAGAGCGGTACAATCAGACCTTATGTAGGGCTCTGGAAAAGTGCGTACAAGAAACAGCATACGATTGGGATGTGTTAATACCTCCGGCACTTTTCGCATATCGGACCATTAGGAATAGGACGACAAAGTACGAACCCTTTTACCCACTCTATGGTTGCGCGCCTACGTTGCCCATAGAACTTGACATAGTAACATGGCCAGCCACGGAAATTAACGAAAGACAGTATGAGGATCTAATCAATAGAAGAATTAGTGAGATGGTAGGAGTATTTGCAGACAACAAGATCAAAGCGTCCAAGAACATAAAAGATGCCCAAGCACGACAAAAGAGGGCTTATGATAAAAGAACCCGTATTATGACGTACAGAAACAACGATATGGTACTAGAATATCGATCAGATTTACAAAATGTTCATGGCGACAAGTTTCGGAACAAATGGATAGGACCCTATTTTATTCATCAAGTTTTGGGAAATGGGTCATACATATTGAGAACTAGCAACGGAGAAGTATTGAACCACCGACCTGTACACGGAAATCGCCTAAGGTCTTACAAACAAAGGGGGTTTTATCTCACGTGAGATAACAGAGAACAATAGTCGTGCATGAAAGACAAGGATAAAATGCGACATTTCCCGAAACACGACTAAGAACATTTAACATGACCCATCTACAAATCTCCGAAAGCTTTTGTGAACGAGTCAACAGATTACGTGAAGAGTTATTAGAACTATCGAGAGGCGCACAGCTTATACTAGATGATACAGGGGCATATCTGGTAACGGAAGGTTACGCAATAAACCTGGGAGGACCCACGAGTGATGAAGTGGTGCAGCAAGAGAACGACATGTTACTCCCATATGTCTTGGATACAATAACCGCACCCAAAGAGGTACATGATCTTACGGAAGCAGTGTTTGATCACGACATAGCCGGGCTGCTCTCTGTAGCCACAGATCCAGATAATCCTAACGGACAACGGGTAAACGCTTATAGAAGGCTCGGAGAGTATATTTCTACTTTTCAAGAAATCCATACGGCTACGTTGATAAAACACGAGTTGCAAGGGTATTCCCATCAGAACGGATCACGGACATACCAGATAGCGCAAAGGTTAAGATCTCTCGCACAAGTGTTCGGAATGCTGCGACCAAAGAATCTCCAACTGGTCACACCTGACTGGATCTACAAGCTTCCGAAACAGGAGTACGAAAGATTACTGAAAATGTGCGGCGAAATGCATCTGCAGTTAATGAGTGATTTATGGGGTATGAGTGTGGGGTCGCAGGAGCTCCCCCTTGAAGGAGGAAATGTTTGAGGGTGCACGAATTCCACATGAGATGTGCACGGGATTTCGAAATGTTGCGAAGGTCACAGGAGATGACATTAAGATGACAGTGTAACCGGATGAGTGTGTTACCATCTAGATGACAGATTATTCATCTTTGTACGAAGTATTTCATCCTTGTGTGTCATCCTTAAAAATAGANAAGAACGTGTTTAGACGCGACAACACAGGATGAAGGAAAATAAGTTCGAAAGTGTATAAAATAGACTGGTAATTTAGGATGTGAAAAGGATCGGCCCATTTTTACAATTTTTATGATTTTAATTTCTTTTGGCATATTCCGAATAATCAAGAAAATCTTTTACTTAATCTGTAATAAAATTAATAATCTTTTGGTACGCATTTTATAATAAAAATAAATAATAAAGATAGAAACATATTGTTTTGATTTAGCAGCAGAGATAAGACACGCCAAAGCAGTGATATATTTTTGTTGTTACATCTTTGCAATAAGTTTAAAAGTTTCGATATACACCGTAATAATTTGATACGTTTTAATATTTTTATTTCGTAATAACGGTAATATTGGTGAGAAACGGTTAACAGCCCGTAATACCTCTATTACTAATTTTGTAATTTCTTGAATAAAGTTACTGAATAAAGTCTGAAGCTAAGATTCGGAAGTTTGCGTAGTGAGCTGTAAAAAGATACTTTTACTCCACTTACTCACGTACCTTCAGATCACGCCTGTGTGTGTAGTTGTTTAAAGAATATCTGTAGTACTTGACCGGCGTAATCAGGTTGTAGCCTGACTGGGATAGTACAAGCCTGTGTAATTAGGTAGAGAAACCTAACAGGAACAGACGAAAAGGGGTGTGACGAGAGTTCGATTTAGTGGGACTGATTGACGTAACTTTACTCTTTGTTCTGGGCGGACCGCCACAATAGTAAGTTCATTATTTTTATTTTATATTGATGATAAATTTTCTATGATTAAATATCAAATCATAAACTTTCAAAATAAACTTCAAACTATTTGAATAATAAATTTCCTTTTTAAAATAAATTATAATCATCTTTCGAGCAATAAAGATAAATACTAAGTAGTTTATCTTTCCGAAAAGATGGCAAAAAGTTCATAAAACTCACGACCGTGTTACAGTTGGTGGTAATTCATTGAATAATAAAATTCCGAATTTCTTCAATTTTTTCCTTTTCATAATTCACTTTTTCTCTTGTTTTTTTTATTATACTCTCAACATTAATAATTATAAATTATAATGATCAGTCCATGCATTCATATAATTTTATCTATACTCTTAATAATTAATAATTAACAATTGATGTATTTAATTAATGAATTTAACAAATCCTATATCAAATATAATTTTATCATATTTACAAATATTATCAAGATAAACGAGATGCATAGTTACCATTGGGGTTTTAACGTTATGTTAAGTGTTATGGCGTTAATTCTAGTCGATACATTTTTAGTGTTGCTCACAACTAATTTAGAAAATGAATTAAAAGCATTATCGGGGGATAGTATTCACCGTAAGAATTAAAATTTTTGGTGTATCGCAGCATCTCGTAAATCATGCTGTACAATATTGATTATAAATCATCTTGTAAATCATACTGTACAATATTGATTATAACTCATCTCGTGAATCATGCTGTACAATATTGATTTCGTAATCATGCTGTTCAACGTATCCTATTCACCACATTCGCATGATTTTTCAGGATATAACCTGTCTGCTTTGCCCCACGCAGATCGACAATTATTATTTTGTTAGCCGTCATTTTTTCCGTTTCTGCGTGGAACAATAGGGGTTAGGTTATATCCTGTCTGCGTGGTCAAAAGCAGACAGGTTATATCCTAAAAATTTCATGCGAATGTGCTGATCCTATTAATGTTAATGAATGAAAAATGGTAATATTACATAATATAATATTATATAATAATTTCATAAATTTATGCATCTGAATATTCAACTTTATGTATCCCATTTAAAATCTATATCACATTTCAAACTTTAATCAAAATTAAGAATTGAAATTTAATAATTTTATTATAACCAATAGTCTACGGAACAAAATCTCCACATTCATGGAAAATATATATTACACTAAAAATGAACCCACAAATAATGATGAGAAAGAATTTCAGAGGTACTTGAAATTAGCCGAAGTGGGAAACCTTTCAGAAAAATTCTATATTGGATATTGTTATAAAAATGGGATCGGAACGGTTAAAGATGAAAAGAAAGCATTTCAGTGGTACTTGAAATCAGCTGAAGGTGGAAACCATATGGGTCAGAATAATCTTGGATATTGCTATTTAAATGGAATCGGAACCATAAAAGATGAAGCAAAAGCATTTCAGTGGTACTTGAAATCAGCTGAAGGGGGAAACCATAAGGGACAATACAATCTTGGATATTGTTATGAAAATGGGATTGGAACCATAAAAGAAGTAGCAAAAGCATTTCAGTGGTACTTGAAATCAGCTGAAGGGGGATTTGGTGGTGCGCAGTTTATTCTTGGATATTGTTATGAAAATGGGTTCGGGACCATCAAAGATGAAAAGAAAGCATTTCAGTGGTACTTAAAGTCAGCTGAAGGGGGAAACCATTTCGGACAGAACAATCTTGGATATTGTTATAAAAATGGGTTCGGAACCATCAAAGATGAAGCAAAAGCATTTCAGTGGTACTTAAAGTCAGCTGAAGGGGGAAACCATTTCGGACAGAACAATCTTGGATATTGTTATAAAAATGGGTTCGGAACCATCAAAGATGAAGCAAAAGCATTTCAGTGGTACTTAAAGTCAGCTGAAGGGGGAAACCATGAGGGACAACACAATCTTGGATATTGTTATGAAAATGGAATTGGGACCATCAAAGATGAAAAGAAAGCATTTCAGTGGTACTTGAAATCAGTTGAAGGGGGATTTGGTGGTGCGCAGTTTAATCTTGGATATTGTTATGAAAATGGGTTTGGGGCCATCAAAGATGAAAAGAAAGCATTTCAGTGGTACTTGAAATCAGCTGAAGGGGGAAATAATAATGGACAATGCAGTCTTGGGTACTGTTATGAAAATGGGATCGGAACCATCAAAGATGAAAAGAAAGCATTTCAATGGTACTTGAAATCAGTCGAAGGGGAAAACCATATGGGTCAGAATAATCTTGGATATTGTTATGAAAATGGAATCGGAACCATCAAAGATGAAAAGAAAGCATTTCAATGGTACTTGAAATCAGCTGAAGGGGGAAACCATTTAGGTCAGAATAATTTTGGATATTGTTATAAAAATGGGATCGGAACGGTTAAAGATGAAAAGAAAGCATTTCAGTGGTACTTGAAATCAGCTGAAGGGGGAAATAATGATGGACAATGCAGTCTTGGATATTGTTATGAAAATGGGATCGGAACCATAAAAGATGAAGCAAAAGCATTAGAGTGGTACTCGAAATCAGCTGAAGGGGGAAACCATAAGGGACAGTACAATCTTGGATATTGCTATTTAAATGGAATTGGAACCATAAAAGATGAAGCAAAAGCATTTCGGTGGTACTTGAAATCAGCTGAAGGGGGAAACCATGAGGGACAACACAATCTTGGATATTGTTATGAAAATGGGATCGGAACCATAAAAGAAGTAGCAAAAGCGTTTCAGTGGTACTTGAAATCAGCTGAAGGGGGATTTGATAGTGGGCAGTTTAATCTTGGGTATTGTTATGAAAATGGGTTCGGGACCATCAAAGATGAAAAGAAAGCATTTCAGTGGTACTTGAAGTCAGCTGAAGGGGGAAACCATTTCGGACAGAACAATCTTGGATATTGTTATAAAAATGGGTTCGGAACCATCAAAGATGAAGCAAAAGCATTTCAGTGGTACTTAAAGTCAGCTGAAGGGGGAAACCATTTAGGACAGAATAATCTTGGAAATTGTTATAAAAATGGGATCGGAACCATCAAAGATGAAAAGAAAGCATTTCGATGGTATTTGAAATCAGCTGAAGGGGGATTTGGTTGTGGGCTATTTAATCTTGGATATTGTTATGAAAATGGGATCGGAACCATCAAAGATGAAAAGAAAGCATTTCAGTGGTACTTGAAGTCAGCTGAAGGGGGAAACCATTTCGGACAGAACAATCTTGGATATTGTTATAAAAATGGGTTCGGAACCATCAAAGATGAAGCAAAAGCATTTCAGTGGTACTTAAAGTCAGCTGAAGGGGGAAACCATTTAGGACAGAATAATCTTGGATATTGTTATAAAAATGGGATCGGAACCATCAAAGATGAAAAGAAAGCATTTCGATGGTATTTGAAATCAGCTGAAGGGGGATTTGGTTGTGGGCAATTTAATCTTGGATATTGTTATGAAAATGGGATCGGAACTATAAAAGATGTAGCAAAAGCATTTCAGTGGTACTTGAAATCAGCTAAAGGGGGAAATAATAACGGACAATGTAGTCTTGGATATTGTTATCAGAATGAGATTGGAACCATCAAAGATGAAAAGAAAGCATTTCAGTGGTACTTGAAATCAGTCGAAGGTGAAAACCATATGGGTCAGAATAATCTTGGATATTGTTATGAAAATGGAATCGGTACCGTCAAAGATGAAAAGAAAGCATTTCATTGGTATTTGAAATCAGCTAAAGGAGGAAATAGTGATGGACAAAATCATCTTGGTTATTGTTATAAAAATGGAATCGGAATTACTAAAGATGAAGAGAAGGCTTTTCAGTGGTATTTGAAAGCAGCTGAAGGAGGGAATAGTGATGGACAATACAATCTTGGCTTTTGTTATGAAAATGGTATTGGAACTATAGAAAATAACGAGAAAGCATTTCATTGGTACTTGAAATCAGCTGAAGGAGGAAATAATGATGGACAGTATAATCTTGGATGTTGTTATCTGTTTGGGGAAGGTACAATAAAAAATGAAAAGAAAGCATTCCAATGGTTCTTGAAAGCTGCGGAAGGTGGAAATAAATTTGGACAAAATTCTATTGAATATTGCTATCGAAATGAAATTGGAATATCAAAAATAATGCAGAATATTACTAAAAAAGAAGATAAGTTAGCCCTCATTAATAACTTAAATAGGGTTGAAAAATTAGCTCACGATGACTACTATTGCTGCATTTGTTGGCAAACAAATGGTTGTACTGAAATCTGCAAAAAATATTTTCAAGACTTTGGTATATGTTATAATTGTGGAGATTTAAATTTAAACAAAAATATATGTCCGAATTGTAAACTTAAAGAAATAAGTTATTTGTCAAAATGGAGTAGTGGAAATTACGAAATAGACAAGATTATTCAAATGACACAATTAGATAAAAATGCAAATGAATGGGAAATTTGGAGATGGATAGATTATAGTAAATTGAAAAATGTAAAATATTTAGCTGAAGGAGGGTTTGGTAGTGTTTGGAAAGCAGAATGGATTAATATACCTATGGGTTTATTTAAATTCTATAATTCAAATCAAGTTGCTTTAAAGAAACTCAAACATTCACAAAAGATTAGTTCTGACTTTTTAAAAGAGGTAACATTATATTAAATGTATCAATATAACGAAATATTTTTTGTATTTATTTTAATTTTTTTTTTTATAACACAGTTATCAGCAAATTTTAAATGTAGAGATAAGTATGTCCTACCAATTTTGGGTATAACCCAAGATCCAATAACAGAAGAATATGCAATAGTTTTACGATATATGAAAAATGGAAATTTGAGAGATTTTTTTGAACAAAATAAAATAATGCCTTGGATTGAACGATTGTGGTTATTGGAATCTTTTATTAGAGGATTAAAAGTCATTCATGACAAAGGATTTATACATTGTGATATTCATCCCGGTAACCTTATGATAACTGAAAGGCATAATAATCCAAAATTAAAATTTATAAGACTAGGAGATTTAGGATTATGCAGAAAAGTAAATGAAATTACATCATCTGGTGTATATGGTGTATTACCATATATTGCACCAGAAGTATTTAATAAATCTCAATATTCACAGGCTTCTGACATTTATAGTGTTGGAATTATTATGTGGGTAATTTCAACAGGAAAAATACCATTTGCCAACAGAGCATATAATGTAGAATTAGCTACGGATATTTTTAATGGACTAAGGCCAAAAATCAACGATAATACACCTCAATGTTATAAAGAATTGATGAAAAAATGTTGGTACAAAGATTCATCTAAACGGCCAAATGTTGAAATGATTACAAAGATATTAGATGAGTGGATTGATGAGTTAATGTATGATTGTAAAACAGAAAACTCACTTATGTTTTTAAATGCAGACCAAGAAATAAAAAATGCAGATTCTAATATTGAAACTAACCATCCTGAAATATCTCTTACAAGTAAACTTTTGCCTCAAATTATAAATGATCCCTTACCAACAATTCGACTTTCAAATTTTGATATTAATAATATTAATTGGAATAATTATTAAAAATTAAATATATTGTTTTAATTATAGCATATATTACTTCATTATATCATAGTCTTATTTAAATTTTTACATATCATATAGATCAGTCAAAATTTAAAGGTCAAGATTATAGAAATTTTCAATATTTTATTATTAAAATAAATAAATTTGGTTCAATTTTTGAAAAATTATATCACTTTTTTTCGCGTTTAAATTTTTTATTTTTTTGGTAAATTGTGATTTATCAAGTATAATCAATTTGTTCATTTGATTTCGTTCTTCGTACTCGATTTTATAGATAGAACGTTAAACTTGTAAATTTTTTTTTTAAAAAAGAAAAAAAGAAATCAATTTGCACGATTATTTCTTCATGGAATTTTTTGGTCGAGAGTTCTGATCTATAATGATCGCCATTTCATTTTTGAAGCCCTTTAAAAAAATAAGCTTTGAATTTCATTATTTGATTAAATATTCTGTTTGGTTCTCTCGCTTTCCTCATTGGTTTTTAAATTATCTCATGGATCAATTATATAATTAATTAAATTGAATTTTTGTTTCGGTTCTGTTCTGTGAGATTTACAATTCCCAGAAGCAGCACTTAAAATCCAAACTTGGGTGTTGTTGCATGTGCGAATTTGATGCAATGATATATCTTAAGCCAATTATTAAGTATTACATGACCATAATCTTTTTTGATGATGTGATAAGTAAAGTATCAAAAAAATCACATCCAAAAGCCCGATACCTTTTAAAAAAAATCATACAGTCATTGAAATATTCTAATAACGAGCAATGACTAAAATAAGTTCGTCATTAAAAACCTGCACATAAGTCTTGCAGAAACAATAAAAACAAAATGTGACTAAGTTAGAAAAATTTAAGCATGACAAACGGGGATTGTATATAGTGTTTCGCATTTTTTTTAGTATTCAGCATAAGCATAATTTAATTAATTTATTTAATATGGAGGATTGAAGAAAATTTTTTTAAAAATATCAATTTATGTATTTATCGACCAACTATAACTGATAATCAATTCAAAATGAAATTATCCGCCATTTTCTTTCTTTTTTCATTAAAAGTAAGCTACATATATTGTTATCGCCCTTTTTATCATCATCATTATTATTAAATATTCGCATTAAAGATAATATACCTTCAAATATTAATTCGTTTCATTATATCCATTATATTCTCATCTTCACTTTTATCTTCATCTTGTGATTTATTTAATGTTAAGAAAGTTATTTAAAATATTATTATTGTTGATGTTTTTGTTAGTTATATTTTTAATGATTTGGTTTTTTTAATCGATTTTTAATGCCAACAGATTTTTTTTTATTTCCAAAACACCACACCATTATCGTGTGGCGTTTATCGATATTATCAATGAAATAATTTCTTAGTTTTTAATGATTGCTCTTTTAAGTGATAACCCAATTCATCCTAACCTATTTCATTAATTTCATTATTTATTGTTAAATAATTATTTGATTGTGAAGTTGAATTTAACTTTCTAAACTTAAATATTATTTGATATTTTTGTTACACAGACGATAAGCTATTTATAAATAGAATTTAAATGCTTCAATTATTCCACTTATTCTTATTTATAAAATTTTATGAACATCAAAATTTATCAGGATGATATTTTCACGCCATGCTACAAATGTAAACTAATGACAGATCTAACTTATATCTGATTCATTGACAACTCGTTTTATAAACTGTGATACATAAATATTTAAAATATACAGTTTTAATTCTTTTTTTATGTTATTCCGTTTAATCTTATTAACTAAATAATAAAAGATGACAACAAAATTTTATGACCGTTTATCAAACGACCTCACCCAACTTCTTGAAAACCCTATTGATTGTAATGTCATAATTAAAGTTGGTGAAGCACCAGTCAGCCAAATTTATGAAGTTCATTCTTACATTTTACAATCTCGAAGTCCTTATTTTAAAAAGAAATTTAATGAATCTCCGTTCAACGAAAATCATGTCAAAGAGTTAAAAATTCCTAATATTTCTGTTAAAGTATTTAATGTCATTATCAAGTAGGCATAGTTCTATATTATCATTTTTAAAATTTATAAATTTTAATAAAATTATTTAATAAATTATTTAATAAATATTATAATATATATAATTTAGGTATATTTATGGAGGAACAATTACATTAGAAAAATTAGAAAATTCGATTATTTTTGACCTCTTGATGGCTTCTCATGAACTTGATCTTGATGAATTAGTAGAGCATCTCCAAACTCATCTTATTACCAACAATGCCTCATGGTTAAGGCTAAATTTTGCTCACGTTTATCAAACAAGTTATCAAGTGAAAAACTTTAAGATAATTCAAAATTTTTGTAATAATATAATTGCCAAGCATCCTAATACTATTTTTGAGTCAGAGGATTTTAATTCTCTTCCTGAAGATGTATTGATTTCTATTATTAGATTAGATGATTTGCAGTTGGAAGAAGATAAAATTTGGGATTACGTAATTCAATGGGGAAAGGCTAAAAATCCAAATTTACCAGCAGATCTTAATGAATGGACAAGGGATGATTTCTTAACTTTAAAAACAATTTTGAAACATTGTCTTCCTCATATTAGGTATTTTAATTTTTCAGGTGAACAGGTAGTAAAAAAACTTTATCCTTACCAACAACTTTTTGAACCTAAGCTTTTGTTAGAAATCAATACTAAACTTCTTGCTCCTAACGAACCAATTTCTTCGACAATATTACCACCTCGAAATATCTTGAATGTAACACTTCCAACTAGAACTAATCCAATTCCTTCTAATATTATTACTGATGAGCATGCATTAGAAATTTCATCTTGGATCGACAGAAAAGAAACTTCTTATATTGAAAACAACCCATATGAATTTAAATTACTTGTTAGAGGAAGTAAAGATGGGTTTGATGTTAAAACAATTTTTGAAATTTGTGATAAAATATCAAACACAGTTATTATTGTAAAAGTGGAAGGTACTGGAGAAATCTTAGGTGGTTATAATCCTCTCGAAATAGAAAATAATGTTAATCAGAAATGGCTTTCTAGTCAAGATAGTTTTANCCAAATTTACCAGCAGATCTTAATGAATGGACAAGGGATGATTTCTTAACTTTAAAAACAATTTTGAAACATTGTCTTCCTCATATTAGGTATTTTAATTTTTCAGGTGAACAGGTAGTAAAAAAACTTTATCCTTACCAACAACTTTTTGAACCTAAGCTTTTGTTAGAAATCAATACTAAACTTCTTGCTCCTAACGAACCAATTTCTTCGACAATATTACCACCTCGAAATATCTTGAATGTAACACTTCCAACTAGAACTAATCCAATTCCTTCTAATATTATTACTGATGAGCATGCATTAGAAATTTCATCTTGGATCGACAGAAAAGAAACTTCTTATATTGAAAACAACCCATATGAATTTAAATTACTTGTTAGAGGAAGTAAAGATGGGTTTGATGTTAAAACAATTTTTGAAATTTGTGATAAAATATCAAACACAGTTATTATTGTAAAAGTGGAAGGTAC
Source organism: Diversispora epigaea (assembly GCA_003547095.1). Lineage (NCBI taxonomy): Eukaryota > Fungi > Glomeromycota > Glomeromycetes > Diversisporales > Diversisporaceae > Diversispora > Diversispora epigaea. The sequence continues at coordinate 312,265 of PQFF01000415.1, forward strand.
TGGAGAAATCTTAGGTGGTTATAATCCTCTCGAAATAGAAAATAATGTTAATCAGAAATGGCTTTCTAGTCAAGATAGTTTTACATTTTCATTGAAAACTGAAATTCTGAAAACTTCCATCGTAAGTAGAGTGATAAGTTTTAATCTTGCTATTTATTATGATTCAGGAGGGTCATATTTGCAATTTGGCAATACGTTAAATTTACGTGGCAATTTAAAGACTGGAGAGTATAGCTGTTGTTTTCCTTATAATTACGAAAAGCAAATTCGTTCTGATACAAATGGATTTTCAGTTGAGGAATTTGAAGTTTTTAAAGTTTCACCAAAGAAATAATTGAAGCATTGTGGTATTCATTTTTATTTTATGTATTACTTACTTTATACTATTGATATTTTATTCGTTTTTCTACAAATTAAGATTATTATTATCCTTAAGTCTTTGTATTTACCTTAAAATTTGAGACATCCTATCATATAAATTTTTATTTCATTTTTTTGAATTTTTGATAATCAATGAATATAAAATATTTCAATAAAATTAGTGGATGGTTTAAAATATGTTTCCCATAACAAATTTCGAAGATGATTCATCAAGCAATTATATTATTATTATTCGCTTCTAATCTTGATGTCACCAATGACGATTTAAACTAAAATAGCAATTCGAACAATTATTGTCGAAGTAATAAAAGTACTAGCAACATTGCATTTTCGCAAATAATTGGCAAATTTTTTTTATTTAAATAGTTAATGACTAAATACATTATTTTGTATTTGTATAGGTAACTATATTTGTTCATAATATCGTAAGGAACCTAGAACTAAATCTGAGAAATCATTCTCAATTATATTAAAATCCTAAACTATAATAATAAAATTATAAACCAAAAAATTAATTATATTTATTTAAAGTTTTATCTCATTAATTAAACCAAAGCTGTGGTCAGAATAATTTTAAATTTTTTACCTTATAACTATGTATAAATTTTACTTATAAAAATCTAATCATCATTAAATAATATTTGCAATTAGAATTACATGATCAAACTCATATCTTCAATAAGGGATTAGCTAATAGTAACAAGTTTACAAAATAAAAATTTACACTGTTGATTTTAGTCCATCATCCTCCAAAATCCACCTTTGCTGTTTCTTAAATCATCAAAAGGTAGCCTCAAATAATAATTTGGATTTATTTTATTATTATAACAAGAAATCAGTGTGAATATTATATAATTTCAAATGGGTGCAAAAGATACAAAGTTAGAGATTACGTGTGATATTTTTTATGGAATAAAATAATTTCTAGAGACCACTTTTAATATTTCATAAAACTGTTGCTTTTAAGTGCATTTCTTTAAATAACAAATTTATATTAGACTATTTAATAATTTAATAAATGATGTGAGTTAAATTAAATTATTTTATTCTATTATTTGGACTTATTGCTCAGATTCTTTGTTATTTGATATGATTAGATTAAAAGACATTGAAATTGGGATTCTATATCATTTTAAGCAAGGTAATATGTAAAATAATTAATTTTTTACTAATGATTAAGAGCTAATAATTAATTTTTTTAATTAATTATTTTATTTTTGTAGAGAATACCAATATTTATAAGATTTTCCTTGAACATAACAGCCATAATCTGGTTCCGTAAGATTCACAGTTCTCCCGGAACCTAGAAGCAGCACTTAAAATCTAAACCTGGTTCCGTCATATTCAAAACCAAGAGAAGTCACATCAATCTCATACCCTAAATAAAATTTATAATTATTCTGCCTAAACGTAATGAGAGAGGAAGAAAACAAAACAGTGTACAAGTATCACATACTCTTAACAAAATATCATTTAAGAACTTATTAAACTGCAAGACAGAATGAATAAATTTAAGAATAAATTAAAAAAAATCATTAATGACCGTTCTTCTGATGAACAAAGATCGACTCTCGTTTTGGTGAACTAAAGTATTTAGAATTCATTTGGCATTCCAATAATGATTCTTTTCCATCATCTGAGCTCATTTAAATTTTCTTAATACCCATTGTGAAAATCTTAAGTCAATGTTGAAATCGTTATCAACAACCGAGAGCTCAGACAACAGAAAGAGGCAAGTATTGAATGAATTACAAAAATGAAGGAAAATATTAATTTGATTTGGGAATGGATAGAAAAATATATTGAATTCTGAGTGTGGTTATGATTATGAATATATGTTAGTTCGACCATTTTTAAATAAAAAATTATTTTGAGCACAATAAATGGAATTTTGGAAAATATAGTATAACGACAAATAGAATAAATAATTACAAGAAAATTACAATATAAATGACAATAAAATTTTTTATTTTTTATTATTATTAAATCCTAATTCAGAAGTTTTTTGTAAGTTAAAAGTTTAGGTAATTATGATTTATTAATATGCAGAGGACGACTTTTACTTAAAATAATATAGTTATAGGCTATTTGCATACACTAACTTTTTCGTTACCATTTTTTCTGTCGCAACATTGTCAATTTAAATAAGCATGTATAATAAATGAACACAAGTCTCGTGTGTGATACAGTAACTTGTATAAATTGATTGGCGTAATTCATTTTCCAAATGAACAAACATGTCTCAAGAAAATAATCATAATTCTATGAGAGAATGGGAGACATGGATGCACAATCTAATTATTGAAGAAATATCACATTTTATCAATATTCCGACTTTGTGAATGTTGACGTAATTGGTGAAAATGTTTACAAAGCCACTTTTAGAATTTCACAAAAAACTGTTGCCTTCAAGCGCATTTCTTTAAATGATAAATTTACATTGGGCAATTTAATAAATGATGTGGGTTAAATTAAATTATTTATTCGATTTTTTGAATTTATTACTAAGTTTTTTTTATTTTATACGATTTTAAATCGAAAAAAAAGATTAAAAGACATCGTAAATTGGGAATTAATGATAATATTCTAAAATTCTATGGCATTTCTAAACAAGGTAAGATGAAGAATATTTAATTTTTTTGCGGATGATTAAGAGCTGATAATTAATTTTTTTAACTAATTTACTTTATTTTTATAGAGAATACAAATGATTATATGATTATCCTTGAATATACAAATAATGGTTATCTTCGTCAATATTTAAAAACGAATTTCCAAAAATTGGATTGGAATGCAAAATTAAATCTTGCTAAACGAATTGCAAATGTTTTGATGTATTTACATTCTAATGATATTATTCATGGAAGATTGGTAATTACTTATTTAAAAATATATTTCACAAATGAAGTATTTCTAATTTAATTATTATTTTAATTATTTTACAATTTAATTAGAATTCTAAAAATATTCTTATTCATGATGAGACCATTAAACTAAATATTTTTGGATTAACAAAAATCATGTCTGAATCTTTGAGGTTCCTTACAAATACTATTGGTCCAATTCAATATATAGACCCTCAATATTTGGAAAATTTCAACACAATTTGTAAAAATAAGAATTCCGATATTTTCAGTTTGGGAATCATANAAGACATCGTAAATTGGGAATTAATGATAATATTCTAAAATTCTATGGCATTTCTAAACAAGGTAAGATGAAGAATATTTAATTTTTTTGCGGATGATTAAGAGCTGATAATTAATTTTTTTAACTAATTTACTTTATTTTTATAGAGAATACAAATGATTATATGATTATCCTTGAATATACAAATAATGGTTATCTTCGTCAATATTTAAAAACGAATTTCCAAAAATTGGATTGGAATGCAAAATTAAATCTTGCTAAACGAATTGCAAATGTTTTGATGTATTTACATTCTAATGATATTATTCATGGAAGATTGGTAATTACTTATTTAAAAATATATTTCACAAATGAAGTATTTCTAATTTAATTATTATTTTAATTATTTTACAATTTAATTAGAATTCTAAAAATATTCTTATTCATGATGAGACCATTAAACTAAATATTTTTGGATTAACAAAAATCATGTCTGAATCTTTGAGGTTCCTTACAAATACTATTGGTCCAATTCAATATATAGACCCTCAATATTTGGAAAATTTCAACACAATTTGTAAAAATAAGAATTCCGATATTTTCAGTTTGGGAATCATACTATGGGAAATTTCTAGTGGCAGTTCTCCTTTTGAAATGGAATCTTCATCAAACATTGAATTATTAGATAACATTGTAAAAGGAAAAAGAGAAATCATTATACCTGGGACACCTCCTAAATACAATGAATTATATACTGGTACAAATTTATGACAATTTATTAAAATATTCATATTAATCACACAATAAATAATAAATTATTTAAATTATTTATGTAAATTGAATCTAATAGATTGATGGAACCACAATATAAATTCTCGACCAGATATTTCTCAAATAATTATTTCTCAAGCAATTAAAAATTTTTATGAAATAATTATACCTGAGACTTCTCAATCACCACCTCACGATGTCAAAGATGAAATTATTACGGTTAAATTAGAATCCCCTCAATCACAAATTCACGTTGTCACAAATGAAATCATTTCTATTAAATTTGGAAAGACAAAAAAGTAAGTTATGTTGTGATATTTACATTTTATATTTTTATATACTTATTAAATTGTAAAATTTTCTTTTTAAGACAAAATGATGAACCGGAAATTCAATCTGATCCTCCGTTTATTGATTTCTCTGAAATTAAGATTCGGATAGATCATGCTCAAGAGCTTTTGGAAGTCTATAAGAAGAATGGTCAGTTTAGTGATGCCGCCAAATACTCACACTCACTTGGAAAATTCAAAGAGGCCGCCATCATGCTAAGTGACAATCCAGAAAACGAAAAGAATATTATTGATTCATCATGCTATCTTTCACATCCTTGCAGAGTAAATATACTAATAGTTACGATGAACAATGAAAGTAACCTAAAGAGTTATGTAAATTACTTAACTATGCAATTAATAAAAGTCAAATCACGATCTTTAAAGAAATCTGAGAAGTGGCATAGACTAATGGAAGAGCTTCAGTTACATTCAGCTTATTTGAAGAGTGACCTAAATAGAGTTCACTAATGTGTACAATTTCTCGAGAGGCATGATGATACTGTTGTCGAGTTTCGGGCATTAAGCATATGGTTGAAAATTCCACCGCAATCCTGTATTAATATTGAGTATTGGCATGAACGATTACAATGCATGATGAGGCTCTGCGAATTAGCCTATAATTTTATAGACCCAAATAAAAATGTTAGCAGCAAAGAGAAAATCAACAAAAATTTTGAAGAATTTTTTTTTGTTGAAGAGGTACAAGATCAACCAGCTGAACGATAATGATAATGACGATGATGATGACGATGACGACGACGGTGACGGTGATGATGATAATGACGATGATTATGATGATGAACAGATTGAAGCTCAAGATACAGTCATAGTCTGGTTCCATGACTCCTTGGATTCCAGAAGCAGCACTTAAAATCAAACTTGGTTCCGTTAGATTCAAAATTGAGAAAAGTCTCGTCAATCTTATAATGATTCAACTCTAGGTAAAATCTACAAAGTAAAATTATTCTGCCAAAACGCAATGGGAGGAAGAAAAAAACAGTGCACAAGTATAACATGCTCTTAATGGGTCCAACAGTAGATATTGTGAAACTTAAACTGCAAAACTGAATGGATAAAAATAAGATTAAATTGAAAAAAATAATTAATGCCCGTTCTTCTGATAACCAAAAGATCGAAATTTTTTTGGAGCTCGAACTAAGTAATCAAAATTCATTTTGTATTCTTATAGTGACTTCTTTTCCATCATCTGGGCTCATTTTTTTTAGGTACACCCATTATGGGAATGTTTAGTCAGTGTCGAAATCATTATCGACGATAACAACATAAAGAAGGGAATGATTAGAATAAGAATTACAATAAGCGAAGGAAAATATTGACTTGGTTTGGGGATGGATAGAAAGATATAATAGATTTTTGGTTTTATAACGATTATGCATATATGTTAGTTCTCGCCATTTTGTAATAAAAAAATATTCCGAGCACAATAAATTTAATATCATTTCAATAATATAAAGTAGAAATAACAATAAAAATTTTAAAAATTTTTATATTTTATAAATATCATTTTAAAAGAACAGATTAATTTGTTTTATCCAAAAAAAGGAATTATTGATATTTATTTGAAGGTAGAAATATTTATATTAATATATAGGCTCAGTTTTGATGAAAATTTTATTTTATTTTATTTATATTTATTTTGTACCTACTGACTAAATTTATAATTTTGTTATAGGCAAATAAAATATGTATGTTTATTAAGTTTACTTTATATTATTAATACAGTATTTTTCAATTCTTAACATTGTTGAATCCCAATCCCAATATTTAATCCAACATTATATAATTTGAGGTATTTTTGTTTACAAAATTTAATTTAAGATCCTATTTATATTTTCTTAAAGAAATTATATTGGCGTAATGTCAAAATTCTTAATTTTTTGAATTAATTTCGGCAATTAGTTTAATTTGTTTAATCTTTGCTAAACGTTTAAACATGTCAACCTTGTTTACGTATAGCAAAATAAAACATTAGTCAGTAGTAATTACACCGAGTTGAACAAGAACTAAGTGTCGACATCATCACCTGTTGAGATTTATTTGAAGAACACTCAAAGATCGTTGAAGAGTGGAATGATTTTTTCTTTTGGTATAAGAAATATCCGTGGTGACAATATCATTTATCCATTAAAGTTCGATTTTCTAAACTTTCTAAACTTGTTAAAAATAAAATTAATATCATATATTTTATTTTTTAAAACTATTTACAGTATATTGAGGTGGCACAAAGAGGACAAGAGTCACGGGGATGACGGATGGATAAATTGTGCGCCATCCTTCATCCAAGATAACTGTTTATTCATCCTTGCACAAAGAACGTTTTTACAGATAACCGAGGATGAAGGTAAATAAGGAGAGATTCCCCTCTCGCAAAAATATTTTCTTTATTCATGTATACTTAAAAATTAATAAATAATTTCTTAATAATCTTAGTAATAATAAATAATTTCGTAGTAATCTAACAACTCTAAAATACTTTTTTATAATAAATAATTTTGTAATAAATTTAAGAAATAGTTTCGTATAGCCATAGGGATAAGATACGCCAACGCAGTAATATACACTCCCCTAGCAAAAGTATTTGTGGAATGATAAAATTTGAAAATAATTGCTAAAATTAAAGTGCTAATTTTGGGACAAAGAGTGATCTAAATTGCACAAACTTTTTTTTATTAGATTCCCATAAACCAGGGCTATCATATGATATATCTTGTGATAAAATTAAATAACTATACATAGAGTTATTACGCTTCAAATGAAATTGATAAAAAATAATAAATTTATTCTAAGATCGTTACCTATACCGGATTCGATGGATATTAAAGATAGATACCAACTATCTTATATGAAATTGTAGCCAAAAATAATATCTACAACTTTAATTATTATCATTTTTCTCGCTACCTAATAAAACTTTTGACTTCAATTAGACGTGAATAAAAACAACCGAAATTTAATAAAATTTTAAAAAAATAAAAAAAATTCAAAAATAATTATATCAATCTTTTATACCTGAAAAGCTTGATTATTTATTAACTTAACAATAAATATGGTATTAAGTCACCTTAAAGCCTGAAATATGGAGTATCTTTTGTAAAACTTTCAGCCTTATATATTGAGAATTGAGAAAATAATAGACGATTAAACTTTAGAGTATAATTTTAAAACATCCGATATTTAACCATTAATATTAAACTCAATTCTCTTTTTTAAAAATCTGAAACTTTCACAGTAGATGCTTCATATGTTAAACTTTAACTGTACTTAATACCTCTTTTATTGTTATATTAATAAATAAGGAAGTTTTTATATGTGGTTCCGATTGATAATTATTTTTCAATTTTTTTTTGATTTTATCGATTCCACAAATACTTCAAATCAGTGTCGATCATTTTTAAAAATCAAAAAAATCTGAAAATAATTATCAATTAGAACCACATCTAAAAACTTCTTTATCTATTAATATAACAATAAAAGAGGTATTAAGTACAGTAAAGTTTAACATATGGAGCATCTACTGTGAAAGTTTCAGATTTTTAAAAAAGAGAATTGAGTTTAATATTAATGGTTAAATATCAGATGTTTTAAAATTATACTCTAAAGTTTAATCATCTATTATTTTCTCAATTCTCAATATATAAGGCTGAAAGTTTTACAAAAGATACTCCATATTTCAGGCTTTAAGGTGACTTAATACCATATTTATTGTTAAGTTAATAAATAATCAAGCTTTTCAGGTATAAAAGATTGATATAATTATTTTTGCATTTTTTTTATTTTTTTAAAATTTTATTAAATTTCGGTCGTTTTTATTCACGTCTAATTGAAGTCAAAATTTTTATTAGGTAGCGAGAAAAATGATAATAATTAAAGTTGTAGATATTATTTTTGGCTACAATTTCATATAAGATAGTTGGTATCTATCTTTAATATCCATCGAATCCGGTATAGGTAACGATCTAAGAATAAATTTATTATTTTTTATCAATTTCATTTGAAGCGTAATAACTCTATGTATAGTTATTTAATTTTATCACAAGATATATCATATGATAGCCCTAGTTTATGGGAATCTAATAAAAAAAAGTTTGTGCAATTTAGATCACTCTTTGTTCTAAAATTAGCACTTTAATTTTAGCAATTATTTTCAAATTTTATCATTCCACAAATACTTTTGCTAGGGGAGTGTATCTCTATCGGTTCGTTTTTTGTAATAAATTATAATAATATTTTTAATAAACTGTTTTATACTTCTTGGAGCAAGGATCAGGCAATCAGTTGATCCCGCTTACTAACAGTTACAAATAATGCAATTACGTGTATGATCTGAAGCAAGTGGAATAAAAGTATCCCTTCACTAACTGCTTTGTACACTGCTGGAATTTAAAAGACTTTTTGAAATAACTTTTCGAGACTGATTGACGTAACTTTCCTTATTGTGCAGACCGCGACAACATAAGATAATGAAGAGTTGTACAATAAAAATCCGGTGATTTTTTTAATTTATGATTTTATTTTTAATGTAGATTTTGTTTGAATTAAGAAAGTGGTGCTATGCAAACAATTTCCTTTTCAAAAAAAATAATTCCCTAATAGAGGTAGAAATAGGAAGAAAAAATTTTACGGAATATTCTTTTTTTTTCTTTGTCAAACAAAAAAAAAACAACAACGAATCATGAGATAAGAAGCACGAGAATCATTATTTATAAATAAATAATAAATAAATAATAAGCGTGAGAGTAAATAATAAGCGCGAGGCTCATTATTGCTAAATAAACAAAAACAATGAGGCGAGAATTATTGAATTAAATTCATTTAAATAAATTGATTTTCAACAACAAAAAAAAAGTTTTTTTTTCATCTAAAAAATAAAAAATTAATTCTCTTCTACTAAAAAAATGTCATAATTTAAGCACAATTTGTTATATTGACCAATACACCGAAAAATTTACAAAAACAAACTTAATGGTGAATGCTGTTAGTATTTCTTTTTTTTTCGCATAATTAATAAATAAATGTAGTGTGTTGTTAATTTTGTTTTGTTTTATTACACTCAATTTATGAAAAAAATAATTTTAATAGTAATGTGCGTTATTTCACAGGCTCACATTTGGAAAAAATAATTGTAGTACGTAGTGATATTGTTATTTCACAAACAATTTCTTAATAAATTTCGTATACACCAATGTCCAAAGAAATTACCTTTTAATATTAAACTTGGTTGCTTAATAAGATAAGATTTGCAATAATAAAAAAATTAATATAAAAATATACTGCTTACAAAAGTTATCCCGGAGAAATAAAATGAAACTCAAATTTTTTTTTTTAATTTTGATAAATATCATTTTTATTTAATAGTAATGAAAAAAGAAGTAAAGTAAAATCTGTGGTTCAGATATTTATTATTTATCGTTTATTACTATTTATTTAATAACTAAAAATATTATGGAAAAAAAGGAAATAATAAAAGCCAATTATTTTTATTATTATTACCGACCTTTGCAAAATGCACAGGAATAAATAGATAAATAAAATAAATATACAAATAATAATAATAATAATTTTTCATTTGTTATATTGTTATATCTTAACAATTTTTCCGGAAAAAAAAATATAAACGAAACTTGAATCTTTTTTTGATTCATTTTACATTTTCTTCTTTGAGTTATCAAATAAAAAGATATGAATTAAATAAAATCCTCAGTCTAAATATTATTATTTATTGTTTATTTTTATTTATTTATTATCCACATTCGCAAAATATACATATATTTATTTTTTAAAATTTTTTTTAATAAAAAAAATATTACGACATCCCTCACGGAAAAGAGAAAAGGGGATGGTATAAGCCAATTATTTTTATTTATTTGTTATCTACCTTTGCGAGAGAGATATATATATTTATTTTTTAAAATTTTTTTTAAAAAGGAAATAATATAAGCCATTTATTTTATTTATTTATTATCCACCTTCGCAAAATATACATATATATATTTAATTTAAACATATAAATGATATAAATGATATTGTTATCATTATCGTAAAAATTTTTATCAGTTATCCCGGAGGAATAAAATATAGATGAGATTCAATTTTTTTTTTTTGATTAATTTGATAAATATCATTTCCTTTTTTCATTTTTCTTTGAATTATTAAATATAAGGTCATGTGAATTTAATAAATCCTTGGTTCAAATATTTATTATTTATTCATATTAATAAATAATACAACCAATCATTTATATAAATCTTAATCTCTCAACTAGCCATTTATTTTTTTTTTGAGTATCCACCACATGAATAAGATTGGAATTGACAATGTCAATTAGTGTTACATTTGTTATATATTAATATATTGTTTAAATTCTTGTCACATCAAAATTATAATTAATAAATTTTTAAGTATTATTTAATATTTAGTTGGGTTTCCTTTATTTTTTATTACTGCATTTACTCTTCTTGGCATTTTTATTAATCTAATAAGTTGATTTTTATCAATTTTATTCCATTCTTCTTTTAATACTTCAAAAAATTTTTTCTTATTTTTTGGAATAGGTCCGTGTTTTCTAACCTTTAATATATTCCACAAATTTTCAATTGGATTAAGGTCAGGACTTTGTGCAGGCCATGGAAGAAATTCAATTTTGTTTTCATTTTTCCAAGTTTTAGTTTTTTTTGAAGCATGACAAGGTGTATTGTCATCTTGAAAAATATAATTTTTTACTCCTAAATTATTTAAAAATGGAATCAAATATTCTTTAAGTAATTCTATATATCTATCAGAATTAAGTGTTTCTTCAATTAACACCAAAAGACCTATTTATTATTGCAAAAATATCCCCAAACCATAACACCTGAATTTTTAACAGTTGGTTTTAAACAATCAACTTTGTATTTTTCATCTTTTTTACACCAAACCCAATTTTGTGAATCATTATTAAAAATTTCAAATCTGGATTCATCACTCCAAATAATTGAATTCCATTCTGTAATCCAATGTTTTCACATTCTACACCATTCATATCTTTTTTTTCAATTTATTTCAGAAATAAAAGGTTTTTTCTTGGCAGCATGTCCACTATAACCTTCTTGATGAAGAGTTCTTTGTATTGTTCTAGAAGAAACTGGTTTATTTATTATTTCATTAAAATCTTCAGTAATTTCTTCTAAAGTTTTGTTTCTATTGTTTTTTGTTATTTTTATTAAATGCCTATTATCATGTTCTGATAGAATTTTAGGTTTACCATATCAGAACATGGTAATGTAGAAGTCAGACCTTGTTCATTATATTTTTTTATAACATCTCCTACAGTTGACATGGGATGCTTATATTTCAATAATTTGCTTTTGTGTATGTTTTTTTCCTTTATATAAACCAATTATTTCTCCACATTCAAAATCAGTAAGTTCTTTTCCTTTAGGCATAATTTTAAAATTTTGAAATAATTATTGAAAGCTATTTTTCAAAAATAAAAGTAGGATAATTTAAATAATTAATTTTGAAAAAATTTACTATTTTATCATAAAAATATTGATATTTAAAAATTATATTTTTATATTATAATTACTATATAAAATAAAAATCAGCAGTATATGCAGTTTCTTTGTTTTTTTAAAAAAAATGTATTTTCAAACTTTCTATTAAAGTAAATTTTATGATCTGTGAAAGAATTAACACTATAATAATATAAATATTTTTTATTTGTTTCTAAGTAAAGTTTTTATTTTCATTAAAAAATATTAAAAACTGTAATAATTAAAGTTGTAGCTCTCATGTTTGGCTACATGTATGTATAAGATAGTTGATATCTGTGATAAATATTCATCAAAATCGAAAGACTTTACGATCAATTATGCAATTGAATGTTTTTGGTTAATTTCATTTAAAACAAAATTTACATGCAAGTATTCATCCAATTTAACAAACAAGGTATCATTTGATAGCTCTTGATTAGAGAATTCGTTTAAAAAAAAGTTTTATATAATTTTGATTATCCATTTTGTTACAATTCGTTTTTGAAATTTATAGATAAATCTTGTGACAAATGATTGTTGATCACTTTATTCCGATGTAATGATGTAATATTTTTCAAAAGTTGTTACATATAAAAATTTCCTCAATTCTTATGCTATAATTCTCAAATGTTTACAGTAGATGCACAACATGTTTGTCTTTAAGGTTAATTAAGCTTGATTCTGATGTTTTATTAAATAATAAATAATTAGCAATTACCTATTAAAATTCAAACTTTAATTATTTCTTCAATTCTCATGACATAGGTCTGATATTTTTGTGACAGGTGTACAATATATTTGTATTTAAGATTATCTAGTAATACGTTTAACTTTTAATTAGTAAAAAATAAAGTTTTATATATGAGAACGATTCATAATTATTTGTCAATATCAAGTCAAATTTTTAATAATTTCGATCGTTTTTAGTCGTGTCTAAGTAAAGTTCTGATTTTAATTAGAAAATATCAAATATGATATTAATAAAACTTGTAGCCCTTAGTTTAAGCTAAAAGTCTGTATAAGATAGTTGGTACTTACAATGAATAGTTATTGAAATCGAAGGACATTACGGTCATTAATTCAATTTAGTATTTTTGGTTAATTTCATTTAAAACACAATTACTGCACAAGCAAGCATCAGATTTTAACAAATAAGATATCACATGATAGCCCTTTGTTAGAGGATTCTTTTAAAAAAAATTTATGCAATTTGAATTATTACTTGTGTATAATTCACCTTAGAAATTTATTAAAAAATTTATTAAAAAATAGTTGGCCAGATACTTTTGGCAGGTGAGTGTACTAGTGATAAAAAAAAACGATTTTTTATTATTTATAGTGATTACCGAAAATGATTTTTGAATAAAAATTAAATTTTTTTTTAATAAAAAATCACTTATATTTATTTTTAAGCGATAAAAAAAAAATTAATTTTTATTTTTAGCGATTATCGAAAATGATTTTTGATAATCACTATAAAAATAAAAATAGTAAAAAAAAATTAATTTTTTATAAGTGATAGTAAAAAATAATTTTTTTTTACTATTTTTAATAAATTTATTTTTTATAATAATAATGATTATCAAAAATCATTTTCGGTTACAAATAAATAAAATAATTTTTTTTTATAAAAATAAATTTATTAAAAATAGTAAATTATTTTTTTTTACTATTTTTATTTTAATAATAAATTTATTTTTATAGTGATTATCGAAAATGATTTTTGGTAATCACTAAAAATAAATAAAATAAAAATAAATTTATTAAATAGTAAAAAAAATTATTTTTTTACTATCGCTTATAGAAAATAGTAAAATAATTAATTTTCTATTAGCGATAGTAAAAAAAATAATTTTTTTTTACTATTATATAAACACCCGCTATTCTTTGGGTGGGTGGGTGGGGGTTATTCTTCTAAATGGTCATTATCATGTACCATGTATATAAATTCTTGACCTTTTTTTTCCATTTCGGGTCACGAAAATCTTCCCAAAAAAGAGTATTGTTGGCAAGTGATTGAACTTAAGAACTTACCAATACTCACCAATTGGGTGAAGGTATTTTGTGCCGTGACTTCACCGAAAAAGGAATAATGATAGGTAAAAATCTATACTATTATAATCAATTACATTAAAATATATTTAAAACCTTTTATTTTGATTTAATTGTATTTGGACATTAATAAATTACATAATCAATCATATAAATTTTAATTACACGGCGGCTATATCCAAAACCATCTAGTTATAAAGAAAACTAGATTATTATTGTTGTACAAAACGGAATCTATTCAATTCGATAATTTGGCCGTGGCTATACAATTTTTTTGATGTCAAAAGAAACGAAAAAAAGGAAGAAATGAAAGAAGAGTAATTATATTATTATATTAAACTTTATTTTAAGATCATAATTTATTGCTAATAGTAAATTACATATATTTAATTTACATTCCTAAACTACTTGATTACAGCTTGTGAGTATTTAAATTCATAATTATTGAAATAAAAGTTTCAATTTAATTCAATATCATATAACAATTCTCTAATCAATTATAAACTAATCNTGAACTTAAGAACTTACCAATACTCACAAATTGGGTGAAGGTATTTTGTGCCGTGACTTCACCGAAAAAGGAATAATGATAGGTAAAAATCTATACTATTATAATCAATTACATTAAAATATATTTAAAACCTTTTATTTTGATTTAATTGTATTTGGACATTAATAAATTACATAATCAATCATATAAATTTTAATTACACGGCGGCTATATCCAAAACCATCTAGTTATAAAGAAAACTAGATTATTATTGTTGTACAAAACGGAATCTATTCAATTCGATAATTTGGCCGTGGCTATACAATTTTTTTGATGTCAAAAGAAACGAAAAAAAGGAAGAAATGAAAGAAGAGTAATTATATTATTATATTAAACTTTATTTTAAGATCATAATTTATTGCTAATAGTAAATTACATATATTTAATTTACATTCCTAAACTACTTGATTACAGCTTGTGAGTATTTAAATTCATAATTATTGAAATAAAAGTTTCAATTTAATTCAATATCATATAACAATTCTCTAATCAATTATAAACTAATCGATATAAATAGTTAGTAAGTATCTAAATTCATAATTCTTGAAATCAATGTTTCAATTTAATTCAATATCACAAATCAATTATAAACTAATCAATATAAATTATATTACAGTGAGTGAGTATTTAGGTTCATAATTATGTTTCAATTTGCAATTTAATTCAATATCATATAACAATTCTCTAATCAATTATAAACTAATCAATATGAATTATACTTCAGTGAGTGAGTATTTAGATTCATAATTATTGAAATCAATGTTTCAATTTAATTCAATATCAGATAACAATTTTCCAATCAATTATAAACTAATCAATATAAATTATATTACAGTGAGTGAGTATTTAGATTCATAATTATTGAAATCAATGTTTCAATTTAATTCAATATCATATAACTATTCTCTAATCAATTATAAACTAATCAATATAAATTATATTACAGTGAGTGAGTATTTAGATTCATAATTATTGAAATCAATTTTTCAATTTAATTCAATATCATGCAACAATTCTCTAATCAATTATAAACTAATCAATATAAATTATATTACAGTCGGTGAGTATTTAGATTCGTAATTATTAATCAATATTTCAATTTAATTCAATATCATATAACAATTCTCAAATCAATATAAATTATATTACAGTGCGTGAGTATTTAGATTCATAATTTTGGAATCAATGTTTTAATTTAATTCAATATCATATAACAATTCTCTAATCAATTATAAACTAATCAATATAAATAGTTAGTGAGTATTTAAATTCATAATTATTGAAATCAATGTTTCAATTTAATCAATTTAATTCAATATCATATAACAATTCTCTAATCAATTACAAACTAATCAATATAAATTATATTACAGTGAGTGAGTATTTAGATTCATAATTATTGAAATCAATGCTTCAATTTAATTCAATATCACATAACAATTCCCTAATCGATTATAAACTAATCAATATAAATTATATTACAGTGAGTGAGTATTTAGATTCATAATTATTGAAATCAGTGTTTCGATTTAATTCAATATCATATAGCAATTCTCAAATCAATTATAAACTAATCAATATAAATTATATTACAGTCGGTGAGTATTTAGATTCATAATTATTGAAATCAATGTTTTAATTTAATTCAAAATCATATAACAATTCTCTAATCAATTATAAACTAATCAATATAAATTATATTACAGTGAGTGAGTATTTAGATTTATAATTGTTGAATCAATGTTTCAATTTAATTCAATACCATATAACAATTCTCTAATCAATATAAATTATATTACAGTGAGTGAGTATTTGGATTCATAATTATTGAAATCAATGTTTCAATTTAACTCAATATCATATGACAATTCTCTAATCAATTATAAACTAATCAAATCAATATGAATAGTTAGTAAGTATTTAGATTCATAATTATTGAAATCAATGTTTCAATTTAATTCAATATCATATAACTATTCTCTAATCAATTATATTACAGTGCGTGAGTATTTAGATTCATAATTATTGTAATCAATGTTTCAATTTAATTCAATATCATATAATAATTCTCCAATCAATATAAATTATATTACAGTTCGTGAGTATTTAAATTCATAATTATTGAAATCAATGTTTCAATTTAATTCAATATTATATAACAATTCTCTAATCAATATAAATTATATTACAGTAAGTAAGTATTTAGATTCATAATCATTGAAATCAATGTTTCAATTTAATTCAATATCATATAACAATTCTCTAATCAATATAAATTATATTACAGTTTGTAAGTATTTAGATTCATAATTATTGAAATCAATGTTTCAATTTAATTCAATATCATATAACAATTCTCTAATCAATATTAATAGTTAGTAAGTATTCAGATTCATAATTATTGAAATCAATGTTTCAATTTAATTCAATATCATGTAACAATTCTTAATCAATTATAAATTAACCAATATAAATAGTTAGTAAGTATTTAAATTAATAATTATTGAAATCAATGTTTAATTTAATTCAATATCATATAATAATTCTCCAATCAATTATAAACTAACAATATAAATCATATTACAGTTCGTGAGTATTTAGATTCATAATTATTGAAATCAATGTTTTAATTTAATTCAATATCATATAACAATTCGCTAATCAATTATAAAATAATCAATATAAATAGTTAGTAAGTATTTAGATTCATAATAATTATTGAAATCAATGTTTCAATTTAATTGATTAATTCAATATCATATAACAATTCTCTAATCAATTATCATAAACTAACAGTTAGTGAGTATTTAGATTCATAATTATTGAAATCAATGTTTCAATTTGATTCAATATCATATACAATTCTCTAATCAATTATAAACTAATCAATATAAATTATATTTCAGTGAGTGAGTACTAGATTCATAATTATTGAAATCAATGTTTCAATTTAATTCAATATCATATAACAATTCTCTGATCAATTATAAACTAATCAATATTAATAGTTAGTAAGTATTTAGATTCATAATTATTGAAATCAATGTTTCAATTTAATTCAATATCATATGACAATTCTCTAATCAATATAAATTATATTACAGTTTGTAAGTATTTAGATTCATAATTATTGAAATCAATGTTTCAATTTAATTCAATATCATATAACAATTCTCTAATCAATTACAAACTAATCAATATAAATTATATAACAGTTTGTGAGTATTTAGATTCATAATTATTGAAATCAATGTTTCAATTTAATTCAATACCATATAACAATTCTTTAATCTATTATAAACTAATCAAACTAATCAATATAAATTATATTACAGTTCGTGAGTATTTGATTCATAATTATTGAAATCAATGTTTCAATTTAGTTCAATATAATATAACAATTCTCTAATCAATTATAAACTAATCAATATAAATTATATTACAGAGAGTGAGTGTTTAGATTCATGAATATTGAAATCAATGTTTCAACGGTCACATTAAAAAAAAAGAAATCAATGTTTCAATTTAATTCAATACACTGGTTGAATGAACAAAATAAGCAAAATTTTTGGCACAAATAGGCAAGAAGGCAGGGAGATTTGTGATGATTTGCAAATAGGCAGGGAGATTTGTGTCCAATTCATGAATAGGCTAAGCCAATTTGCACCAAAAAGTTTGCTGATTTTTGATCATTTGATGTGTGATATCATATTACAATTCTTTAATTAATCATCAATAATATTTTTTAGAATGTGTATTAAATGTTATCAATATATTGCTGAAGGAAATTTAGTCAATCCATGTAATGCCAAACGATTTCAAAATAAATTTGATAAATGGAAAGTGGAGATAAAAAAATTGATAAATTTATTCAAGAAATACAACTAAAGACAATTAAATGGCAAGAAATTATTGAATGGATTCCATATGACAGATTTGAAAATGTTACATATCTTGCTAAAGGAGGTTTTGGTACAGTATACAAAGCAAAATGGCTTGATGGATGTATTCTTTCATGGGATAATAAAGTAGAAAATTGGAAGAGATCTCAAGAACTAGATGTTTGTTTAAAAAGTCTTGATTATTCCACAAATAAAATTGATTTTTTGCAAGAGGTAAATATTTCACATAATTTAATTTTCATTATTTTAAATTTGTAATAATTATAATAAACATTTTAGATTAAAAATCAACATAAATTTCGAAGTAAAAAAGCAGTTGCATTATATGGCATCACTAAAAATCCAACAAAAAATGAATATATGATGGTTATGAAGTATATAAAGTTGGGCAGTCTTCGAAAAGTGTTAAATAGCAACTTTGAAAATTTACTTGGAGAAAAAAATATAATATTTTATCAAATATTGTATATGGACTTAAATATATCCATGAAATGGACTTAATGCACAAAGATTTTCATTCTGGTAATATAGTTAATGAAACTTTAACTTATATTTATATTACTGATTTTGGACTGTGCAAACCTATTACAGAAAATAATCCAGAAAATATTTATGGTGTAATTCCATATATGGCACCTGAGATATTGATTAGAGGAGAATACACTCAAGCATCTGACATTTATTCTTTTGGTATGGTTATGTTAGAAATTCTAACTAGTTATCCACCATATTATAATATTCCACATAATGAAAATCTTGTAAATGAAATTTGCAAAGGGCTTAAACCTGAAATTAAGTGTGAAATTCCTCAATTTCTTAAAGAAATAATGGAAAAATGTTGGAATTTTGATCCTTTTGATCGTCCGACTGCTGCAGAGTTGAGATCTCAACTTGATAAATATCTTTTTGATGATGATGAAATAAAAATACAAGTAAACAACCAAATTCAAGCAGCAAATAAATCAAACAAGAATTTTATTCAATATGATCCAAATGAAATGCATCCTGAAGCAATATATACAAGTAGACTCATATCTAAACTTACAATTCCGGAATGTGATACATTTACTAAATATAATACATCTAGTAAGTAAGAAATAAATTTTATNACTGATTTTGGACTGTGCAAACCTATTACAGAAAATAATCCAGAAAATATTTATGGTGTAATTCCATATATGGCACCTGAGATATTGATTAGAGGAGAATACACTCAAGCATCTGACATTTATTCTTTTGGTATGGTTATGTTAGAAATTCTAACTAGTTATCCACCATATTATAATATTCCACATAATGAAAATCTTGTAAATGAAATTTGCAAAGGGCTTAAACCTGAAATTAAGTGTGAAATTCCTCAATTTCTTAAAGAAATAATGGAAAAATGTTGGAATTTTGATCCTTTTGATCGTCCGACTGCTGCAGAGTTGAGATCTCAACTTGATAAATATCTTTTTGATGATGATGAAATAAAAATACAAGTAAACAACCAAATTCAAGCAGCAAATAAATCAAACAAGAATTTTATTCAATATGATCCAAATGAAATGCATCCTGAAGCAATATATACAAGTAGACTCATATCTAAACTTACAATTCCGGAATGTGATACATTTACTAAATATAATACATCTAGTAAGTAAGAAATAAATTTTATTTACCTTTTTTAAAAAAAATTTTTTTATATTGACTACTTATTTAGATTCAAGACAACAACTTTTTTCAATTCCTGATGATATAATTGGTAAATTTATTTCTTTAATTATTTTGTTTGAAATATTTATAATATTAACCATATTTAAATTTGTATAGTCAAAGATGAAGAAAATGAAACTCAAGAAATGGAATGTGAATTCCCTAGAAATTAATTAATAATTGGTTTAGAATTATTACTTAATATGAATTATTTATTATTTTATTTTTTATTTTATTATATTTTATATTTTTATTATTTTATTTGATCACTGAAATTATAGAGTATAGTTTTTTTAATTAAAGCAGATCAGTATGTAATCATTTAAAATAAATCATTATTGTCTTGATATTTCAAAATGTAAATATTTGTAATTGTTTATTAATTGTGTTTAAACAGTCTATAAACTGTATAAATCCATACGAGTTGATTAACTTTTATAATTGATCATAAACAAATGAGACGGTCAATTGAAAATAATGTGCTATTTATCATATTTTGCTATGTATAAACTTATATGGGATGGGCCAGTCCTGGGACATGTCCTATTATTTTATGCCCCAGGACATGGGACAAAAAAATATATATATTTCAAGTATTCGTGTGATGATAGACATCAAGAGCAATATTTTTATCAAATAATTATAGAAACAACATTAAAAAGATAGGCAATGATTAATCATCATATTTTTTATTATTATTTATTTATAATTTTTGAATGGATTGAATAACAAATAATCCTTTTATTTATTGTTTTCAAAAAAACAAAGTATTATTCAGCTGGACATTCTTCTGAATGATTTTTTTTTACTAATTACAAAAATCTCATTGACATAGATTTTGTCATGTCACTTGATAATATGTCCAAGGGTTTGTTAGAAGTAACAGAACTGTAAAGAATTTAGCTATTAGGGTAGGAGGTATAAGTAATCGAATAGATAATATCAACCGTTAGCAGTCCAGAGGCCAGGATAGATAATTGTTCAACAATAATCGGGGGAATATATAGGGTCTCATATATTTTCTTGGTCTAAACTATTGTTTTTATGTTTTTATATTTCATTTCCATAGAGAACAGGTGTGAGAATTGAACAGTATGTGTAGGAATTGAACATAAAGATTATTTATGGTTTACAAACTCAGAATGTAAGGTTTTTTCATAGGTTTTTCCATTTTTTACCATATGTTATTAAATATAATATATTAAATAATGGTTATAGAAGAAAAATTTTTTTTCTGTACAGGTTGGTGTACAGTCCCTAAAATACATTATATTTCTTTCCAGCAACTTTTTGCTCAGATTGGTCAAAAAGGGATGGGCAGAGGCATGACCATCAGTTGCTTAGGTAACACTGGGGCAACGATGGGTCAGGTGGTTAAATGTTTTAACTTATGGTTATTGGGTTTATAGCCAGTTCTTATAAATGTATGATATTAATGTAATTTTGGTATTACAACAATCATCAATAAAGGCATGACTCCGTTTGAATTTTTTTTTTTAAATTTTGTCATGTGATTTAAAGAATATTGTATGCAAGAGGTTAAATTTGGTCCAGTGGAAATATTCACATTTCATTGATAAAGTTATAAAGAATCTCAAATCAATGAAGGATACAATTATGATGAATGGTTTTTCAAAGATATCCTAACAGACAGTAAGTATAGTTCCATATATTTTGCCAAATTAAAAAAAAAATGGTATGGATACAATGAATTCTATACCTGGATACTTAAAGAAGTTTTCATATATTTAAATAATGTATAACTACTTACGAATTTTTAAAAATTTTATTAAATTTTCAAATCTATAGACCTAAATTTATTGATGTCAGTATTTATGTTATTGATTCTGAGGAATTTCTGAATGCAGAAAAATTATTCATTATTTTTTTTTGATAATTGAGAGTGTAGAAAAATTAATTGTTTAACTTGTTTCTATTTTACATAAGTTTTCTTTATATTTCTAAGTTCAAAGTGTGGTGGCCAGGGAGTATACACCTGAGTTGATTTCAACTTTGGTATTCTATCTAATTTCACAATTACTTCAATTATTATTAATGCATATATTATGTACATATACCAGGGCAAAGAATGAGCTGGTTATAAAGTTCTTCATATTTGTTTGAAACAAGCCAAGCTTATATGCGAAGTTAAATCTATGTTTCATCAAAAGTTTATTAAATTCAATTATATAATATGGCTTATTTCTATTCATAAATCAAATAAAAAAATTTCCAATAACAAATTGATTCCTTTATTTCTATGTCTCAAGAAATAGAAAAAAAAATAAAGTATTGTCTGGTATTCTTCTGCTCGTAAAATTACTTTGTTCAGACTAAAGAGGATTTTATTCGAGTTTAAAACTTGGAATACTAAAATTGATATATAGTAGTATTTTAACAAAACTAGAAATGAAATTCTCATAATTGAGATATTCATTACTATTTTTGAAAGGATTTGACAATGCTTTGTGTTCTAACTATATAAAAGTGTTTTATCTTATTTTCAGCAAAAACAATATCTCACGTATGTAAAGTTTCCCAAGCATTTGATTTTCTTTTTTATGGATACTCTCAATTTTATCTGAATATGCATAAAATTTCAATTAATTTGTATTTTATATATAGATTAATACAAGTCTTTCATAGTATCAACAAATACTTTATTTCACAAATTGAATATTTACTTATTAATGTTCTGACTACAGCTTTTTTGAAAAGTGAGTTTCTAAACTGGAATCAAATTTCTATCTTAATTTGTTATAAACGAACAAAATACTAAATTGTTTAAACTGGTGCCTAAAAGTGATGTTTTATTGACAATAACTTCTAATTTCTTTATAGAATAATTTTCTTTTGCTTGGCCTTTTGTCCTGATTGCAAATAAACTATATTAAATATGATGACATCAACAAGTCTCCCTCTTCCATTTCTGTATATTTTATGCTTCACAAATACATCCATGCCTGATATTTTTAAGCCATGAATTTGGAATTATTTGTTTATCTATATTTCTTCTAAACAAAAGTTGAAAAATTTTACTAAATTTTGAGTGTTTTTTAAAGGTAGTAAAGATAGTTGCTGGATTACACATTTTAGCAAATTTAACTTTTTATTATTAATTTTATTTTATTTCAGACATATTAAATAAATTAAAATTAGTTTTGTATTCTATTCTCAAATATTAATGTAATTTACATTTATTCAATATAATCATCTTATTATCGATTCATCTTATTATTATTATTATATTAGCAAGTGAAATAAATTTGGAAAAAATGCTCTTGCTAATCAATATTATTCAGCTATGTCTTTGGCACACATTCTAAACTTAAAATATGTATATTTATACATCAGGAAATTATTTTATTCATAGTATTCATGTAAACTGCATATAAACCACATATAATATATTACACGCAATATATATGCATATTATACGTAGTTTACATGTAAATTGCATATACCAATATGTAGTTTACATGCAGTTTACATGCGGTTTACACCACCCTGCATGTAAACTACGTATAATATGCATATATATTGCGTGTAATATATTATATGTGTTTTACATGCGGTTTACATGCGGTTTACATGAATACTATGAATAAAATAATTTCCTGATGTATACTGAATGATTTAAATAAGAATTTATCAATAAATTATAAAATTGATTATGTCATTATAGTAAAATAAAATAGTAACTTAATATGTTCGATAAAAATAGTCTATTTCATCAATAATAATAATAGTAATAATATTTTAAGTTCAATTTGATAATAATTAATCATGAAAAAAATACTCCAAACAAGATAATAATAAATAAATATATAACTGTCATGCTATTAGTAATCATGGTGGGCATAAGAGAACATCAAATTATGACATAAAATTATATACAATTAAAAATCTGATATCTGTAAATTATTTATAATCAAAATGAATCATAAATCAAAAAAAAACTAGAGTGGCGAATAACAGATCAATAACCACCGCCACCATTTTTAATACAGTAAAAAATATATTGTATAAATGATGACTCATTTTATAGTTAGTAAATAATTTTGTTTTAATTATATGTTTAATTCATTTTTTTGATAAATTTTTTTTCAGAATTCAAGAAAAAAATAATGGATATTTATATTTTGCATGTATGCACATGTTTTGTTTGTTTGCTAAAATCAGTTTTATTTATATCAAAATTTGGTTGAAAAATTAAAAAAAAAGAAAAAATTACAGATTTTCTAAACAATTATATGATTTAGAATGTATAAAATAAAATAATGAAAAATAAGAATAATGTAAATTTAAAAAATAAATAAAAATAATAATAAACAGACAAATTTATTAAAATTCATCATCAATTTTTCTTGATTGTGTAATAATTCTTTTTTTTTTGTATTAGATGCTTTATTGTTGCTTTTCCTTTTATTATTTTTTTTTGATTCACTTTTAGTGGCAATAATAATGTCATAATAATCATTATTATTGTTTCCTTTGGTCTCAACAATGATATTGTTTTTATTATTACTATCTAATACTAAATTTTCTTCATTATTATCAAGAATAATAACTTTTTATCAATTATTTTTGAAATCAATCTTTTATAATTTTCTTCTGAGTCATCCCGAGTTATAGGTTGTTGATGATTGTGCTGTTGATTTTATGGGTGTTTATTTGTTGATAACCTGGTAAATAATTAATATCCAGGATATCAACAGTGATCTGACTATCAGGGTTGATAGTTAATTCACCGCAACAAGTAAATATGAATTTTCATTCATATTATTTTTATTACACAACCTTTGATCAGTGTTTAAAAATCAACAATATATTTCGTATTCCTTATCCTTTGCACCTTTTATCTACTCCTTGACTTTTATCTCAATATGATAAATTTCATTTGCTTTTTTAATTTTTGATATCATACCAGTCAGATAGATGTTTAATGAACTTATGTGTAAATTTTGAATTAAAATTTTGGTTTTCTTTGCTGACACAACAATTATCTATAATTTGATTACATTATTATAAATTTATGATTATAATTATAAGTTAAAATTATTATATGAATACAAAAAACTTTTATTTCATTTGTTTTTGAAAATTCAGTTAAATTAACTTTCCCAGATATTTCATAAATCGTGTTTTCTATTATCTCATCAATAAATGAGAATTTTTATTATAAAATGCAGTTGAATAAAAGTGCCATCTACATTACTGTTGTTTTTTCCACTCTTGTAATAGCATTCTTAATGAATGGACAAGTGATAATTTTTTAACTTTAAAAAACAACTTTGAAGCATCGTCTTCCTCATATTAGGTATTTTAATATTTCAGGGTAAAAAACTTTATCCTTATCAACAACTATTTGAACCTAAACTGTGGTTAGACATCAATGCTAAATTTCTGGCTCCTAATGAACCAATTTCTTCGACAATATTACCACCACGAAACGCCTTGAATGTAACACTTCTCACTGGAATTACTCCAATTCTTTCAAATATTATTACTAATGAACATGCCTTGGAAATTTCACCTTGGATTGAAACAACCCATATGAATTTAAATTACTTGTTAGAGGAAGTAAAGATGGTTTAATGTTAAAACTATTTTGAAATTTGTGATAAAGTATCAAACACAGTTATTGTTTTAAAAGTGGAAGGTACTGGAGAAATAATTGGTGGTTATAATCCTCTCGAAATAGAAAATAATGTTAATTCGAAATGGCTTTATAGTCAAGATAGTTTTGCATTTTCATTGAAAACTGAAATTCTGAAAACTTCCATTGTAAGTAGAGTGACAAATTTCAATCAAGCTATTTATTATTCAAACATATTTTTACAATTTGGCAACGCGTTAAATTTACGTGGCAATTTAAAGACTGGGAACCATAGCTTTTGTTACCCCGATTACGCAAATTCGTTCTGATACAAATGGATTTTCAGTTGAGGAATTTGAAGTTTTCAAAGTTTCACCAAAGAAATAATTAAAGCATTGTGGTATTCATTTTTATTTTATGTATTACTTACTTTATACTATTGATATTTTATTCGTGTTTCTACAAATTAAGATTATTATTATCCTTAAGTCTTTGTATTTACTTTAAAATTTGAGACATCCTACCGTATAAATTTCTATTTCGTTTTTAAATTTTTGATAACCAATGAATATAAAAGTTTTCAATAAAATTAGTGGATGGTTTAAAATATGTTTCCCATAACAAATTTTAAATTTTTACAAAATAAAAATTTCGAAGATAATTGGTCAAGCAATTATATTATTATTATTCACTTCTAATCTTGATGTCACCAATGACGATTTAAACTAAAACAGCAATTCGAACAATTATTGTCGAAGTAGTAAAAGTACTAGCAACACTGCATTTTCACAAATAATTGGCAAATTTTTTTTATTTAAATAGTTAATAACTAAATACATTATTTTGTATTTGTATAGGAAACTATATCTGTTCATAATATCGTAAGGAACCTAGAACTAAATCTGAGAAATCATTCTCAATTATATTAAAATCCTAAACTATAATAATAAAATTATAAACCAAAAAATTAATTATATTTATTTAAAGTTTTATCTCACTGATTAAACCAAAGCTGTGGTCAGAATAATTTTAAATTTTTTGTACCTTATAACTACATAAAAATCTAATCATCATCATCATTAAATAATATTTTGTAATTAGATTTACATTATCAAACTCATATCTTCAATAAGGGATTAGCTAATAGTAACAAGTTTACAAAATAAAAATTTACACTGTTGATTTTAGTCCATCATCCTCCAAAATCCACCTTTGCTGTTTTTTAAATCATCAAAAGGTAGCCTCAAATAATAATTTGGATTTATTTGAGCTTCTTGAATAAGCATATCTATCGTGTTATTCCACTTGTTTATTTAGTTTTACGAGCTTCAAAGTTCAAGAACCTTATATCAAGAAGCCCATTGGAATTGCGTAAAGTTCTATTTTATGTCAATTAAAGTAGGCTAGGCTAAAAAAAAACTTCAATCCCGCGAT
This sequence comes from Diversispora epigaea, assembly GCA_003547095.1. Classification (NCBI taxonomy): domain Eukaryota; kingdom Fungi; phylum Glomeromycota; class Glomeromycetes; order Diversisporales; family Diversisporaceae; genus Diversispora; species Diversispora epigaea. Next base: position 339,642 of record PQFF01000415.1, read on the forward strand.
TTTCTCAAAATCCAGACGTTCATTCTCAAAAATATCATCATCTTATTGGTGGTTAAGTTTTCCCATGAATTTTTATTTCGAAGTTTGTGATTGCGTTCTAATGTTTACTCTGATAGCCCGACCCGATTGCTACCTGTGGTGAAATTGTTTGATGAATTTTATTTTAAAATCCTACACTTCTGCTAATGACCATGAGATATTTTATAGTTTTATCACTAATTTAATTATCTCTCGTCCTCTCAATGCGACGGAGTATTATTATTAATCCTTATAAATTTAAATAATTTATTATAATGTAAAATGCAATCAGTGATTTTAATTTGAAATTGTAAAATAAATATTAAACTTATCCTACATCTAGATTTTTTAATAAATGTGAACGATCGAGAATGTAAGATGGTTTGAGTTATTTATTTCTTGATCAACTTCAATAACAATATAGTATTCTTGTTTATGAAGCCTTGTCTGAAAGTTAATGTCATTTTTTAAAATTAGAAGCAATTAAATTTTTTTCTTTTTAATTTTTTCGTGGATCTTTTATTCTCGTGTCTTTTTTTTCTCAAAGGATGGACGCTTTTAATTTATTGAATTTTTTTTTACGTTTTGATTCATATTTTTCTCTAATAAAAAGTACAATAAGAAACTTATGGATAAAAAAAAATACAGTTAAAATTTGATTTTTTCAAAATACAATTTTTTCCAAAAGAACTCCAAATTTCATTTCAGAATTCCAATGACAATTAAAAATAATTTTTTGCCGCATGTTTTTCACAGATTTTGTAAATTTTATTGGATGTATGGAGAATAGGATGAAAAATAACTATGGCATTTGTAATAACACCTTACCTATATTTCTAATTAAGAAAAAAGCGGATTATCAAAATATATCAAGATACATAAGAACAAATTCAATGTTACAGAACGTTATAATCCATGCAAAGATAATAAATATTTCTAGTAAAAGTTGTGCCAACGACACATAGCCGTTAGCAATCGTTAAATATATTAGAAAGATTAAAATTCATTTTATGTAATATAGCATATAAGTTCCAAATTTACTATAGATCATTAATTATTATTTTATTATCAATCTTTTATTTAATTATTATTTCAAAATAAAATAAATAGAAATAAAATCTCTTAACCAAAAAAAATGAGCATGATTCATTTACTATTATAACAAGAAATCCGCGTGAATATTATATAATTTCAAATGGGTGCAAAAGATACAAAGTTAGAGATTACGTGTGATATTTTTTATGGAATAAAATAATTTCTAGAGACCACTTTTAATATTTCATAAAACTGTTGCTTTTAAGTGCATTTCTTTAAATAACAAATTTATATTAGACAATTTAATAATTTAATAAATGATGTGAGTTAAATTAAATTATTTTATTCTATTATTTGGACTTATTGCTAGTGTTCCGATCCTATTTCAAAATACAATCCGAATTAGATCCGGATTTTCTTGATCAAATCCGAATTATAAATCCTTATCCTTAAATATTTAGGATCTATCCTTATTTTTAGGATCCATCCTTATTTTTAGGATCCATCCTTATTTTAAGGATCCATCCTTATTTTTAGGATTTATCTTTATTTTTAAGATCCATTCTTATTTTTAGGATTTTTTATTGTAGCAGCGGACGTTAATTTATCACACCCAGATTTATTAGTAGATCATCACCCCGTCGTCATTTTCATAGTACAGGACTGTGACAAATAAACGACCGAAAAGAATTCACTAAAAATATTGTCACGTGTGTCACGTGTATATATATAATCCGGATTATAATCCGAATTATAATCCGGATGATCCGTATCCGTAATCCGTTTTTAATTCGGATGAATCCTATAATCCGAATTTGGTTATTTTAAAAGGATTTATCCGAAATAAAAACGGATTACGGATACGGATCATCCGGATTATAATTCGGATTATAATCCGGATTATATATATACACGTGACACACGTGACAATATTTTTAGTGAATTCTTTTCGGTCGTTTATTTGTCACAGTCCTGTACTATGAAAATGACGACGGGGGTGATGATCTACTAATAAATCTGGGTGTGATAAATTAACGTCCGCTGCTACAATAAAAAATCCTAAAAATAAGAATGGATCTTAAAAATAAAGATAAATCCTAAAAATAAGGATGGATCCTTAAAATAAGGATGGATCCTAAAAATAAGGATGGATCCTAAAAATAAGGATAGATCCTAAATATTTAAGGATAAGGATTTATAATTCGGATTTGATCAAGAAAATCTGGATCTAATTCGGATTGTATTTTGAAATAGGATCGGAACACTAGCTCAGATTCTTTGTTATTTGATATGATTTTAAATCGAAAAAAAAAGATTAAAAGACATTGAAATTGGGATTCTATATCATTTTAAGCAAGGTAATATGTAAAATAATTAATTTTTTACTAATGATTAAGAGCTAATAATTAATTTTTTTAATTAATTATTTTATTTTTGTAGAGAATACCAATATTTATAAGATTTTCCTTGAATGTAACAGCCATAATCTGGCTCCGTAAGATTCACAATTCAACCAGACCCTAGAAGCAGCACTTAAACTCTAAACCTGGTTCCGTCATGCCCTAAATAAAATTTATAATTATTCTGCTAAAACGTAATGAGAGAGAAAGAAAACAAAACAGTGTACAAGTATCACATGATCTTAATGGATATCATTTCGTAACTTATTAAACTGCAAGAAAGAAAGAATGAATAAATTAAAAAAAATCGTTAATGGCCGTTCTTATGTTGAGCAAAGATCGACTCTTGTTTAAAGTATAAATTCATTTGGCATTCCTATAATGATTCTTTTCCATCATCTGAGCTCATTTGAATTTTTTTTATACCCATTGTGAGAATCTTAAGTCAATGTTGAAATTGTTATCAACAACTGAGAACTCGGACAACATAAAGAGGCAAATATTGAATGAATTACAACACATGAAGGAAAATATTAATTTGGTTTGGGAATGGATAGAAAAATATATTGAATTCTGAGTGTGGTTATGATTATGTACATATGTTAGTTCAACCATTTTTAAATAAAAAATTATTTTGAGCACAATAAATGGAATTTTGAAAAATATAGTAAAACGACAAATATTATAAATAATTACAAGAAAATTACAATATAAATGACAATAAAATTTTTTAATTATTTTTATTCTTTATTATTATTTATAGATTAGATAAAAACTATAGTAATTTAAGATAATATTTTTTAAATCCTAATTCAGAAGTTTTTTATAAGTTAAAAGTTTAGGTAATTATGATTTATTAATATGCAGAAAAAAAATTTATTTATTTATTGAATAAGCACAACTAAAACTTTGTATTTTCCTTATTACAAACTTATTAATTTAGTAAACATTTAGTATTTTCTAATTATTAACATTGAGTTATTTTCGCTTACAAAATTTAATTTAAGTTCCTATTATAATAAAATCTATTGGCATTAAAAATCGAATCATTAAAAAATCAACAATAGAGATATGCATAATTATAACATCAATAATAATATTGAATAACATTGATAACATTAAATAAATAGTAAACAAATTACAAAATGAAAATAAAAGTGAAAATGAGAATATAATTGATATAGTGAAACGGATTAATATTTGAAGGTATGTTTTATCATTAATGTAAACATCTAATATATCTAATAACAATTATATTCACTTTAAATAATAATAATGATAAAAAAAGGTTGATAACAATAGATGTAGCATTCCTTAAATTGAATTGAAAAAGAAAGAGAAATGGCGAATAATTTCATTATTATCAGTTATGAATACATAAATTGATAGTTTTTACTAAAATTTTCTTCAATCCCATATGAAATAAAAAAATTAATTCAATATACATAATAAAATATTCAAATGAGTAATTTAAATTCCTGTTTGCCATTCTCAAACCTTTTCTGGCATGTTTTTAACATTAATTTGATTGTTGCTACAAGGCTTACACATAGATTTTTAGTTTTTTAAAAGTTAAATAAACCGGACTAACCGTAATTTTGAAAAACTTGTACCGAAAAATGTGATACTTATTACATCATCACAAAAAGTTTATGGTTACATATTAGTTTATATAATTTATTTTATTATTCATTTTCATTATTAAATATTAACAGATATCGGATGTTTAATTGTATGTTGGCCTAAGATATTATCAATTGCGTCAATTGCAACAGTACAATATTATTGTTACAGACCACACCATGATCCAATTTTTATCTTCCATTGATGATTAATAATATTTCGAAATAAAAATAAATCATTACTTTATTACTTTATTTCTTGTTGACTAATTTCATTACATCACTACATGCCTGCAATATTTATTTTTAATTATTCACACTTAAATAAAATTCATGTATAAGATTTCGTGCATATTTATATTTATATTAATCTCTTCCACTTTGCGTCCACTCTTCACCGTCCACATACGATCGGGATCCATTTTCAAATATTCTTCCCCAAATAAATCTCAAAAGGTGATGATTTCGACTCTTCTACAATTGATTCTCTTGTTCAGCATCAATGTAATTACGTAAACTAGGTTTAGGCATTCAAATAATATTTAGACGTTTAGAAAAGATAAACAAATTGCCGAAATTAATTCAAAATTTGGACTTTTGACATTATGCCATTAATGAATTGATTTCCCAGTTTTTGTTCTTTTTCAATTTCATTGTCTATTAATCATTTAACAAGTTTAGAAAGTTCAGAAAATCAAACTTAAATAATTAAACTTGTTATCGTTGTTGTCATTGTGGATATTATTAAAAATAAAAATTAATGTTACTTATTACTACATATTGGTTGGATTACTAAGTTTTTTATCATATGACTAAATGCGTAAAATTTGTCACACCTGTTGAATATCAATTTTTATTATGTGAAAACCATATTAACCATATTTGTAAACGCATGTGCGTTAAAAAACAAAACCCTAAAAAATGTTTTTGTTGCACAAGCAAGCTATTTTATTTGTTAAATTATTATTAATAAAAAATCGAATTCAAAAAATGATAAGAAATTTTATGGACGTAAACAGAGAATAAAATAAATTTTATCGGGAAAATATTTTCACGTTACCAAATGTAAATTATGATCTAACCTATATCTGATTCATTGACAATTTTTTCCGGTTTATTCTCGTTTTACGCTTTGTGGTACATAAAATATTTGAAATAAGCCAATTTTATTTTTTTTCCGTTTGTTCTTATTCGTAAATAATAGAAAATGACTACAAAATTTTATGATCGTTTATCAAATGATCTCACTCAACTTCTTGAAAACCCTATTGATTATAATGTCACAATTGAAGTTGGTGAAGCACCAGTCAGCCAAATTTTTGAAGTTCATTCTTACATTTTACAATCTCGTAGTCCTTATTTTAAAAAGAAATTTAATGAATCTCCGTTCAACGAAAATCATGTCAAAGAGTTAAAAATTCCTAATATTTCTGTTAAAGTATTTAATTTCATTATCAAGTAAGCATAATTTATTTATAAATTTTAATAAAATTATTTAATAAATTATTTAATAAATATTATAATATATATAATTTAGGTATATTTATGGAGGAACAATTACATTAGAAAAATTAGAAAATTCGATTATTTTTGACCTCTTGATGGCTTCTCATGAACTTGATCTTGATGAATTAGTAGAGCATCTCCAAACTCATTTTGTTACCAACAATGCCTCATGGTTAAGGTTAAATTTTTCTCACATTTATCAAACAAGTTATCAAGTGAAAAACTTTAAGATTATTCAAAATTTTTGCGATAATATAATTGCCAAGCATCCTAATACTATTTTTGAATCGGGAGATTTTAATTCTCTTCCTGAATACATATTAATTTCCATCATTAGATTAGATGATTTGCAATTAGAAGAATATAAAATTTGGGATTACGTAATTCAATGGGGAAAGGCTAAAAATTCAAATTTACCAGCAAATCTTAATGAATGGACTAGTGATAATTTTTTAACTTTAAAAACAACTTTGAAGAATTGTCTTCCTCATATTAGGTATTTTAATTTTTCAGGTGAACAGGTAGTAAACAAACTTTATCCTTACCAACAACTTTTTGAACCTAAGCTGTTGTTAGATATCAATACTAAATTTCTAGCTCCTAACAATCCAATCTCTGCGACAATATTACCACCTCGAAATATCTTGAATGTAACACTTCCCACTAGAACTAATCCAATTCCTTCTAATATTATTACTGATGAGCATGCATTAGAAGTTTCATCTTGGATCGACAGAAAAGAAACTCCTTATACTGAAAACAACCCATATGAATTTAAATTACTTGTTAGAGGAAGTAAAGATGGGTTTGATGTTAAAACTATTTTTGAAATTTGTGATAAAGTATCAAAAACAGTTATTGTTATAAAAGTGGAAGGTACTGGAGAAATCATTGGTGGTTATAATCCTCTTGAAATCTATAATAATATTAGTGGAAATTGGTATCGTAGTCAAGATAGTTTTGCATTTTCATTGAAAACTGAAAATCTGAAAAATTCTATTGTAAGTAGGGTGAAATATTTCGCTAATGCTATTTATTATGATTCAGGAAGGTCATATTTGCAATTTGGCAATACGTTAAATTTACGTGGCAATTTAAAGACTGGGAAGAATAGCCTTTGTCGTGATTATTTTAAATATGAAAAGCAAATTTGTTCTAATGAAGGTGAATTTTCGGTTGAAGAATTTGAAGTTTTCAAAGTTTCACCACATCATATTATTCATTTTTAATTTATATAAATTTAGTATCATTTAATTTATATTTTTTATTCATTTTCTACAAATTAGGTGAAGCTTATTATTATCTTTTTCTTTGTATTTTCTTTGTAAATTTGAGACATCGATAAGAAGAATAACAATTTGACCCTATCATAAATTTTTGATAACTAATGAATATAAAAATATTTCAATAAAAAAAAAATTTTCAATACAATCTTTTGATGGTTTAAAATTTATTTTTTTATGACGATTTAACTCTAGAACAAACATTTCCAACAAGTTGCCATTATTATTGTTGTTGATGTTGTTATTTAATAATGATTCTTCTTGTTTTTTACATTTCCATAATTGCAAGAAATAATGATGATGATAATAATAATGATGATGATGATAATGATTTTAATAATGATAATAATTGATTTTTTATTTAAGATTATTTCATATCACAAATAAAAATATTTACTAGTGATCATGGCCATACATGTGCATCTGGTAAATCTTTCATTTCTATTACTTATATTGTTCATATCAATATCGTTCTTATAATTATTCTTTTCTCAAAAGAATGATCTAATAATAAATAATTTTCCGAATATATGTATTTATGTAAATGTTGATTCCGCTACGATTCTTCCTCTTTTTAAAATAATTCTTCTTTACTTGAATTTAGTTAGTTTCATTATTATAACTCAACCTAACAACTATGAATACTCATAACATTATTAACACGTGTCACATGAATAATCTCGTAAATAATCTCATGAATATTCGTAACATTAACAAAACAAACAAATATTATTAATAATTAGGTGCTGTTAATTCCTGACTAGTCAAGATTAGCTTTTTTCTAATTTCTATTACCAAATTCAATAATTTATCATTGCATCAAATATTCAGGACTAAAATCACTTCCCAAATTATTAAGACAATTTAACTGCGATTTCTTTTTCAGAATGTTAAATAAAAATGTGACTCGTGATGAATATTTAGAATTTTTGGATCGACAATGAAAATTATTATTCTCTATTTTCTCTTTTCGTTTATTCGCTTCTCTCTTCTTTTCATCTTTTATATAATATATACATATAATACAAATGTTGCTCCTAGTATTATAATTAGATTTTTATAATTGGAGTAAATTAAAGATCAGATGAAGCTCCCGGTTTGGAAGTGGGTGGCCGATTTTCAGCGCATTCGCATGAAATTTTCAGGATATAGCCTGTCTGCTTTTGATCACGCAGACAGGATATAACCTAACCCCCTATTGTTCCACGCAGAAACGGAAAAAATGACGGCTAACAAAATAATAATTGTCGATCTGCGTGGGGCAAAGCAGACAGGTTATATCCTGAAAACTCATGCGAATGTGGTGCCGATTTTGGATGGTATTGCTCATTTTGGGATGTTTCACTGATCGTCGTGGTCATATGTGGTTAGTACATGTTCGTATTTGTTAGGTGTTACAGATTTTGTGTCATCCTTTAGGAAATCCGGTGACATTTGTGGACTGGGCTTGTCCCAAAAGAGCTTTGTGTTTGTTTGATACAGGTTAATATCGTCTTGAAGAGGATTAGCCTGTGTAAATCATTTCCTTAGTGCCTGAAATGGATGTTGCGATGATTTTATTATATAAATAAATAAATAATAAATAATAATAAATAAATAATAATAAAAAATAAATAAATAAATATAAAAAAAAAAAAAAAAATATTATTATTAAAGGATTACCTAATCGCTACATATTTGGAAATGCTGATCGCTTATTAATCGCGTGGATCCGGCAAGGAATTTTGACCATGTGCAAATTTGATATTTATATAAGAAAATTTACCAATAAATTTCTAGCTGATAATTTATATAAAATATTTTGAATAAAAAATCCCGAAATTTTTTTACACATTTAATTTTTTTTAATTTATTTAATTTAAAATATTTATTAATTAAATAAACAGAAATTACTTTTAAAAGGTAAATTTTTTTAAATAAGATAATTTCTCCAAAAAAAATGTAAAAACTGTTTACATTTCTTATTATATTTATTTCTCCAGTTAAAAAATAATAATAATTTGCAACATGCCAAAATAATTTTTAGAATGTGAAAATAATAATAAACTAGCTAAATAATATTATTGTTATTTCTGTCATTATTACAATCATCATTATTGTTGTTATCATTAGAAAGAATTATTATTCTTATATCTTAGATGCAATATGCTAATTATATGTTTATCAAGTTAAAACAAGCTTTAATAAAATATTTAATGCTTATACTAAAGTAAATTTATACTAGTAAATATATGCTTCTCTTTAATATTATCATAACATAATATTTTCAATACTTATGCAAAAATATATTACATTATTTTATAAAAATAAAATAGATATGGTATTTATTGCAAATTTTATTCATTATTTATAAAATTCTCAAAATAGGGAAATTGAAAATATTAATTAAAATTCCTATTTAACATATTGCTTTATACTAAAATTTTAATTATCTAATTAATTAACAATTAATTTATAGCTTATTCTTCTCACTTCTAAATTAAATTAAATTGATAATATATTATACAAATTTATTTTTATTTATTATTATAATTATTTTATCATTTTTATTATTTTATTTTATTAAAATTTTCAAGAAAATGATTTAATAATTTTTTATAAAGTTTTAAAGACTAATTTTGCAATTTGTATAATTTATATTGTAAATTAGAATATTTTGACAGTTCTTTTTTTTGAAAATAGCAATTTAATTTTTTTATAACACAATAAATACAATGCAATTTCACTTTTTTTTTACCTCTTAATAATGTTTCTCATTAAACAAATGTATTCTAGATATTATTTTTCTTTCTTTATAAAAATTCATTTTATTAAAATAAAAATAGTTTAATATCTTGTGATCTATATTTTCTATATTTGAACTTGCTTTACTCTAACCTTCTCACTTTTTTTACTTTAATCTATTTTTTTTAATTTCTGAAGAATTTTTTTTTCTAAATTAAAAAAAATGATTGTTATATCTTTATTCTGCATGATCAATAATTTGTTGAATTTGAATGGTGTTTTGAATAAATTATGCATTCAAGGTTATAGAAATTGTTTGAATTTTTTGAAAAGCATTGTGTTTTTGATATTTTTATTTTTGGAATAAGTGTCTGGATTTGAAGATTTTTACTTTGGTTTTGAAATCTGGGACCTTTGAGGATAGAGTTTGTACTGTAGCGGTCTGCCCAGAACAAGGAGTAAAGTTACATCAATCAGTCCCACTAAATCGAACTCTCGTCACACTCTTTTCATACTAACTCAACGTACTTTTATATGCAATATTTCATAACGCCCACTATCCGCCAGTAGAATCAAGCAGTCACTTGCCTACTTGCAACGAATAGATATATAAAATAAACTCTAACACAGTACACACAGGTGCGATCTGAAGGTATGTGAGTAAGTGGAGTAAAAGTATCTTTTTATAGCTCACTACGCAAACTTCCGAATCTTAGCTTCAGACTTTATTCAGTAACTTTATTCAAGAAATTACAAAATTAGTAATAGAGGTATTACGGGCTGTTAACCGTTTCTCACCAATATTACCGTTATCACGAAATAAAAATATTAAAACGTATCAAATTATTACGGTGAATATTGAAACTTTTAAACTTATTGCAAAGATGTAACAAAAAAATATATCACTGCTTTGGCGTGTTTTAGCATCAGGAAATTTTTTATGTCGGAGGCTATTGTAATAATTTTGTTTTCAAAGGTTATTGAAGGTTATCGGACCAATAACCTTTGCAAATATTACGTTTATTATGATAAAGTGAAAGTTATTGAAGGTTATCGATATTAATAACCTCCGGAGTATTACGTTTTATTAATAAAAATGAAGGTTTTCGGTACCAATAACCTTCGTAAATATTACGTTTATGTTGGAGGTATTCGAAGGTTATCGGAATGAAGGACTTCGAAGGCTTACGCTTAAAAAAATTTACTGATGCTATCTCTGTTGCTAAATCGAAACAATATATTTCTATCTTTATTATTTATTTTTATTATAAGATGCGAACCAAAAGATTATTTATTATTTTATTACAAATTAGATGAAAGATTTTTGTAATTATTCGAAATGTGCCAAAAGAAAATTAAAAATTATGAAAATTGTAAAATGAGCCGATCCCTTTCACATCCAAAATTACCAGTCTATTTTATACACTTTCGAACTTGTTTTCCTTCATCCTGCGTTGTCGTGTCTAAACACGTTCTTTTCTATTTTTAAAGATAACACACAAGGATGAAATACTTCATACAAAGATAAATAATCTGTCATCTAGATGGTAACACACTCATCCGGTTACACTGTCATCTCAATGTCATCTCCTGTAACCTTTGCAACATTTCGAAATCCCGTGTACATCCCATGTGGAATTCGTGCACCCTCAAACATTTCTTCCTTCAAGGGGGAGCTCCTGCGACCCCACACTCATACCCCATAAATCGCTTATTAGTTGCAAATGCATTTCGCTGCACATCTTTAGTAATCTTTTGTACTCCTGTTTCGGAAGCCTGTAGATCCAGTCAGATGTGACCAGTTGGAGATTCTTTGGTCGCAGCATTCCGACTGCTTGTGCGAGAAATCTTAACCTTTGCGCTATCTGGTATGTCCGTGATCTGTTCTAATGGAAATACTCTTGCAACTCGTGTTTTATTGACGTAGCCGTATGGGTTTTTTAAAAAACAGATATATATTCTTCGAGCTTTCTATAAGCATTTACCCGCTGTCCGTTAGAATTATCTGGGTCTGTGGCTACAGAGAGCAGCCTGGCTATGTCGTGATCAAACACTGCTTCCGTAAGATCGTGTACTTCTTCGGGTGTAGTTATTGTATCCAAGACATATGGGAATAACATATTGTTCTCTCGCTACACCACTTCATTACACGTAGGTCCTCCCAGGTTTATTGCGTAACCTTCTGTTACCAGATATGCTCCCGTATCATCTAGTATAAGCTGTGCGCCTCTTGATAGTTCTAATAACTCTTCACGTAATCTGTTGACTCGTTCACAAAAGCTTTTGGAGATTTGTAGGTGGGTCATGTTAAATGTTCTTAGTCGTGTTTCAGAAAATGTCGCATTTTATCATTGCCTCTCATGCATGGCTATTGTTCTCTGTTATCTCATGTGAGATAAAACCCCTTTGTTTATAAGACCTTAGGCGATTTCTGTGTGCAGGTCGGTAGTTCAATACTTTTCCGTTGCTAGTCCTCAATATGTATGATCCATTTCCCAAAACTTGATAAATGAAATAGGGTTCTGTCCATTTGTTCCGAAACTTGTCGCTGTCGCGGGCGTACTTTTCTACATCCCACTTACAGTTCTTTTAAGGAGTTTATAGTCCTTCCCGTTAGGTACAAGACTTTCAGTTTGGGTATTACTTTACTTTTAGAAGGCACCAGTTAGTTTTTAGTTAGAACTAACAAACTAATTATTCTTTCAAGTAATTACAACTTCGTTACTTTCATTAATAACTTCTCTATTACTTTTATTAATAATTTTATTTATTAATAACTTCCTTTAATAATAAATCCTTTTATTATTAAATCTTAGAACTTCCTTTATTACGGACTTCCTTTATAGATAACTTCCTTATAATTCATACTTTAAATACTTTCATCTTTTATTAAAGATATCATCTTTAATTCATTATTACTTCCTTTATTAAACAATTTTAATAAACATTATATCAAATAAATACGATAATAAATCTCTTTAATTATTTTTATTTAATATTTATTAATATTTTATTTAATGGTCACTTCCTAATAATACAATTATATTTTTATAATTATAATATTAACTTCCAACTTCCTTGAGCTTCAAAAGCTCTGAGCTAAAAATTGAAAACTAATAATTCAGAAATTAACTAGCTGAGGGAATCAAATCAAATAAATTCCCTTTTTATATTTTTCTAGACTACTGTGCCATTATTGTATACTAGTATCATTGGTCAATATATTTATCATATAACTTACTAAATATATACTATATGTTATACTAATGGTTAATGTTAATTAATAATAATTGTTACTGATTAATACTAATTTAATGATAACTAATAATAATTATACAATATTTGTGTAACTATATCACGTGAACATGTGACTTGTGTTACTTATATTTTGCGTGACTAAACTATTTGACTTCCTATTTATATGTTAATAAATGTTATTAAGTATTACTAATTGTTATTAATAAAATTACTATCTTACTATTTATAATTTCATCTGTTAATTGATTATTTCTAATAAAATACAGGGTTAGATAATATAATGGTTTTATGTTTTAATATATTTGTATTATGTTAATTCCATCCGGTAACATCGCCATAAACATTTTGTAAATCTGATCGATATTCTAGTACCATATCGTTGTTTCTGTACGTCATAATACAGATTCTTTTATTATAAGCCCTCTTTTGTCGTGCTTGGGCATCTTTTATGTTCTTGGACACTTTGATCTTGTTGTCTGCAAATACTCCTACCATCTCACTAATTCTTCTATTGATTAGGTCCTCATACTGTCTTTCGTTAATTTCCGTGGCTGGCCATGTTACTATATCAAGCTCTATGGACAATGTAGACGCGTAACCATAGAGTAGGTAAAAGGGTTCGTACTTTGTCGTCCTATTTCTAATGGTCTGATACGCGAAAAGTGCTGGAGGTATTAACACATCCCAGTCGTATGCTGTCTCTTGTACGCATTTTTTCAGAGCCCTACATAAGGTCTGATTGTACCGCTCTGTCAGGCCATTGCTCTGAGGGTAATATGCAGACGTAAGTCTATGATGGGATCCCATTATCTCTACTAGGTTCGCTACTACTTGGCTGACAAATACTGCTCTTCTATCTAACAGTATCTCTCGTGAACATCTGTGATGACATATTATTTTATCGTATAGGAACCATGCGACAGTCATCGCATCTACCTTTTCTATTGTTTTAACTTCCGGCCATTTCGTGAAATAGTTCGTAGCTACTATAATGTATTTTTTCTTTGTGGACGTCAGAGGTCCCACGATGTCTATTCCTAGTCGGTCGAATGCTTGCCCTACTTTAATGGGTCGCATTTCTTCAGTTCTCATAGGTTTGCCTTGTCGTTGGCACGCGTCACAGGATTTTATATAGTTCCTCACGTCTATGCCCATGGTGGCCAGAAATATCACTTTCTTGTTTTATCGATTGTTGCTTTTATGCCAAAATGTCTCGCATTTGGTACACCATGCATATTATGTAGCAGTTTTGTTACGTCGCTCTTTAATATTACCTGTAATAGGTTGTCATCCTTATTGCGTTTGAATAATAAATTGTCTTGTACGATATAATGATTCGCCTGCTGCCGTAATTGTCGTCGTTGCTCACTTGTCCAGTTCGGGGGAAAAGTGTGATTGATTAAATACTCAGTTATTTGATTGTAAATTTCTGTGTCCATTTCGAAAGGTTTCGTAAGTCCTCTACTGTTTATTTGAGTTTCCTGGTTTCTTTTATTATTTTTAAGACTAGATCCGGGATAAAGTGTCTGCATTGGCATTAAGACGCCCTTATTTATGACATCAGAAAATTTTAAAGGGCGAAAATTTTTTCGAAAATTTTTGAAGTGAAAATTTCCAGAAGATTTCTGCATAAAATTTGCGAAAATTTTCACTTTGAAAAATTTTCGAAAAACTTGTGCAAATTTCTGCAAATTTTCGTGGAAAAATAAAATAAAAAAAATTCTTATTTTAATTTAGCTAATCAAATCATGTCACACTTAAACAAATGTGATAAAAAAATTTTATTTAACAATATTAAAATTTTAACATTTCTTCTAAAATATCTTTTTTAAAAATTTAAGAAGAATAATAATGGAAGCAAGAATCGTAGAAGCTAAATAATAATAATAATAATAAACCGTAGTGCAAGGCTAAATAATAATAATAATAATAATAATAAAACCATGGGGTTATAATAATAATAATCGAAAACTCTATATCACACCAGTGGTGTTGAGCACCATACCTCGTGCAGCAGGGGTTAGGGTTAGGGTTTTTCATGGGTAGTGTATTTATCACCATATGTCACACCCTTCAAATATCAATTTTTATTAGATATTCTAGGGACTTAGAATTTTTTTACACACAGAAACTATATTTGTCACAACGCTAATATTTGTCACATAGACTTTCACGTGAATAGTTTCCAATCATCTTGTTATCATGTGCCTATTTATTTAATCATGTGTTTTATTTTTATTGGTTGAAAAATCACTGGTATTGAACACCACTGGTGTGATTTAGCAATGTCAATAATAATAATAATAATAATAATAAAACCGTGGGGTTATAATAATAATAATCGAAAACTCTATATCACACCAGTGGTGTTGAGCACCATACCTCGTGCAGCAGGGGTTAGGGTT
Organism: Diversispora epigaea; assembly: GCA_003547095.1. Classification (NCBI taxonomy): domain Eukaryota; kingdom Fungi; phylum Glomeromycota; class Glomeromycetes; order Diversisporales; family Diversisporaceae; genus Diversispora; species Diversispora epigaea. Next base: position 354,893 of record PQFF01000415.1, read on the forward strand.
AGGGTTTTTCATGGGTAGTGTATTTATCACCATATGTCACACCCTTCAAATATCAATTTTTATTAGATATTCTAGGGACTTAGAATTTTTTTACACACAGAAACTATATTTGTCACAACGCTAATATTTGTCACATAGACTTTCACGTGAATAGTTTCCAATCATCTTGTTATCATGTGCCTATTTATTTAATCATGTGTTTTATTTTTATTGGTTGAAAAATCACTGGTATTGAACACCACTGGTGTGATTTAGCAATGTCAATAATAATAATAATAATAATAATAAAACCGTGGATAAGAATTGTAGTTAAATAATAATAATAATAAACCCGTGAGGCAAGAATCGTGGGGGATAAATAATAATAATAATAATAATAATAAAACTGTAGGAACAAGAATCGTGGGGGCTAAAAATCGTGGGAGACAAAGGAAGAAGAAAAAGAAGAATAATAATAAAACCGTGGGGCTATAATAATAATAATAATAATAAAACCGTGGGGGCTAAATAATAATAATAATAATAATAAAATCGTAGGCTATAATAATAATAATAATAATAATAAAATCGTAGGGACAAGAATCGTGGGGGCTAAAAATCGTGGGAGAAGAAAAAGAAAAATAATAATAAAACTGCGGGGGCTGTAATAATAATAATAATAATAATAATAATAACAAGAATCGTGGAGGCTAAATAATAATAATAATAATAAAACCGTGAGGGCTAAATAATAATAAAAATAAAATCATAGGGATAAGAATTGTGGGAGCTAAAAATCGTGGGAGATGAAACCGTGTGAGTAAGAATCGTGAGGGTTAAAAACCGTGAGAGACAAGAATAATAATAATAACAAAATCATGAGGGCTATAATAATAATAATAATAATAATAATAAAACCGTGTAGGCTATAATAATAATAATAATAATAAAACCGTGGGGTTATAATAATAATAATAATAATAATAATAATAATAATAATAAAACCGTGGGCTATAATAATAATTATAATAAAATCGTGGAGGCTATAATAATAATAATAATAATAATAATAAAACCGTGGGGCTATAATAATAATAATAATAATAATAATAAAAATAAAATCGTAGGGATAAGAATCGTGGGAGCTAAAAATCGTAAGAGGCGAAACTGTGGGAGTAAGAATCGTGAGGGCTAAAAACCGTGAGAGACAAGAATAATAATAATAACAAAATCGCGAGGGCTATAATAATAATAATAATAATAATAATAAAACTGTGGGGTAATAATAATAATAATAATAATAATAATAATAATAAAATCATAGGGATAAGAATCGTAGGAGCTAAAAATCGTGAGAAACGAAACCGTGGGAGTAAGAATCGTAAGGGCTAAAAACCGTGGGAGACAAAAATAATAATAATAACAAAATCGCGAGAGCTATAATAATAATAATAATAATAATAATAATAATTTTTTTTTTTTTTTTTTGTTTCAGCGAGGCCTCGCCTCAAATTTTATTAATTAGAAAAACAGAAAGTTTCTTATACATAAGATACATAACTTATTCTAATGACTATTAGTTAAAGATGAGACTCAGACTAACCCGAAAGGACATGCCTGCAACCTATCGCCTGACAATAACAATTGCCCTCAGCATGTTAAGGCCTCGCCGAACAACCTATTTTATATAACCAAGTCCAATTACAGCTATCTTTGATAACATGATTATATATAAATCTATTTAATGAAAATAAAAAAGAAATTTTGTTTCTACTATAATTATGATTGTTTTTATTTATAATGTTTGTTACACCTTGTGTAGTATTGTTGAGTACACTATTGTTATCTGTATTATTGGTCTGAGATGTTACTGTTGTATCAAGTGTCTCGTTACAGACTTTTTTTTTCTATTTATTATTACTGATTCCATTCTCAGTTTCCCACTTTTTAACCGTTGTACATCTATTCTTCCAAATATGAGTATGTAAGAAGAGTTTAAATTGGTTAAATACGTCATCTATTATTTAATCAGCTAACTCATGTGTTACAACTTTTTGCAAAACTATATCATATACAGTTATCGGGATCAATCCCAACATGACATCAATAAATGATAAGTGATCCGCGTCTCGCGTGCTCATATCTCGNTTAAGGCCTCGCCGAACAACCTATTTTATATAACCAAGTCCAATTACAGCTATCTTTGATAACATGATTATATATAAATCTATTTAATGAAAATAAAAAAGAAATTTTGTTTCTACTATAATTATGATTGTTTTTATTTATAATGTTTGTTACACCTTGTGTAGTATTGTTGAGTACACTATTGTTATCTGTATTATTGGTCTGAGATGTTACTGTTGTATCAAGTGTCTCGTTACAGACTTTTTTTTTCTATTTATTATTACTGATTCCATTCTCAGTTTCCCACTTTTTAACCGTTGTACATCTATTCTTCCAAATATGAGTATGTAAGAAGAGTTTAAATTGGTTAAATACGTCATCTATTATTTAATCAGCTAACTCATGTGTTACAACTTTTTGCAAAACTATATCATATACAGTTATCGGGATCAATCCCAACATGACATCAATAAATGATAAGTGATCCGCGTCTCGCGTGCTCATATCTCGAGAAATATGAAGTTCCTTTAATGCTTCTAGTGTTTTGCACATATTTTTGCATGTATCTCCACATGCTATGGTAGTCGTCTTGCTTACTAACAAATTAATAAGTTTATTTCTGCATGAGTGTATATCAATTAAATTTTTTGGACATGTCAACACATGTACTTGATCTTCTTTTTTTAGATTGCACCGGATACAAGAATCGTTTTCATATATCTTTGGGAATCTGTCCTTTAACTTCTCTAGTGTGGGCAGTTCATTATTAAATAATTTAACATTAAAAGCTCTTTGCCAGGTTTCCTTGTTATCAGTTACATTGCGATCAATATAAGAAAGCATTGTTGTTCTCCATGACGATTCCCACTGAATCTGCTTGCTTTTAAAAGCAGAAATTGTAGAGATGTTCCGATTGAGCAGTCTCCATTTTATCGAGTGTTTGGCCTTACCCAATTTTTTAGTAAAATGTCTTAAAGACTCCTCAATTGTTTCTGTATTCCAACAACTCACTGTATTTACAGACGTTAAAGACTGCAAGTCTGGAAAGCATACAAGTTTAAGACAACCTTCTCTTGCTAATTTATCTGCTGTTTCATTGTGGATAACTCCCAAGTGCGCTTTAACTTTTTCCAGCTGGAGTGTTAAGTTCTGAACGTTAGCTATTTCTTTTATAGCTTTGACGATTGTCCAATTTTTAAGTTTCATATGTGCTTTTCTTGGGTTGGAAGCTGCATTAGCTATAGCATCAATAGCCGCCTGGCTATCCATAAAAATACATAACCTTGAACGCTTTGGGGTAGCATAAACTGTTGTCAGAATTGCCATAAGTTCCGCACGTGTCGACGACGCAAAATTTTCTACTTTACCACTAAAATTAAACTCTGTATCATTCTCGTCAAGTGCATACCACCCGCAACCTATTGTTGTTACATGTGAATTATTATTATCATTTTTAATTAAAGATTCATTCGTATATATCCTAATTGATATACTACTAGAAAGTTTTAAACAAATGTCATCAAGTTTAGTCTGAACGTTTTCTTGTGTCCAGAAATTTTGAAATTTAGTGAATATAGTTGTTCTATCTCTTGCATTATTACTAATGTAAACAGTTGGAGGGTCTATGGTACGTATTGAACCAACTGGTAATGAATCTTCTATAATTTTACCTATACCGTCTCTAATGGCATTCTGAGATGAGCGAAGTCGGAGTCTATTTGAACGATCTGGAGTTGATCGTAGTGACACTACACTTCTAACCACATTTATACTAACGGATTTTGCCATGCTCGTCTTGATAAGACATACATCTTGATTTTTAAGATTGGTAACAAGGCTCCTGTCACCTTGGGTACAGCCCGTGCATTTTTCTAAAACTGAGTTTCCCGAGCTCTGTGAGCTAACTTCTTTGGTATGATGTTGAATTGTGAATTCGTCTTTATTAAGCATTTTTCTTTTTTTTCCAATAAGTGAGTGAGTTCCTTCATCATTTTGTATTGCTACCCAATTAATACTATTGCTTTGTTTACCAATATTCCAGTTACATATATTATATCGTTCACCTAACGTTGCCTGCATTTCTGCCGACAAGACGCGTGTTTTAATATCTGTTAATAATTTGTTTTCAAGTGTTTTGAACCAACCAGGTTTAGGGCCCGTCGGTCATTGTTAGTAATTTCTTGCCAGTGTAAGAGTATTTTACAATTATGTGAAACTAACTGTTCCAGAAACATCAGTTGCCTGTTTCGCAGACTTTTTCTGATCAACCGATATTGACTTTTATCATCTAATATCTCTTCTATTGTGATATTACCCCTTAATTAATAGATTGTCGTTAAGATTTTTGGATAACTTGAATGTCAGATTATGTGTTTTACAAATAACTAATATATTGTTTATCAGGGACCGTCCCCGTTTAGTTTTCATTGTAAATAACGATTCGGTTATACTTTGTCCTGACCAAAAAGAATTTTGGAGGTGTTGTAGGCGTACACGCGTGGAGCAACCCAACATACCTTTATTGTTTAATCTATTAAACAAATTATTACTTTGCATTTGTAACTAACGATCTCACAAATGACATACATCATACGCTTCTTTTGCATGTATTAGAGCATTTGGCGCCGTAATGGGAAGTAACGCCTTATTTTTGATCATCGAAATGAATTTAGTTGTAATCTTTAAACATTCCTTTTCTGAAAGCGTCATATCATTTAGACTATACTCTAGCATTGGTATTACAACCGCATTGAAAATATAAATTGCTTGTTTATCTGTAATGGGTTTTCCTTTAAGAATATTGACCATATAATTTGTTAACTTTTTAAGTCGATCCTTTTGAAACTGTTTGGAACCATTTTTCGTAACATAGACTCCAAGTGATCTAACGGGATAGTCCTTTGCTACAGGGTATAATGTTTCATCTCTCATTAGTAAGCCTTCCAATTTGGTTTGAGAGTTTATGTTGATGGCAATTAAGTATGATTTACTTTTATTAATTGTAATATCGTTCATTTGATAAAATTCATCATAGACGACACTCTTTCCGCTGATCAGTAAAACCAAAATTTTTGAGGAACAAGAAAACAACAACGCAGGTGTAAACTCCTAAGAAGACTAAGGCTTAGATATTTAATACTATCTAGTTTGAGGCAAGAGGCTCTGCCGGATGAGACTGGGTAGACAAAACCTGAAATACTATTAAATATTTAAGTTGAAGTCTTCTTAAATAGGGACAGAACTTTTCGGGCAAGAAGACGTAAACGAACTAGTCCTTGGGTAGCCTAGCTCTTGCAGCCAAATAGGTGAAGGGGAGTTTTAGTAACGAACGGTCGGAAGCCTGAATAACAACAATAACACGGCGTTTAACAAAAATTTTATGAATATATTTCCATATATTCCGTTCACTTTCCTTTATTTTCGCTGACGGGAATTTTATTATTTTTTGGGGAATATACAAAAATCAGCTAGACCCTGAATTTTATCATGTGATCAGATAAACAAAGTCAGGTGTAACAAAACATATCATGATTATCCTTTTTCATCAATCACGAGGCGAAATAGACAACATCATAATTATCCGTTTTCATCAGTCACGAGACGAAATAAACAATATCACGGGGTCAATTTTCAATAAAGGTAGATCAGATAATCTAGTGATAAGCTCGACTATTAAATCGGCAAGCAAGGAGAATTTGGGTACGTGCCTGGTCACTTTCTGCAATGAGTGTATCATTAAAGATAAACAGCAGACGTTAGACCCGTTCGATTTTCGCCAACGAAGGAGAACATAATTTTTGAGAACGAGCTTAACAATATCTTTATGGGAGAATTGAAAAATTATATTTTTCTTTATTTTGGGTTTTATTTTATTTTATTTTGGGGAATCATAATCACGTGATGAGCTCAACGAAAACCGGCAAGTAAGGAGATTTTTGGGTACGTGCCTGGTCACTGTTTGCAATAAGTGTATTATTAAAAATAAACAGCAGACGTTGGACCCGTTCGATTTTCGCCAACGAAGGAGAATACGATCTTGAGAATGAGCTCAACGATTTCTTTGGGAGAACAGGGAAATTTTATTTTTCTGTATTTTTTATAGGTTTTATTTCATAATTTTAGGGTGTTAAGGTTTTCATTATTTTTGGGTTTATATTCATTTTAGCTAGGCAGACCTTCTTTATATGTGTTCCAATTCGGTCAACAGGAGATTTAAA
>PQFF01000416.1:22857-37143 GCA_003547095.1 Diversispora epigaea
ATTATTATTATTGTTATAAAATAATACCTGTGCATAACAAATTCCTTTATCTGATTGATATTTGGAAAGTTCTTCATTATTCATGGTAACGGCAATATTACTAAACCAAGGTCGACCATGAAATTTATTTGTTGCTCGAAGAATTGCGCCATTTTTTAATGTAACAGAACCAAATATTTTTATTAGGCTTCCTTCAGTAAAAAATTTCTTTAACTCACTAAGATACTCATATAAACAATTTTGAAACTCTTTGAAACCTTTTCTCATTGTTTCGTTAATATTTGGATTATTTTTTTGTTGGTTGCACAGTTCGGTAATGTTTGAAAAATTAATAATAAATAATTTTGCTGTATATGTTAAGGCTCTTGGAGTTTTAGTTTCTTTTACTTGGTTTCGCAATATCATTGCTCTTCGGTGAATCTATAATAATAAGAGAAAACTATTAATATAATGAAGACAATATTACAAAAAATTAAATATTAAATTTTTTAATTACATTTTTCATTATTTGCATCTCCACATCTTTTTTGTTACTGAGACGATATGGAATTTTTACATATGTCTTGTGTAAACTTTCGTATGTCTCCGTAGTATACCCATTTATTGCTCCAAAGTCTCGTATAGCATCAACAATGTGATAAATCCATGAATGAAGTTTAGGCATTTTCATACCCGATGAACAATCCCAAAATAATGTAATAAATAGATCAGCCCATTCATTAATCACTATCTATTGATTAACTTTATTACAGACTATTATAATTATTTTGAAAATTACTAATAAATACCTGAAAATTTTCTAAGTCACTTTCTGTAAATCTTTCGAATATACATCCTATTCCATCTAACGTAGACCTCCGAGAGATCTTTATTTAATAAATTATCCACTACAAATACCATCACTTTCATAAGGTCTCTAAATTCACTTGCGGTTAATCGGGCTATCGATTGTACTCCTTTTGCAAATATTTTTAATCCTGGGTGCCTCGGTATGATTGCAATTCTTCGATTCATTTTGTCTTCTAACGATTTTCCTAATAATTCTTTAGTATATTCTATTTGATACCGAAATAGGCCTAGATCCAAATGATGCATTCTATCAGGAACTGTGGCTGCATAAATATCTATATTTCTAAAATAAAAAAAGATTAGTGTTAGTTAAATATGCATAAATTTAAATAAAATATTTTAAAAAACTTACGGAATAGTCCAAAAGTAGGGGTCGTCTAAAGCAGAGTCCATCACGAGATTTTCCGTTGGCTATGGCCAATGAGAATCGTGAATTTTTTGTTTATACAGATCAGCCCGACGAAGAAAAAAAGTGAAAAACACGAAAAATAAAAGAAACTAATGTCTAAACTTATCTTGGTGCATTAATAAAAAATGTCGGGGAGGCAATTTTACATATAATAGTTACTAATAATTACTCAAACCCTAACTCTGTTCCAGACCAATACTTTCAGCCGAACCATTATTGTAATATTCCTGCATATTTTCTTTATTGCGAATTATTATGCAATCNACGTAGACCTCCGAGAGATCTTTATTTAATAAATTATCCACTACAAATACCATCACTTTCATAAGGTCTCTAAATTCACTTGCGGTTAATCGGGCTATCGATTGTACTCCTTTTGCAAATATTTTTAATCCTGGGTGCCTCGGTATGATTGCAATTCTTCGATTCATTTTGTCTTCTAATGATTTTCCTAATAATTCTTTAGTATATTCTATTTGATACCGAAATAGGCCTAGATCCAAATGATGCATTCTATCAGGAACTGTGGCTGCATAAATATCTATATTTCTAAAATAAAAAAAGATTAGTGTTAGTTAAATATGCATAAATTTAAATAAAATATTTTAAAAAACTTACGGAATAGTCCAAAAGTAGGGGTCGTCTAAAGCAGAGTCCATCACGAGATTTTCCGTTGGCTATGGCCAATGAGAATCGTGAATTTTTTGTTTATACAGATCAGCCCGACGAAGAAAAAAAGTGAAAAACACGAAAAATAAAAGAAACTAATGTCTAAACTTATCTTGGTGCATTAATAAAAAATGTCGGGGAGGCAATTTTACATATAATAGTTACTAATAATTACTCAAACCCTAACTCTGTTCCAGACCAATACTTTCAGCCGAACCATTATTGTAATATTCCTGCATATTTTCTTTATTGCGAATTATTATGCAATCTTTTCTTATACTTGTTAAATCATTTTTATGTGTTTAACAAAAATGACAGGGATAATTTGAATTTGCTGATTTAAAAGTTAATGAAAATGTACAGGCTTCCGGCCAATCACCAATTACTGTAGAAATTCTTGGAAAGAACCAGATGTTTTTGTTATTAATTTTAAAATCAATACCATCTTCATCAAATAAAGGATCCAATAGGAATTTTAAAGAATTATGAAAAGTTTCACGCACTAGTCGCTTAAATCTGGAAGTTTGTCCTTCATTATTGGCAGATAAAATTGGAAGATATCCCAATAATTGCTTAGCATCTTTTTTATTTCTTCTCCAAGTTCGAATATTTCTGAGAGAAATATAAATGGGGTGTAATGAGCTTTTTCCTAATGAATCAGTAGTAGTTGCATCTGAATAGAGAATAATAGATAAAATGTGTACCTCGGGTCGAATTGAAGCTTCCGCATTTTTCCACCAATTTCCGGAATATTGTTCACTATATAACGTTTCTCCATCGGACTATTTATTAATAATATATAAAATAAATAAATAAATAAATAAATAAAGAATGCTTCATATATATTGTAATATATATATAATAATTATCTGCAAAAATTGATATTTATATATAAAATTTTTGATTATATCAGGGTTTGATAATAGACTCTCGATACAACTTTTAATAGGACGGTAATATACGAAATATTCTTTATTTTTATAATCTAGTATACAATGTTTTGAATATGGTAATTTTTGTATATTCATTATGTCCATAAGTTTTTGACCAGCCTCGATATTTTTAGGAAGAGGCAAAATAGATAAATTAGAATGTTTGTCAAAAAATTTTATAATTGCGTTTCCGGTTTTATTATTTAAATTATGCTTTATAAAAAGTTCCATTAAGTCAGCATATGCCTCGTTTGGAAATTCCATGACATTTTCTTCTCTTTCAGGCGAAACTTGTTCAAAATTATCATAATCTTCTATATTTGACTCTTCAAATCGATCAGGCGAAACTTGTTCAAAAGAATAATAATCTTCCATATTTGACTCTTCAAATCGATCAGATTGATCGAAATTGCTTTGAGAAGTTTGATTTATGTCGTAATTTTTTGAAAAATTACTTACAACATCAGTATTTTCTAAGACATCTTCATATTCATGAGACGCAGGTGGCATATTTTGATCTTCGTACTCTTCGTTTTNCTTTGGGCATTTTTATAAAATTATATTTGAAATACTTCGAAATTTTAAATTTAATTATTTTGAAGATACTTTACAAAATATTATCATTTCTTTTATACTTTTCAAATTCTTATGTTTTTTTTTTAGCAATCAAGAAATTTTTCTTTACAACTATACTTTCGCATCAAGAAAAATATTCATTACCTTCATTTATTTTCTATAATAGAAACTGGGGCAATGTAAAGAATGTAACTAACTAAATATAGTATATATTCGAATATATTTATCATTTTCAAGTTATAATTTGGTAATATTTATTTTTATTCATTCTCCTTACATATCCAAACCTGCTATGCTTTATACTCCTTCAAAATAAATTTTTAAATAATTTTTCATCTTCAAAACGAATTTTTATATAATTTTTCACTTTCATACCTTTTTTTAAATAATTTTTTTTTTACAACTAAGGTACATAGTATAACAAAAATAACAAAAATGTAAAATAATTGAATTAAATCTTTGACCTTTTATTTAAAAGGGATGAGCTCTTTTTTCTACAAATTCGAAAGCCTCCGGAAGTAGAGCCTTCGCAAATAGAGTCTCCACATTCACAAGTAGAGCCTCCGCAAGTACAGCCATTCCCCCCGCTTAATTTCACAGTCTTCTGGTTCCTCTATACAATCCTTCGAAAGTGATGACTCAATTACACCATTATCTTCTGTATCTAATGTGCGAGCAAGAAGTGACGACGGTATAATTTTAATAATATTCGTATTTATTCGACAAAACTTAAATTGAAAAGCTATCTATTTTATTAGTTCTATTATTACGTCGAATTCTGACGAAAATTGAACTTTTATAAAAAATAAATAAAGACAACCAAAAGAAATTATGTAAATTGGGAGAAGATATGAAATCAATAAAAGAAAAAATATCTGTGCTTTCATTTAATAAAGAATCCCTGGATGTAATAAATTTAAATTCATAAAATATTTGTAGTTATAATTTAAAAGAGCAGTCTTTGAATTGCAATATTATATATTTCAGTAGTAATTTTTAATAAAATATTCAAAATTTATTTATTATACAGGTTATTATTAAAAAATCCTCAGAAGAACTTATAGAACATAGTATATATCCAATTCCCGGTNTCAAGAAAAATATTCATTACCTTCATTTATTTTCTATAATAGAAACTGGGGCAATGTAAAGAATGTAACTAACTAAATATAGTATATATTCGAATATATTTATCATTTTCAAGTTATAATTTGGTAATATTTATTTTTATTCATTCTCCTTACATATCCAAACCTGCTATGCTTTATACTCCTTCAAAATAAATTTTTAAATAATTTTTCATCTTCAAAACGAATTTTTATATAATTTTTCACTTTCATACCTTTTTTTAAATAATTTTTTTTTTACAACTAAGGTACATAGTATAACAAAAATAACAAAAATGTAAAATAATTGAATTAAATCTTTGACCTTTTATTTAAAAGGGATGAGCTCTTTTTTCTACAAATTCGAAAGCCTCCGGAAGTAGAGCCTTCGCAAATAGAGTCTCCACATTCACAAGTAGAGCCTCCGCAAGTACAGCCATTCCCCCCGCTTAATTTCACAGTCTTCTGGTTCCTCTATACAATCCTTCGAAAGTGATGACTCAATTACACCATTATCTTCTGTATCTAATGTGCGAGCAAGAAGTGACGACGGTATAATTTTAATAATATTCGTATTTATTCGACAAAACTTAAATTGAAAAGCTATCTATTTTATTAGTTCTATTATTACGTCGAATTCTGACGAAAATTGAACTTTTATAAAAAATAAATAAAGACAACCAAAAGAAATTATGTAAATTGGGAGAAGATATGAAATCAATAAAAGAAAAAATATCTGTGCTTTCATTTAATAAAGAATCCCTGGATGTAATAAATTTAAATTCATAAAATATTTGTAGTTATAATTTAAAAGAGCAGTCTTTGAATTGCAATATTATATATTTCAGTAGTAATTTTTAATAAAATATTCAAAATTTATTTATTATACAGGTTATTATTAAAAAATCCTCAGAAGAACTTATAGAACATAGTATATATCCAATTCCCGGTGATTATAAAGAAATGGCCGAAGAAGTTTTAAGGAAGACAAATAATGACTTTTTTTGAGTTTGAGTGATCAGTGGGATGGTTATTTTGAAAAAAAAATGAAAAAAGCCACAAGTATCATTCTATAATTGTTTATAATTATAAATATTATTAAATATTAAATAGTTATTAAAATTTACAGATTGGCGAAAAGATACGAAATTTACGCAGCAATTTAAGTACAAAAGTAAAAGCATCTATTTTTAAAATCTTCGATAAATTACCACCTATTAACAGCAATGTGACAGCAGCCGAAATTACTGCATGGAAGAGAAGTCCTATAGTACTAGAATGTTACAAGAAATTGTTTACAGAAATCGAAAACACTTCTGAAAAATATATCGTACGTATCATAAAAAATGCATGGCCCAAAAAAGAATTCATTCCAGATTCTCACACTGCCTGGTGTGTGTCGATTGCTGAAATCCTTCTAAATCCCAATAATGAATATATCCAAATCACTGAAGATGTTGTTCAGCCTTTTGTCGAAAAAAATTTAGTGAGTAATTGAAATAATTAATATTGTTAAATAAAATTCAAAAACTAACGAAAACATATAAAAAAATATAAAAATATAAAAATATAGAAAAAAATTGAAAATAAGATTGGATCTTTTGAAAGAAAACGAAAAAATCAAATGAATGATGATACAAAACTTCCGACTTTTGGAGAAACGTAAGCAAGATTAGAAAAAGTAATAAATAAAAAAAAGATGAAACAAACCATAACCCTTCGAAAATTCCAAAAAAAAGATGACAACGGTGATGACGATGATGATTATAATAATAATAATAATAATAATGATTATAATAATGATGATTATAATAATAATAATAATGATTATAATGATTATAATAATAATAATGTTAATAATGAAGATGATTTTCAAATAATTGAAGACGATAGACGATTTACAAATAATTGAAAAAAAATAATGTAAATAAAAATAAATATTAATAAAATAATGTGTAAATTTGCAAAACAAAATGAAAAATAAATCTATATCCCATGAATTTATTCGAATAATATTCGAATAAATTCGCATAAATTCGCGAATATATTCGCATATATTCGAATTGAAACTATCCAGATATATCCGGATAAAAATATCCGGATATATTTGAGAATCAAATAAATTCAAATATATGCGAATATATTCGCATAAATTCGCGAATTTATCCGGATTTTTTTTAAATTGAAAAATATCCGGATATTTTCGACTCCAACAATTTCCTGATGACGTTAAGTATTATCAAATTTTTCTTTTGTAGCCTTTGAAATCGATCGTTTAGATATTATGAGTTTACCAATACGATGAATTCGTGTGAGTAAAGATAATAACCAAAAATCTTTATGTCCATTATTACATGAATTAACCTTGTTTTTTGATTCTTTCACTTTCGGTAGTTCTTGGTTACCCGCACTCAATAAACCATCGTTCCCATTCGTCCCTAATATCATCTTATCTACGGCTGATTCAAATTTGTTCCATTGATCATCTGTAGCATCTTTTAATCTCCATAGGCCCTTCTTCTTCTCTTTCGAATGTTTATTTTTCTGATATTGTTTATTGTCTATCCATTGCGTTGCATCAATTGTTATTTCTACCATGCAATGATCACTTTTGGAAGAAACATCTGTATCCTCAATTTTATATTCCCTAACTTTCCCAAAGTATTTATGGTGGATCCAAATTTGATCCAATCTACTTGCACTAGTTATTTCATTGTTTCATCTAATACATCCGGAATTATATAGAGGCGTTCTAGGACACTATATATACGAAACGTCTGAAGAACGCACTAGAACGGTGCGTTCTAGTACGCTATATATACGAAACGTTCGGAGAACGCACTAGAATGGCATATTTAATACGCTATATGAACGTAGGTGGTGTTCGTAGGACGCTATAGATCGGTGTATTTTGGACGCACTAGAACGTTTATATTTAATTCCTGATGTATGGAACGTATATTTTTCGCCATCTCTAGGATTAAGTTGATGACAATCTTCATATCCCATTCCGCTTACCGTGGCGATGGGAAATTCCCAGGCGTTGATATTTTCCCACTTGGAAATCGGTCTTTTCTGGAGTTAGGGACTGCATTCCAATCCCCTAAAACTATTGAAACCATGTCTTTACTGAGTGCTTCGCTTAACTTATTTTCTAGCCAATGGTTCAATTCTTTAATATCTTCTTTATGCCTAGTTGATTTCGTTGGGACGTATACTGCAATTAGTTGAACCTTGAATGTTTCTGGTGTCTGGTTCTGGTTTCTTTGGTGGAAAACGTAAACGACGTCTCTTCTCTTTTTCTTGAGGGCACGCGGGAAAAATATGTTTTATTTTTTTTCGTGTTAATACGGGGTATATAAAGTAGCGAAAGAACGAGTTAGTTGCCACTACCTCTCCCCTGGGAAAAGTAGTCTAGTACGAACGAACGGTGGAAACAAAGAAGTTTTGCTGGAGCTGTCTAAAACTTTTGCTTACGAAGGGTATTTCTGCACCACAAAATTTTCCATTTTTCATGGCCATAACTTTTTGGGAAAATTGTCAAATCTCGGTTTGACCCTGAATTGTCGATCTTGACGATCAGGTGTGACGCGAAAACTGCGGCGTTTTGTGGGACTACGGTGACGATCGGCGGTGTGGATATTACAAAATTATTGGAATTATAAATATTGGATATCTTTACCACGTGACTTGTTGACGGTTTGATCGGGGATTTAGCTCTGGACATTGCAGGGTATGCTGGGAGAACCCTCCGGTTCGACAAATAATTTCACCAACATCTAATGCATGTAGGTTTGAGCCTTTTTCTTAAATCTGGGGTCCGGGTTCTTGTGTTAACCTCCGGGAAACAGCGTAAAGGTATAATAGGCGAGGAGTTGTCCTCTAAGGTGTTGTAGGTGGGAAGAAGTCATATATGTGGGGACCGATGTTGTTCAGTAAGGAGTCGAAGGGGTGGGATTACAAAATTATGGCCTCATAATTTTTTATTTTTTATGACAAGTGTGGTGCTTTCGCATCTTCCAACGTAATTTTATGTTGGTCGCAGTTGGGTAGGCGGTAATTAGTATAGAAATATATTAATTTAGTCATAGACTTCTTGTAATTGTACTTGTTTTTTAGTTTTTCGGAACTTGTAAATTTGTATTATGCATTAATCTTAAGCCCTTGCGAGTCTAATAAAAAAAAAAAAAAAAAAAACTTTCGACCCAACCAAAAAAAAATGTGATACTTTCTCTTCGCGTCAGTTATTCACGGGCGCAGTAAACAAACTTAAGTGAACTTATTTTTCTCTAATATCTAGTCGGAAGGTAGCAGGTCGACCTGATAAGACTAGTTCGAGGGTCTGGATTGAAGAATAAGTCCGCGACGTTCTGTTTCTGGTGTCTGGTTCTGGTTTCTTTGGTGGAAAATGTAAACAATGTCTCTTCTCTTTTTCTTGAGGGCACGCGGGAAAAATATATTTTATTTTTTTTTCGTGTTAATACGGGGTATATAAAGTAACGAAAGAACGAGTAGCATAGAGAAAGTTTGTTTTTATTGGTTGATGATCAATAGTATCGTGATTGATCTGCACGAATAGAAATTTAAGTTTCAGATCAGGTGATTAAAAGTGATTAGCGAGATTATCTTTAGATTCCAAAGCCAAAGTTCAAATTTTATTTATTATNAAAAAAAAAAAAAAAAAAAAAAAAAACTTTCGACCCAACCAAAAAAAAATGTGATACTTTCTCTTCGCGTCAGTTATTCACGGGCGCAGTAAACAAACTTAAGTGAACTTATTTTTCTCTAATATCTAGTCGGAAGGTAGCAGGTCGACCTGATAAGACTAGTTCGAGGGTCTGGATTGAAGAATAAGTCCGCGACGTTCTGTTTCTGGTGTCTGGTTCTGGTTTCTTTGGTGGAAAATGTAAACAATGTCTCTTCTCTTTTTCTTGAGGGCACGCGGGAAAAATATATTTTATTTTTTTTTCGTGTTAATACGGGGTATATAAAGTAACGAAAGAACGAGTAGCATAGAGAAAGTTTGTTTTTATTGGTTGATGATCAATAGTATCGTGATTGATCTGCACGAATAGAAATTTAAGTTTCAGATCAGGTGATTAAAAGTGATTAGCGAGATTATCTTTAGATTCCAAAGCCAAAGTTCAAATTTTATTTATTATTTAAAATATACTTTATTACTTGTTAAAAAATCATACTGTATTTTGTATAATTCTGCATCATCAGTAAATTTTTTTAAACGTAAGCCTTCGAAGTCCTTCACCCCGATAACCTTCGAATACCTCCAACATAAACGTAATATTTACGAAGGTTATTGGTACCAAAAACCTTTATTTTTATTAATAAAACATAATACTCTGGAGGTTATTGATATCGATAACCTTCAATAACCTTCACTTTATCATAATAAACGTAATATTTGCGAAGGTTATTGGTCTGATAACCTTCAATAACCTTCACTTTATCATAATAAACGTAATATTTGCGAAGGTTATTGGTCTGATAACCTTCAATAACCTTTGAAAACGAAATTATTACAATAACCTCCAACATAAAAAATTTCTTGATGATATAAAGTGATAAAAAATATATATATTAATTCTCATCTAAAAATATTTGAATTTTCTAAATACTCAAAAGGTTATAGATTCTATAAGTCGTATATAAAGTTAGTTTTATTAAAAATACACTTTATTTTCACTGATATTTAACTTATTATTATAAATATGAATAGTTCCAGTTATATTTCATATTAAAAAATACTTTCTATATAAACTCTCTAAAACATAAGATCTTGTGAGATCATATATTGTTTAATATTAATTCTATAATAAATTTTAATAAAATAAATAAAATGATTTTTCGTTTGAAAACAATAAAAAATTTAATAAAAGTTATATACTTTTCAATTTATTAATTAATAAGTTTTTAAGTATTTTTTTTATTACAATTTCGGTATATTAATATAAAAAATACTTTCTATATAAACTTCAACGACAGTGAGATCAGGTGGAATCAAAAGTGTTCAAACGAAAGTAAGGACTTGAAAGAATATACCTGCAAAATTTCAGTACCAATCATTTAGTCATTTTAGTGACTTGTAATATGGATGATCATAAATCAATTGAACGCTATTGTAAAATTAATATAAATATTTGTGTAACATGCTGATCAAAATCTAGACTTTCCCTATGCTAGAACGAGTTAGGTGCCACTACCTCTCCCCTGGAAAAAGTAGTCTAGTACGAACGAACGGTGGAAACAAAAAAGTTTTCCTGGAACTGTCTAAAACTTTCGTTGACGAAGGGTATTTCTGCACCACAAAATTTTCCATTTTTCATGGCCATAACTTTTTGGGGGAAATTGTCAAATTTCGGTTTGACCCTGAATTGTCGATCTTGACGATCAGGTGTGACGCGAAAACTGCGGTGTTTTGTGAAACTACAGTGACGATCGGCGGTGTGGATGTTATAAAATTATTGGAATTATAACAGTCAGGGATATTTCCAAAATGGGATTAAATAAATATGGAATGATCAACATTTGTACAATAATTCTAGAACAATATGGAATGATCAACATTTATATCACATGAAAAATTTATAACATATAATTGGTTAATATATACTAATATCACATGATTAAAAATAAACGAAAGTTTTATTTTTTTATTTTAAATTTTTTAATTAATAATTAAACTTCAGTAACTTTAATAAATTTATATTCAAATTAATAATAAATATTTTCTTTTTTATTATCTTAAAAAATTAATTTCATTAATTCCTATATATTAATAATTTTAAAATAATAAGCACATATAGATTTAAAAAATAATTGTTAATATAATTTAATTTGTAAAAATATTAATACTTTGTAAATTATATATATACTGTATATTGTATATCTAAACATGTTAAATATTTTATTTTTTTCTTTGTAAATTAAATAATTTAAATACTTTTTAATAAATATTTAATATCTTGTATTTATAAAAAATAAAAAAAAAACAATAATATATATACAAAGTTTTTTTAAAATAAAATTTGTAAAAGTATTTTGAATATATTGAATTTCTTTACCAGTTGTTTTATATAGTGAGCATCGTCAACAAACAAAGTTTTTCTTCTTAAAAATATGAGTTTTTATAAAAAAAATTTAAAAATTACTTTAAAATAACTTAAATATTATCTATTTTTCATATAAGTATAATTTATTTATTTGTATGGATTCTATTTTCTCTTTTGTGGATTTTAAATCTATAAGTTTTTAAGTATCTATTTCAATAATTATTTTTAAAAGTTTATATATCCAGTATTTAAAAATGATCGGGTAAAATTTGAAATTTTTTTTACCTCTTTATCTAAAAGAACCAATCAAATTAATCAAATTTTGTGTTACAGATTGCTGAAAATTCTATAATAGATCTGTGACACAAAATTAGTTATGGAAATATTCCTGACTGTATAAATATTGGATATCTTTACTACGTGACCTGCGGACGGTTTGATCGGGGATTTAGCTCTGGACATTGCAAGGTATGATTGGGAGAACCCTCCGGTTCGACAAATAATTTCACCAACATCTAATGCGTGTAGGTCTGAGCCTTTTTCTTAAATCTAGAGTCCGGGTTCTTGTGTTAACCTCGGGGAAGCAGCGTAAAGGTATAAAAGGTGAGGAGTTGTCCTCTAAGTTGTTGTTGTAGGAGAAAAGAAGTCATATATGTGGGGACCGATGTTGTTCGGCAAAGTGTTGAAGGGCGGGATTACAAAATTATGGTCACATAGTTTTTATTTTTTACGACAAGTGTGGTGCTTTCGCATCTTCCAACGTTGTTTTAATGTTGGTCGCAGTTGGGCAGGCGGTAATTAGTATAGAAATATATTGATTTAGTCATTAGATTTTCTGTATATGTACTTATTTTTTGTTTTTCGGAACTTGTAAATTTGTATTACACATTAATCTTAAGCTCTTGCGAGTCTAATAAAAAAAAAAAAAAGAACTTTCGACCCCCCTGGGAAAAGTAGTCTAGTACGAACGAACGGTAGAAACAAAGAAGTTTTCCTGGAGCTGTCTAAAACTTTCATTAACGAAGGGTATTTCTGCGCCACAAAATTTTCCATTTTTCATGGCCATAACTTTTTGGGAAAATTGTCAAATTTCGGTTTGACCCTGAATTGTCGATCTTGATGATCAGGTGTGACGTGAAAACTGTGGTGTTTTGTGGAACTACAGTGACGATCGGCGGTGTGGATGTTATAAAATTATTGGATTTATAAATATTGGATATCTTTACCACGTGACTTGCAGACGGTTTGATCGGGGATTTAGCTCTGAACATTGCAGGGTATGATTGGGAGAACCCTCTGGTTCGACAAATAATTTCACCAACATCTAATGCGTGTAGGTCTGAGCCTTTTTCTTAAATCTAGGATCCGGGTTCTTGTGTTAACCTCGGGGAAACAGCATAAAGGTATAAAGGATGAGGAGTTGTCCTCTAAGTTGTTGTAGGAGGAAAGAAGTCATATTTGGGGACCGATGTTGTTCGGTAAGGAGTTGAAGGGGCGGGATTACAAAATTATGGTCCCATAGTTTTTATTTTTTACAACAAGTGTGGTGCTTTCGCATCTTCCAACATTGCTTTAATGTTGGTTGCGGTAATTAGTATAGAAATATATTGATTTAATCATTAGATTTTCTGTATATGTACTTATTTTTAGTTTTTCAGAACTTTTAAATTTGTATTCCACATTAATCTTAAGCTCTTGCGAGTTTAATAAAAAAAAAAAAAAAAAAAGAACTTTCGACCAGTTTCGATATTTTTTGGAAAAGGTGATTGAGATAAATCTGAATGTCTATTAAAGAATTTTATGATTGAATTTCCAGCTTTATTACTAAGATTGTGTTTTGTAACAAGAGTCATTAAATCTGCATATGTCTCGTTTGGAAATTCTTTAATTTCAACTTTGGATTCTTCTATATTATCTTGCAAAGTCAAACTTTTAGGTTCAAATTCTTTCAGAGTATTACTCATATTAATATCAGATTTTTCTGTATAATTTTGCAAACTTTCGGATAAAATTTCATCAAAGTTTTCAAATTCTTCCGAACGAAGAGAAACATCACCAGCATAATTTGAATCACTTTCATATTGGTAAGAAATTTCGGATACTGGCAGTATGTTTTCTTCTCGAATACTTTGTAATTCTTCAATTTGACTAAAATTATCTCTATCTAATGACATTTCATTTATACTTGAGACCGTATCTGAAATATCATTATTGGATTCTTCTATACTGATATTAAGTTCTTTAAGTTCATTACAATATTTTACATGTTGGGAGTATACATTTCAGCTCGAAAGATAACGATCACAATATAGACATTTAAAATTTACAGACATTGTTTTTAAATTAAAGTTTAATATTTTTACTGAAGTTTTTAGACATTTTTTAACATATTTTTTCATAGTACTTATATATCTTTTCAAATTTTCAAATTTATCTTTTCAATAATAAAGAAAAACTTCCAAACATATTTGATTTGTTTTGCAATTTTCTATATTAATTGATAAATATACAATAAAAAGAACATAAAATTTTATAATAAATACTATATTTGTAAAATTTTGTTTTGCAATTTTTGATATACACGATAATTTTGTGATATAAAAAAAATATAAGATTTTATAATAAATGCTATATCTGTAAAATAAATATATATTTATACTTACTAATATATTCATTTT
>PQFF01000417.1:2237-24612 GCA_003547095.1 Diversispora epigaea
GAAGAATACTGCAATAGAAAATAATGATCCAACAAATAAAAACATGATGAATATTTTACTAGAAATTCGTCAAGATATACAGGATCTTAAGGAACAGATGAAAGATATAGATGAAAGATTGGAACTGGTGGAAGGTCACTGTGCATACGAACTTTTAAATGAGGAAGAAGTAGAAGAAATGGAAACCAGCGATACAGAAAATGAGGAAGAAAATGTAGAGAAATTAAAATTAAAATCCAACAACAAAGAAAAGGATGAGAAAATGGAAGAAACAATTAATTATATTTATGAAACAGTTAAATCATTGTTGGACGACAATAAAAAAACACAGGTGCGATTGATCGGAGTGGAAAAAAAAATTGGAACAAATTTGGAACAAGGAGGGGACAAAACCCTCGCATAAAGAACCCAACCTCAAAACATCAATTTTATGATAGACAATCATAAAAATATAAATAATGACAATATTAATAAACTAGAAAGTGAACAAACAACTACATTAAATAATAACAATAATATTCAAAATTTAAATATTAATATTCTATTAAATAATAATAATTCAGAAAATAATAAAAAACAAAAAAAAATAATTAAAAATACAGAAAAAAGCAAAAAAATAAATAATAAAAATGATATAAATAATGGACTTATAAATAGTAATAATAATTTAGTAAACATTAATCAAAATAATAATAAAGTAACGATAAATAAAAATTTAGATCGGAATGACCTAAATACTATAAAAGTAGCTACTCAAAATATAAGAGGAATAAATAACATCACGAAACAAATTGATTGGTTGAAATTTTGTAAAGACAAAGACTTAGACATAGTTGGACTAACTGAAACCTGGATAAAGGAAGATAAATGTAAATACATATTTAAAAATGAAATAATCAAAGAAACATTAAAAAAAGATATAAATGAAGATAAATACACATACTTTTGGGCAAATGGACAACAAACAAATGGATCAGGAGTCNGAATCATGATAAAAAAAACATGGGCAAAACATATTTACAAAGTTGACAAATACGAAGGCAATGTAATCTCTATAAAGTTGTCTTTCAAAAAAAGAATTAAATTACAAATAATAGTTGTATACTATCCAACAAGTGTAACTCAAAGTAAGTTAAGGACACATGTAACAAAATGGATAATACAAGATTTAAACAACTGCATGGTTATGGACAAACACTATGCAATAGTTATGGGTGATTTTAATGCTACATTCAACCCTAAAATTGATAGGTTTAATATGAACATTAGTGAGAGAAATAGATCAGATAAGCCAGAAAGTCAAATCTTGAGGTTTTTAGATAACAACAATTTCAAAGATACATTTAGAATATACAAAGATACTACAGAAAATGCATATGTACAGAACAAAACAACATTAAATTTTTCTTGGCGAAACAGTACACAAGAAATTAAAAGTAGAATAGATCAAATATGGGTATCGGATAATTTAGCAGACCAACTTTTTTATGCTGACATTATACCTACAGATTTGGAAAGTCACAGTGATCATGCATGTGCAATAATGGAAGTAGAAGAAAGTATATTTAAATATACNAAATCAACAACAAATCAAAATGAAATTCCAAACAGAATAGAATTTAATTTCAAGGGAACTTCAGAGAAAAAATGGAAAAAATATAAACAACAGATTGAAGAGAAAATAGAAGAAAACAACAATGTTGGTAATAACAACATAGAGGAAAAATGGAATTTTCTCAGAAACATTATAATCCAAAAAGCAAATGAAATAATTCCTAAAAAGAAAAAATTCAGAAGTGGAAAATATGAAGAATCTAAAGCACTAAATAACAAATTTATTACATACAGAAAACTTATAATGATAAGGAAAATTTATAATTGGGGTAGACAATGGTACACTAATATTAAACAAAAGAATGTGTTAAAAGGAAAAATAGAAGAAAAAATAAAAAAAATCAGGGAAGATTACAACATAGAAATTTNAACTCCAACATGGTCAGAAACACCGGAAAATTATAAAAAATGGCTAAAAGAGGTTAAAAAAATGCATCACACATTGCACAAAATATTTGATGCAGAAATAAAAGAAATAAATTATTTAACCATTAAAGAACGAATCATAGAAAGAAATAAAAATTTTCTGGATGAAAAAAAAATAGTTATTCAAAGTCTTCTAAATAAAGAAAAACCAAGTATAGTAACAGACAGCTTAGTGAGATCAACTAACAAGCAAATTGAAATAATAACAGACCCTGAGGAGATTAAACAAGAAGTCAAAAATGTATTTGACCACTGGATCACTCCAAAAAAAACAGAAGATCTTATGAATTATCCAGAGTGGAAGCAAATTTATAATCAAAACAATGAAATACAAGAAGAATGGTACTTACCACTTACAAAAAACTTTTCAGTAGAAGAAATAGAAGGAATAATTAGGAAATTACCAAACAAAAAGGCAGCAGGTCCATCTACAATTACCAATGAATTGTGGAAACATATGGGTAATAAAGCACTCCAATTCCTTACAGACATATTTAATCAGATCTTACTAAATAAAGAAGTTCCAAGAGAGTGGTCAGAGGGACACATATTTCCGATTGCCAAACCTAAAGATTGGGAAAAGAATATATGGAACACCAGACCAATAACATTATTAGAAACAGTTAGGAAAATATTTACAAAAGGAATTTATAACAGGCTTAGTACAATTATAATAAGACACAAAATTCTTAATGAAAACAATTGGGCAGGCTTGCCAGAGGGATCAACACAAGGTCCCATACATATACTAAATAACTGTATAGAAGAAGCTAAAGAATTTAAAAAGGAAATATGGATTTTATCACAAGATATATCAAAAGCATTTGATTCTGTTAATATAGATATGCTAAATAAAAGTATGAAAAGAATAAAAATTCCAGGAAAAATTATAACAATATTAAATAAATTAATAGATAATAGAACCAGTAAAGTAATAACTTATTATGGATTAACAGAAGCTTTTAACTCTGATTTGGGGATAGAACAAGGGGATGCACTATCACCATTATTATGGAGAATTTATTATGATCCATTATTAACAAGAATTCAAAAACAATCAGAAGGTTATTACATGGAAGAAACAAAATATGGAGATATGAGGACATGGGATGAAACAAGGCTTAGACATAAAATAAACTCATTTGCATATATGGATGACACTACATATATATCTCAGAATAAAAAACAGATGGAGAAAATTTTAAAAACAGTAGAAGAATTTTCACAAATAACAGGTACACAAATTAATGCTGAAAAATCTCATCTTATATGTATAAATAACACATCCAAAAACAAAGAAGAAAGAACTATTAGATTCATGGGAGAGGAAATAAATGCAAAAGACAAAGGGGAACATGTGAGAATACTGGGAATTTGGATGTCAGCTGATGGAAAAAAACAATACCAAAAAAAACTTATAGAAGAGAAAGTTAAAAATATATGCAGAATATTAACATGGAAAAGAGCCACAGACAAAGAAGTTAGATATATAATTAATCATGTGCTGTGCCCAACAATTGAATACTTACTAAATGATATAATTATATCTGAAAATACATGCAATCGATTAAATGCAATGTGTCTAAAAGTAATTAAACATAAAGCCGGATTTGCACGGACAGCAATAAATAGTATATTCTTCTTAAATGAGGGCTATAAGCTATTCAATATTTATGATCGACAAGTCCAAATGCATGGGAAAAACATTAATGACCGTTTGAATAGAACAGACACCCTGGGAATAACAACTAAGATAAGATTACAACAATTTCAAAACTTTTTATGGACTGATAAATCATTTCTGGAAATGGAATATATAAAAATTAAAAATGGATACAACCTGACAGCATCCATAATTAATTTATGTAAAAAAAATAGTAATATAAAATGGCAAAAAACTTCAGGGGGAGAACACAGTTTTCAAATTCCCTTTGGAGGGAAAATACTAATGGAAACAATACTAAAGAGTAATGGATACAAATATGAAAGAAAAAGCTTAAGAGAAAAGAAAATCCTATATTTAGAACAAGTTCTAGATCTTGAATTAAAAAATATATTGGAATGGACACATTTACAAGCCAACTATATAAATAGAAAAGGTAGAATTCCTTATTGGTATAAAATAATAAAGGACAATGAAAAGAGAATCATGGAAAGCTGTTTTGAAAAAATTAAACAAACATATGACCACTATCTTAACCCATTTTTTCAGCTACACAATAACTATTCTTTATCCAAACAAAAGTGGNAACACAAGGTCCCATACATATACTAAATAACTGTATAGAAGAAGCTAAAGAATTTAAAAAGGAAATATGGATTTTATCACAAGATATATCAAAAGCATTTGATTCTGTTAATATAGATATGCTAAATAAAAGTATGAAAAGAATAAAAATTCCAGGAAAAATTATAACAATATTAAATAAATTAATAGATAATAGAACCAGTAAAGTAATAACTTATTATGGATTAACAGAAGCTTTTAACTCTGATTTGGGGATAGAACAAGGGGATGCACTATCACCATTATTATGGAGAATTTATTATGATCCATTATTAACAAGAATTCAAAAACAATCAGAAGGTTATTACATGGAAGAAACAAAATATGGAGATATGAGGACATGGGATGAAACAAGGCTTAGACATAAAATAAACTCATTTGCATATATGGATGACACTACATATATATCTCAGAATAAAAAACAGATGGAGAAAATTTTAAAAACAGTAGAAGAATTTTCACAAATAACAGGTACACAAATTAATGCTGAAAAATCTCATCTTATATGTATAAATAACACATCCAAAAACAAAGAAGAAAGAACTATTAGATTCATGGGAGAGGAAATAAATGCAAAAGACAAAGGGGAACATGTGAGAATACTGGGAATTTGGATGTCAGCTGATGGAAAAAAACAATACCAAAAAAAACTTATAGAAGAGAAAGTTAAAAATATATGCAGAATATTAACATGGAAAAGAGCCACAGACAAAGAAGTTAGATATATAATTAATCATGTGCTGTGCCCAACAATTGAATACTTACTAAATGATATAATTATATCTGAAAATACATGCAATCGATTAAATGCAATGTGTCTAAAAGTAATTAAACATAAAGCCGGATTTGCACGGACAGCAATAAATAGTATATTCTTCTTAAATGAGGGCTATAAGCTATTCAATATTTATGATCGACAAGTCCAAATGCATGGGAAAAACATTAATGACCGTTTGAATAGAACAGACACCCTGGGAATAACAACTAAGATAAGATTACAACAATTTCAAAACTTTTTATGGACTGATAAATCATTTCTGGAAATGGAATATATAAAAATTAAAAATGGATACAACCTGACAGCATCCATAATTAATTTATGTAAAAAAAATAGTAATATAAAATGGCAAAAAACTTCAGGGGGAGAACACAGTTTTCAAATTCCCTTTGGAGGGAAAATACTAATGGAAACAATACTAAAGAGTAATGGATACAAATATGAAAGAAAAAGCTTAAGAGAAAAGAAAATCCTATATTTAGAACAAGTTCTAGATCTTGAATTAAAAAATATATTGGAATGGACACATTTACAAGCCAACTATATAAATAGAAAAGGTAGAATTCCTTATTGGTATAAAATAATAAAGGACAATGAAAAGAGAATCATGGAAAGCTGTTTTGAAAAAATTAAACAAACATATGACCACTATCTTAACCCATTTTTTCAGCTACACAATAACTATTCTTTATCCAAACAAAAGTGGATAGCAAAAAAAGAAACAAATGCTAGCCAAGTAATTATAGGAAGACTTAAAAAAGGAAAAATAAATGGGAAAGACAATGGGGAGGGGAAACTCATGAAACACTTTGATATATTAACAAGAAACATGGAACCCACTTCAATGTTAGTCCCTTGTGAGGGTTGTGAAGAGAACATTGGGAATAAAATAGATGATTGTGTTGTGAGACTAGAAAATAAGAATGAAACAGAAATAGAAATACCAGTAGCATATTCAAAGGTCTCAACTTCAAAAACAAGTATTGGAAAATATAAACACAGAATAAGAATGCCAATTAAAAATATCAAAAAGGCATTAGAAATTATAGAATCCTCACAGCAAGAGTCTGTAAATAATCAAGATGCACATATAAACATGAATAATACCAAGATAAATCAAAATACTATTAAAAAATGGATTATAACAGAAAACTCAGTGTACAAAAAATTGGAAACCATTAGATACAAATTAAAAAATAGAACAGAAGTTGAAGTATATACAGATGGTTCAATGAAGAATATACTTGATGAAGATCACATGGGCTTGGGATGGGTGGTTCCAGATCAAGAAAATAATAATCACTTGACATTTCGTGGTAATTTAGAGAAATTCCCATCTTCAACAAGAGCAGAATTAATGGCAATACTAACAGCTCTTACAATAATGCCAGAAAGATCAGTGGTAAATATATACACAGATAGTATGTGTGCTATACATAGTATAAGTAAAATAATTAAGGGAAAAACAAGTTTTATATGGAATGGGGCTAACAACCCTGTTATCCTGCAGTCAATAAAAGAAATTATAGATGAGCTGGAACTACAAATTAAATTACATAAGGTAAAAGCACATGAAGGAAACCATTTTAATGAAATGGCAGACCAACAAGCACAAGTTACAGAAAAAACAATAGAGGAAGACCACTTAATAAAAATTAATTATAAAAATATCAAAAACAGATCATTTATTTCAACATGGGAAGAAATACCCCTGGAGCTTTCAGTTAAACAAACTCTAAAAAAAATAAATACGATTAGAAATAGGCAAAGATGGAATTCACAAAAAAGATTTCAAAGAATTCTAGATGATAAGACTTGGAAAATTGATTGGATAACTACATTCAAAACATTACACCCAAGTAAAATAACAAATGATTACACAAGTAAAGATGACCACACCAAAAGAAGTTTTGCAATGAAACTCTTTAATGGAGAACTACCAGTAATGCTCCAAAGATTCAAACATCAACCTCATATATATAATAGTCCAAAATGTGTTTTATGTGGAAGATATGAAGAAACTGACATACATGTGTTTGATTGTAAAAGAAATAGTCATGCAGATCGAACATACACCCCAATGACAGAACATTATAGACAACTGATAGACTGCTTGACTTCAAAAATCCAGAAACAAACAAAAGAGCTAGACAAAGACAAAATTCAAAGGGAACTCAAATCCTTAAGTGAACTGTGGTATTGGAGGATAGATACAGATGAAATGAGCTTACCTCAGATTACATTGTATGATTTAATAAAGGGATTCATTCCAAACTCTTTAGTAACTAAAGTTACATCAATATTGAAATCTAGGGAAAAAGCTAGAGAGACAATTATTGAAGGGATGGTTAGTTTCAAAGAATATCTAAAAGATTATTGGAAGGAAAGATGTGAAAAAGTAGTGACATGGGAAACTGAAAATAATATTACAAATAAATCAAAAAGACAAAAAAAAGGAAAAAACATTAAAAAAAAAGGGGAAAAAAAGAAAGGATACGATGAAAATAATATTAACTACAGCTCAGAATCAGGATCAAATGAAGGGAAGTATAACAGAATAGAACAAATAGAAAAAAATACAATGTATAAATTCAGAATGTGGGTTAACCTAGGAAGCAAATATAATATTAACTATAGTTATAGATACAATAAATATATCTGATGGGGTTTTGGCCATCAGTTCCTGAGGTCACACTTAGGCAACGATGAGTCGGATGGTAAAATTTTGTTATTTTTAGTCAGTTTCAATAAATGTAGAATAAATTATCTGTATATGTAAAATTTACACCTAATCTATTAATAAAAGTTTATTGGAGCAAGACTCCGTTGGATTTAAAAAAAAAAAAAAAAAAAAAAAAAAAAAAATTNAAAAAGGAAAAAACATTAAAAAAAAAGGGGAAAAAAAGAAAGGATACGATGAAAATAATATTAACTACAGCTCAGAATCAGGATCAAATGAAGGGAAGTATAACAGAATAGAACAAATAGAAAAAAATACAATGTATAAATTCAGAATGTGGGTTAACCTAGGAAGCAAATATAATATTAACTATAGTTATAGATACAATAAATATATCTGATGGGGTTTTGGCCATCAGTTCCTGAGGTCACACTTAGGCAACGATGAGTCGGATGGTAAAATTTTGTTATTTTTAGTCAGTTTCAATAAATGTAGAATAAATTATCTGTATATGTAAAATTTACACCTAATCTATTAATAAAAGTTTATTGGAGCAAGACTCCGTTGGATTTAAAAAAAAAAAAAAAAAAAAAAAAAAAAAAGTCCTTTTCTCCATTGATTTCATTAAAAGCATTTGTACTGATCTAGAAATATTTTTAGTTTAAATGACAAATCAATAAAATAAAGAGATATGCCCTTTTTTTAACGAATAAAAAATAAATTTTACATAAAATTGAGAAAAGTTGCTTCTGGCGAACCATTGAAAATTTATGCAAAAAAACAACAATAAAAAAAATTAATAAATAATACAAAATCTAAATAAATATTGTGTCATTGTACTTCATTTTCGGTGAAATTTTAAGCTCATATTCTTCAACTGAAAATGAAGAGGTATCGGAATGAATTTGTTTAGGATATGCTAAATTACCCTCGCAATAATATCTTTTCTCAGTTTTCAAATTGCCTATTATACATAATGCATAACTAAAACCAAACATTTAATCTTTTGGATAATTACAAATGGCATTTTGAAATTCCCCACCACCACCCTATTTAACTGTCTTTGCTTTTTCTCATTGATTTTTATTAGTATCCCACTCAAGAGGATTAAATCCTCCAAGAATTTCTCCAATTTTCACCTTTAAGACTATGACAGTGTTAGAGACTTTGACACAAATATTATAAATAGTTTTAACATCAATCCCATCTCTAGATCCTCTAACAAGTAATATGAACTATTTTAAATATATGGAATTTCTTTTATCAATCCTGGATGAAATTTCTACAGTGCGTCCAGTCTATAACCAAAAATTTTAACACTAAAATAAGACTGACTTTAAAAGATTAAGGCATGTGACACAGACTTAAAATAGAAATTTTATCCGATAATTATGATAGACATTGACTTGCTCTTTCAAAATTATTGGTTTAAATTTTATAAAATTTATTTTTGATGAAACTATTAACATTTGAAGTCAGGTGAATTACATATAAAAAATATATGAAATAAAATTGGGAATATATATAAAAATAATAAAATGTTATTATTACCTTCATCATCATTATCTTCATTATTATTTTCATTAATACTTTCATAATCATTGTCATTATTATCAAAAATATTATTATCTTCAGATGAAAAAAAGCCTGTAATCGATAAAGATGAATGTGCTGTTTTTGTAAAAGAACCTGAAGGCCCTATTTTTCGATATTTTGTACTTTTAGAATTTCCTGAATATGCTGCATGTTTCTTTGGCATTTCAGCTTCTTTAAACCATATTAATTTGACCGGTAAAAGAGAATTTGACCTTTTAATTAATTGAACTTCATTTTCAGATTCTGAAGAGTAAATGGCATCGAAAGGGATATAATTTGAGTTTGTATCAAGTGCGAATTTTCCTGTTAAATCTCGCTTTTATTTGGTAATGCAAGTTCTTGCTACTCATCGGGTTTTTTTGCTTCTCGGCATATTATTAAAATAGAAATTAGTAATCATATATCTATACAATTACACCCATAAATTTTATTGGTCAAAAATCACGTGTAACCTCACTCAAAATTGAGAAAAATAAAAAAACATGCTAGATCGTTTCTTTTTAATGTCTGGAACCCGAAAATAATATTTTTTTAAATATTTGACGGGTATTTATTTTTTAATTTAAGAAAACCATTTTTTTGGTTATAGATTGGACGCACTGTAGTGCACATTTATTAGTCAAAATATTAGAAGATAAAAGAGTTTTGCATTTAAAATCTTTAGAGGTGATAACACAAGTCAAGAAATTGGCAAGTATTAACATCCAAAAAGATGAGAAATTATCACTTGTCCATTTAGCGAGACTTTCAGGTAAAGTGAAATTTTTGCTTTTCTCCATTCAATTAAATATTCCCAAATTTTACCTTCTTCTAATTATAAGTCATCCTGTTTAAGAATAGAAATTAAAGCATCTTCAGGGAGAGAATGAAAATTTTCGGATTCACAAATTTTATTAGGATACTTGGCAGTAATTTCATCACAAATAGTTTTAAAGTATTTGACTTGATAACTTGTTCGGTAAATTTGAGAAAAGTTCAGTTTTAACAAAATTAGTTTGAAAATGTTCAATTAATTCATCCAGTTCAAGTTAATTAGAAACAATTAAGATGTCAAAAATAATATGATTCTCCAATTTTTCATTATAAAGATATATGAAATTTTTATTTATTTTAAATATATACAATCGTCATCGAAAAAATTTTTGTCAAATTTCTTTTTAAAGTAAGGAAATTTGGAATTGCAAAATATTTGAATGAACTTTATAAATATTGACTAACTTTTTTGGTCGCTTGATAAACAGTTGTAAAATTGAGTTGAGATAGCATACAGCATTATATATAGTCTGTGTATCAATAGATAAGTGTAAAGCAAAGTTTTTCCTACTTATAAATCTTAACATACTTCGTATCTATGCTTTTGAATAAGTTTTTTCTTGTGTAATCGTCAGTTTTATTTGTTATTTTTTTTTTGAAAAAAAAATAAAATATCATTTGTATAAATTATATCAATCAAAATTATCATAGTTCGCATTTGTCAGTTATTTTTTTTAAAGACTAAAAGAATTTTTTTTCGAAGAGTAGAATTTATGTTTTTTCAAATAATTTACTTTCATAAGAACGAATAGGTTTAGGATATGATAAGTTAGTTGCTCATAAACTTTTTTTCAGTTTTCAAATTGTATAAAGCATTTCCAAAACCCAACTCTAAATCCCTTGAATAATTATAAATGGTATAATCAAAAATCGAATTTTTCATATTTGCTGTTTTTGATGAAAATACAAACCTGATTTTTGTTTTTGGAATTCTTACCTGGCATAGAGTCTATCAACTTTATAAATCATATGATTAACATGTGATGTTTACTTTATTTGAATAGGGTGTACAGGATAACAGTTTATACTCCCCGGTACATTTTATTGGTCCTCTTGTTTTTTATCGGACATCCAATTCAAGTGTTCCAAGAAATTGAATTTTATTTCATTAATTTGAATTGTACTACAAATAAGAGAGAGAATATAAATGTGCAAGTAAATGAAAAAAGGTTAATCATAATATGATTTGAATTAAAATTTAAGTACAGAATACTCTTTGTAGACCTGCGAGTCTTTCCAAATTCACTAGGTGTGTGTTCAATTTAAATTTTGGGGCACAATAAAATTTTTAAAATTTGCCGTCTCCTCATTCACAGCATTCTTTTAATGATTTGAGAAAGGGTAAATTGATTAAGCGTACAGATTAATAATAAGATTAATATGATTGTTGATGTAAGAAAATTGGGTTGTTTTTTAAATTCGTTATTCTCTCATTTGTATAAAATCCACGAATTCCATAAATCTTGGAAAGTGGAATTATGGTTTAAAATCAATTCGTATACTTGTTGTAGTTGATCATCTGAATATTCCTACTAAAATTAATTCTTCTTAGCCACAAATCAGTACAATGAGGGAAAAGTTTCGAGCTTTTAGGATGTTCTTCGAATCTGCTCGAACCTTGATCCTTCGGATTCTCTAGCATAGATCTTTGACAATAGTATTGCCAAATAACTTCGCTGTCAAAAAAAATAAGGCAAAGAAAATTGAAAGTTAAATAAAAATAATAATAATAAAAAAATCACATAAGTGAATAATAAAATAATTTCTTGCCGAGGTTTGTGTATTGATCTTACATAATAATTCTTTCTGATCAACTCCACAACGCTTTCTCGACACTCTATAACAATCCTAAATATAGCAATAATGTATTCAGGACTATTTGCATTAAGACCAAAAATGTGTCTTTCAACAAAATTACCTGGCTTCTATATCATTTCTAAAGTATACTATACAAAATAATAATGATGATAAATATATATTATTGCAAATATCAATAAATTCTTAAATCATTTAGAATAGCTTTAAAAAAAATAAATGTGATTAATTGCAATTAATTTTAAGTGATATTAATATTCTTACCTTCTATAGCATCCAAGAATACAATCTTTACAAAGATTCCTTACACCAATTTATTGCTCATCCATTATTGTCATAACAATTTTCATTATTACTATTATGATAACTATAACTATCCTCATCAATAATTATTGGAATTATCTTATTATCTAGTTGGGAATAATTATCATTCTCTTCTATAATCGAATCGTCCATATTAATAGATTATGTCTTGACCTCTTCTTTCTTTTCTTTAATTGGATATAATAAAATTGTTGACGTAATTATTATATTCAACAATATTTTCAATATCTGCCTTTCAAAAATTTTACTCAATAATTTTCTCGCTCCTGATGATCTGGCAATTTTTATATACTAATGCTATAACAAAGTATCACCGATAAATTTTTGATGGCACGATCATAAATTGTACAATTAACATGATAAATAAAAGATAAATTCACTTTTTTCACCTATTCTGTATTTTCAAAATATTCTTTATTTAAAAAAAAAAAATCTATCGTAGAAAGGTTGAAAAATCAAAAAAAAAAATCGACAACAAGAAAAAATAACAAAAGGATTGAAAATTTGAAAAAAAAAATCGAGAATAGAAAAAGAAATTTGTATTAACATTATTTATAAGGCTTTTCCTTTTCCTTTTATGTCATTAACACCATTTTTACTTCCAACCTCCAAATCTTTGTTCGTTGAATTTTTTAATATTCTCATGATGTTGGTTTTGTTGATATAAGTTGCTTCATCTCCGCAACCCGAAATTATGGCCAACTTAAGATCGCAAAGGGCTTCTTCGTAAGATTCTAACATATAATGACAGTAGGCTCTACATTTCAGAGCCAAGCNAATTTTCTCGCTCCTGATGATCTGGCAATTTTTATATACTAATGCTATAACAAAGTATCACCGATAAATTTTTGATGGCACGATCATAAATTGTACAATTAACATGATAAATAAAAGATAAATTCACTTTTTTCACCTATTCTGTATTTTCAAAATATTCTTTATTTAAAAAAAAAAAATCTATCGTAGAAAGGTTGAAAAATCAAAAAAAAAAATCGACAACAAGAAAAAATAACAAAAGGATTGAAAATTTGAAAAAAAAAATCGAGAATAGAAAAAGAAATTTGTATTAACATTATTTATAAGGCTTTTCCTTTTCCTTTTATGTCATTAACACCATTTTTACTTCCAACCTCCAAATCTTTGTTCGTTGAATTTTTTAATATTCTCATGATGTTGGTTTTGTTGATATAAGTTGCTTCATCTCCGCAACCCGAAATTATGGCCAACTTAAGATCGCAAAGGGCTTCTTCGTAAGATTCTAACATATAATGACAGTAGGCTCTACATTTCAGAGCCAAGCAATTGTTTGGATCAAACATAATTGCTTTGTTTAAATCAAATAACGCATCAGCATAGGATTTTTTTAATCCTTTTGCGACACCTCGCAAATACCAAGCAGTTGATCTTTGAGGCTTTAATAGAATGGCAGAGCTTAAATCGTCAATTGCTCTGCTATATTTCTTTAGCTTGCAATATGCCTCGGCCCTGTCACACAAAGTGCTGTAACTGGTGGGAAAATCGTCGAGATATTTTGTACAATAATGTACAACTTGTTTTTCGTTTCCAAAATCTTTCGCATAGTTGATTTGGAATTTCGTGATCTTTAAATGTCGGAATAAGGATTTTCTTGTTGATCGGCGGTCAGATGATTCCGTTGCCAATCCTGATTGTTGATCTTCTGAATGAACCTTCGAAGAGGAAGAGGATCGTTTCAAAAACTTGAATGTTATAAAAAACAAAATTAAACAAGATAATGTATATATTGTTAGAGATAATTGTATAAAAAAGTCATACAGAACATCAAAGGAAAGCCAAAGGAAAGTAAAATACGAAAAAAAAATCCATTTAAAAATTGAGATCTAGGATTTTTAAATTCTTTTTAAGTAACTTTACTTACTGATAAAACTTTTTTTGCTCCAATTAACTTCATTTTTAAAAGTATAATAACGAAATAGTTTGAAAAGGGAATAACTGAGCAAAAATAGACGAAGGTAAAAGGGGTAACGAAGAGTTGTGAGTGAAGTAAAAGGATGAAGAAAAAATTGTGGATCGATTGTTTGCAGATCGTTGCCAATAAGCAATTAAGCAATTAAGTCAATGTAATGACATTTACGTCATTACGATGATCTTTTCTGTACCTCATAAAAATTATTAAATCAATCGTATTGTCACAGGAGTGCAGAGTATTTCGAACAATTTCTCAAATCAGTCTCACAGTTTGCATCACACAAACAAATAATAATACGCTCTATCTGCCAGTAGGTCAAGCAATCAATCGATCTAAACTTGCCTATCTCGAAACAGATAATAAATATATAATAAATAATAATAATAATCAAATAATAATCAAATTAATCATGAAGGCACAGTGAGTCAGGTGGAGTAAAAGTAGTAACGCAGTATCAAACAATATTTAATAATATTTCGCAATATTACGACACAAAATATAAGTTTATTAAAATATAAAGTATAAAGTTTTAAAAACAAACTATCATTTAACAACAGAAATATTACAGCGTGACGTATCTTTCCTGTTCCTGAATGCAGTTTTCTTTTCTATATTATATTTAAAGTATTTCGAATTATTCTGAATTATTTCTAATTAATAATTAATTGTTTATTTATTTTCTTACTAACTTCTCACTTCCGACAACAGTCGTATTTATACTTTCTCTTTTGTTTACACTTCATCTTTGTACTTCATATTTCATCCTTTGTGCGCCATCCTTCATCCTCGCACGATATCCTTCATCCTCGTACGATATCCTTCATCCTTGTACAGCATTTCTCATCCTTCATCCTCGTACAAGGATGACAATCACCTGAAAGTTCATCTAGTGTCACAAAATGTTATCCCCCGTGACATTTCACCTGATTACCAATTTACTTCGCCACAGTATAGTATAATATTCATGTCATGTCATGTAATAGTGTAGTTTCATTTATTGTATATTAAAGTGTGTGTAAAAAAGAATAATCTTGTAATATGCACCTTTTGATCTGAATAAATAATTTATTTATTTAGCGGAATCAAGAAAGATTATTACATTGGGGATGTATTTTTTTATTAAACAGTTTATATCAATTACAATTATTAGAAAAGATAACATTGCTGATCATTAATATCAGAGATTTCACGTCAGATTATAATATTTTTTCTTAATTTTTGTTTTTTCTTAACTAATAAATATCATTTTATAACTTTCAATCATAATTGTAGTCATTATTGCAGTGTAACTATAAAATATATATTGAAAATATGTCTACATTATACATTATATAATAGTTTTTCAATGCAGTCAATGCAATATACAATAAAAATTGTAATTAAATATTCTATTAATTGTGGTTGGTAATAAATCATGTGAACATATCGAATTTTAACACGTGTGTAATACAAATATTTTCTGCAACTATATAAGTGGTTAATTTTTACCTCTTTCAAATTTTTCAATTTCTGCTGTCTTCCTAATACATTGAAAATTGATTACACGATAAAAATATCATAAACGCTTTCATTATCAATACTATTTTAACTTTACTTACTTGGTAATTAAACTACCTTACATTAATCTTACTTTATATTTTCCTTATAATTATATACAAAACTAATATTTTATTTATATCAAAATGTCCCTAGATCAAGAATTTACTGTATTTAGCAATATGAATAATAGCAAAAATAATAATAATAGACCAAAATTATTTGGACGAAATCAAATAGGGGAACTTGTAAATAATGCTATTATCATTTTATTTATTATGTTAGATTTTGTTATCATTTTAATATATTATATAATAGTTGATATCAACCTATCATTATTTTATATTCCGTAGAATTACACCGTAAAAATCGTCTGCCCCACCACAAATAATAATAAAAATTTAACCAAAAAGGTTAGATTTTCTAATTTCATCAAGATCTCGGATATGGATTCAGTTGACGAATATGACCGTCGTGGCCAACTTGGTCAAAAAGAAGAGAACTTTAAAATAGATGTTTGGTTTACAGGAGAGACGTTGGCCAAGACGAAATACAACATGGGAAAATGGGTAAATAAATAAATTTATATCTTGTTATGTTATTATGATTTATAAGATATTAACGTTCTTGATTCGAAATATTCGAAAACGAAGGTAAACAAAAACATCTACAACCCTAAAGAAGTGGATATGGCATTAAAAAATGTCAATCGAAAAGTTGAAAGATCAAAAAACAACGTTCATGAATGTCGCATTATAGATTTGACTAATTAGTAAGTAATTAACTTTGTTTTGCAATTGTCTGTATTTTATTTTTACATTTTGAGTTATTTGCAAAATATAATATAATATAATATAATTGTTTCTAGAAACGTTTAACCGAAAATTAGTAAATATAAAAACTTGAGTTTTTATTATTTTTTTTGAATTTTATATGTACATATATGTAAATATACAAAAATTTTTTATAATTTCTGAAATTTTAAATAATAAAATATTACTGTTTTGCTTCAAATGTTTTAGTTCAATTCTTTTTTCTAAGTAATTCATCTATGTGATCTCTATTAAAACCGTGCTAATGACAAAATTATGAAATGGAATTATGAAATGGTCAATTTCAAATTTTGTTAAGGTGAGATCAAGAGAAATTAACTCGGGAGAATGGTAGAAAGAAATATATCTTGGTAAATAATTTTATTCATTCTCATAATTATTTTTTATAGTAAATAAAATAATAATAAAAAGATCCTAACATATTAGGATTGTCTTTAGAAAAAATTGGTAAAATCTTCTGAAGAATATTTATGAAATGATAATTTGGATCGTGATTTATAAGAACAATTCAATCTTGAAAATGGAGTTCAATGAACTTTGTTTATTTCTGGATCGCAACTGTTCCCGATATTCTCAGTGTATCCTCCTCATCTCCTCCTACTCTTCCTACTACTCCTCGAGTGGAATTTATTCGTGTTTATTCATAATATTCATAATTAATCCATAATCTTGTGGAGAGAACTGTAATAATGAGGAAGGAAGAAATAGATGATCTGGCATAAAGCAAATTAGAAATAGAGAAAAAGGGCCGATTGATAATGAATAATTTATGTGTATAGAATTTTGATTTTGAAAGATATAAATTAATGAAGAATTGGACTAATTGGATTGATGGATTATTTGGAATAATTGGACTAATCGAACGAATTGACTACCACTACTTATAGTTGTATTGTTGTGTTATCATCAATATTAATATTAGGCAAACACAAAAAAGAATTTTCTCGAGCAATGACATGAGATTTCGAATCTAATATTCCTCACCCAAAGTCCAAGTCCCAATAACATATATTCACCAACTCTGAATGAAATAATATAATTATAAATATTTCAATGTAAGCTACAACGATTCACCAGCAACTTTTTTATGCAGATATTATTTTAGAGCTAATAGAATAGATCTTATTATTACAATTAAAAGTGGGAGGAGTAACTTTTTTTGATGAGATGTAGTAGTTTGTGATTTCATTTCGAATAATGGAGGTAAAATAGTGGTTGCTAAAATCATAAGGGTCATCACTATATGTAATATAAGGTATTATAGAATTCACCAAACCAATAACACGAATCTTGTTCCCTTTTTGATTAAGATTAGTATTATACAACACAAAAAGAATTTTGAAGAATTTTTAGATTTTACGACAAATAATGGAAATAATTAATCACTTAATATACAAAAGGATCGTCGGTAATAACGAAAGCTTGAAAATAAAAATTTTAATCATCACCATCATCACAACATTCCCATAGTGATGATTGTTTTTTATCGTTTAAATTTAACATTGCAGTAAAGTTTATTTATTGCTAAAAACACGCTTTGATGCAAAACACTAAATGCATTGTTCATCACAATAATCGTAGCCAAATGTAATTATGTTCATTATTATTATTTTATTATTAATATTATTATTATTATATGATTACATTATTATTCATTTTTCTAATTAATTCATTACTATTACTATAGAAATAAAGAATTTTATTATGTAGGGAAGGAATTCATTACTTTTAGAATTTAACATAGTACAATAGACAGATAAATTATTTCATCCTTTTAAAACGAATACATTGTCTGTGTTTATAATGATAATAATATTTATTTATTTACTTATCTATCTGTCTGTTATGATTGTTTATTTATTTTCTACACAAAGTACAAAATGAAGTTATTGTTTAATTTCTAATAATAATTGAGCAAAGAAAATTCAAAAAAAATGGAAAGAAGACAGCATTATCATGCCTAAATTGTTTAAATATAGAGTCAAGCAATTCCGTAATTTCTATAATTATTTTTTTTTAGAAAATTTTATGATAATATGCGAACATTTTTTTTATTCAGATCGAAGTAAAGTTCAGATTTTTCCTAGACACTAACACTATAAATTAT
This sequence comes from Diversispora epigaea, assembly GCA_003547095.1. Taxonomy (NCBI): domain Eukaryota; kingdom Fungi; phylum Glomeromycota; class Glomeromycetes; order Diversisporales; family Diversisporaceae; genus Diversispora; species Diversispora epigaea. The sequence goes on from PQFF01000417.1 coordinate 20,995, forward strand.
TGTTCTAAGCAAAGTTGTGGATCTTGATTTTTACCCCATCTGATGTCAATAACCTTATCCAAATCATTTGTGTATATATTACAAATTAAATGTCTATAACATATCTAATACATCAATTTTTTTGACGAAACGGGATTTGAAATAATTGGTAAAAATTGAATGTAATTTAATTTCATTAAATTATAATTTTAGACACGCCACATACTAAAGAAAATTGAATTTATTTATTATATTAAAAAAAATTATCCTCACGGTAAAACATCGTTTTCTTGAAACTTTGACTGAAATTTAATATGCAATATCTGTACATATCATGTGTAGAATATTATCACTTTATTTGTTCTGTTTTCACGAATAAATCATATTAAGCCAGGAATTTTTATGCATTCTTACAATAAGATTGGCATTTCGTTATTTATCGAGTCAAAAGCTTTTTTAGCACCTTTAAAAAAAGATCCAAGCTTGTTTATTTTATTGTAATAATTATTTAATTAATTAAGAATTCAAAAATCAAATAATTATTAGAAAGATTATAAGAGAGGTGCACTATAAAAAAATTTGTTTATTATTTTTGGTTTTTGATAAACAATAATTTAGCATTTATGTAAAAAAATAGTTCGTACTGTGAAAAAAAAATGACTACTCAATTTTATGACCAACTATCAAACGACCTTACTCAACTTCTTGAAAGTAGTATTAATTGTGATGTCTCAATTGAAGTCAGTGAGGAAGAAGTTACTCTTGTCAATATTTATAAGGTTCATTCAATTATTTTGCAATCCCGTAGTTCTTATTTAAAAAAGAAATTCGACGAAATTACTTTCACTAAAAATCATGACAAAGTGTTAAAGTTGCCAAATATTTCCGTTAAAGTATTTAGTGTTATTATCAAGTAAGTTCAACCATTATTTTTTAGAAAACAATTTATTTAAATTATTTTAATTATTATTTTATAATGAATAATATATTTCATATATTATTTAGATATATTTATAGTGGAAAATTTCATTAGAAAAATTGGAAAATTCAGTTATCTTTGTCCTTTTGATTGCTTCTAATGAACTTGAACTAGACGAATTGGTTGAGCATCTCCAATCTCATCTTGTTAATGATAATTCTTCATGGCTAAGGTTAAACTTTGCTCAAATTTATCGAACAAGTTATCAAGTCAAAAACTTTAAAATTATTCGAGACTTTTGTATTAATATTATTACCAAGCATCCTAATGCTATCTTCGAGTCTGAAAATTTTCATTCTCTCCCTGAAGATGCTTTAATCTCTATTCTTAATCAGGATAACTTACAATTAGAAGAAAGTAAAATTTGGGAATATGTAATTGAATGGGGAAAAGTAAAAAATCCCACATTACCTACTAATCTCAATAAATGGACAAGTGATAATTTCTTATCATTAAAGGGACCACACATTAGATATTTCAGTTTTTCCAATGAAGATGTGACAGAAAAGATTTATCCATATCAACAACTTCTTGAAAAACAACTTTTCTTAGATATCACCATAAAATTCATTGCACCGAGCAATTCTGAAGTCGGGAGGAAGTTATTTTAACTGATATTTTGCAATCCCGAAGTCCTTACTTTAAAAAGAATTACTTTTAATGACGATCATGTCTAGGCATTAAAATTGTTGAATATTTCTGTTAAAGTGTTTGATGCTATGCTATTATCAAGTAGTAAGCATTATATTTCATTAAATTATTTTCGTTTTTATTTTTTGCCTAAATTTTTTTTTAATAAAAGGTTTGAATTGAAATGAGATTTGTTATAATTTTTGATGTATTTAATTCAAAATAAAAATTATAAATTTTATTTATTTGATTGAAATAAGATGTATAAATCAAATATTAGATATTAAATGTATAAATATTTATGTTTTCAAAATATTCGATTGAATGAATGATTATTATTATTTTCTAGGTTCTTAATTATAATGGTTATCATTTAAATTGGTACTCTGATAGGCATGATGATTCTGTAAATAATAGATAGATTATCATTATCAACAACCGCAATATAATTTAATTTATCAATGAATATTAAGAATCGGCAGAAATAAGAATAATGATTGTAAATTAAGATTTCGGCATAAATATCTTGAGGAAGAAGTTTCAATTTTTATAAATGAGAATAAAGGAAATTTATATTCCTGCAGAAACTTTGGAAGCTATTTATAAAGTTCGGCTAGATCTTATCGCATTAAAATGCAATTGATTTGGTTGTATTTTATTAATAATTGTAATAATATTTAATAACAATGATTTTAATATTTCTTATAGTTCGAGTGAAAGCTTTATTATCAATGAAACTTTTGAAAATAAATTAATAAATTAATATTAATTGATATTATTAATTAATAAAATATTTACCCGAAATTCAAAAGTTTTTTCTTGATTACAATATATATAAAACCTACAAAATTAATATAATTATGAGAATAAATTAATAGTAATCAATATTAACAGTTAATAATTCAATTAAGTACTTACCCGAAAACCAAAAGTTTTTTTTCTTGATTACAATATAACAATATTTTATATTGATTTACTAATTGAGTCTACAAAATTAATAGATTATGCGAATAAATTAATAATTTAATATTAATATAAAAATAAAATCAATTAATTAATATCGATAAATTAATAAATATTTACCTGCAATTCAAATTTTTTTCTCGATTATAATCAATGACTTATATTTTCTGTCATTGATTTACCACTAACCTATACATGTGGATAAAATCTACAAAATTAATATAATGTTGTAATAAATTAATAAATCAATATTAATTAATATTAATAAATTCATAAAATATTTACCTGGAGTTATTCAGTCACAACCTAAGGATTATTTGATTTCGATAATCCAATCTGTGTATTCATGCATCTAAAATTAAAATTCAAAGCATTAATAATATGTAAATAAACTTGAAATAAATTATAAACAAAAAAAATAATATAAAATTTACATTTTTTTCACAAAAAAAATCAGTTGTGGGAGAATATAAGAGTTATTGTCTACTGTAAGAACTTTTTAAACAATTGAAACCTTTCTGGAGTGAAAATTCTTTTCTTTTTGGAATTTTATATTTCCTTTGTTGCTAAAAATTTGTAAATATTGGTTAATCATGTATTCCTAATATCATGGAAAAAATGAAAAATTCTAATCACTAGAAATAGAGATCTGAAAAATCGGAAATGTGAGTTACCTTTTTTACCATGAAACTTTAAATCATGATGATGAGGATAATGAAATCATGCAAAATTTATAGCATGACCTTTCCTTAGACACCAAATTAATGGCAGCCAAGAAAAGTAAAAAAACCACACCAATATAATGGCATGGCCTTCCTTTAGACACCAACTTAATGGCAGCCAAAGAAAGTAATAAAACCACACTAAATGAATAGCATGGCCTTCCCTTAGACACCAAATTAATGGCAGCCAAGAAAAGTAAAAAAACCACACCAAGTTAATGGCATGGCCCCTCTTTAGACACCAACTTAATGGCAGCCAAAGAAAGTAAAAAAAAACCACACTAAGTGAATAGCATGGCCTTCCCTTAGACACCAAATTAATGGCAGCCAAGAAAAGTAAAAAAA
>PQFF01000417.1:25645-39324 GCA_003547095.1 Diversispora epigaea
AAAAAAACCACACCAAGTTAATGGCATGGCCCCTCTTTAGACACCAACTTAATGGCAGCCAAAGAAAGAAAAAGAACCACACTAAGTGAATAGCATGGCCTTCCCTTAGACACCAAATTAATGGCAGCCAAAGAAAGTAAAAAACCACACCAAGTTAATGGCATGGCCTTCCCTTAGACACCAAATTAATGGCAGCCAAGAAAAGTTAAAAAAACACACCAAGTTAATGGCATGTAAAAATAAGGGCAGTTATACCATAACTAAAAGCACCAGCTATCATTCCAACTACTGTAGCTTTAACATTTTCCCATTTTTTGCGTTCAGCAACATAGGATTCTAAAACTTTCATTCTTTTTCTGAGATCAGCAATTGATGAATCATCATTATAATTATCAGTTTCATTATACTTGCGCTTTCTAGTAGGCACAGTAATCCAATTGCTGTCATCAGTAGTGGTCTTGATAGTTGGTCTCTTTTGAATAGGAGTGCCAGAAAGAGCTTCAGAAGATTTGCCAATTCCAATATCAATAGCAGGTACCTCAAAATAATAATAATAACAATAAGTAAATTTATATTTGATAAAGTTTAATTTTAATAGAAATTATATTTAAATTTAATTACCTCATCATCCAAATTGAATTTAGTTAACCATCTATTTTTAAAAAAAGAAAAAGAAATTATTAATAATGATTTTTTTATAATCAACAAAATTTAAAAAAAGTTACCTATGAGATTTGATCATTTCCATATTGCACCTATCATTTGGGTTAACAATCAGCATAATTCTCAACAAATCTTCTGCTTCTGAACTTATATGTTCAGGAAATATCAATGTTGTTGCACTAATGTGTGCATAGAGAGCTTTAAGACCATCAACACCATCAATTCTCTCATTAGAATTAAATGGATAAGCTCCCATCAACATGATATATAAAATGATGCCGCAACTCCAGATATCGGCAGCTCTTCCAGCATAGAGTCCCTCTTGCATAATCACTTCAGGTGCAAGGTAATATGGAGTACCACAAGGACTTCCTATTCGATCAGATTCACCAAATTTTCTTGCAAATCCAAAATCAGTAATGACAAGATTTTGGGCTGCATCTAACAATAAATTTTCCTATAATAAAGTAAAGAAATATATACATTATTATTGTTGTTGTTAAAATTATTAAAAATTATTAATAATTAAATATAAATCTAAAATTTACCAACTTAAGATCACGATGCACAATTTTCATTTGGTGTAAATGATCTACTCCTTGAATAAGCTGTGTAAAAATTCTACAGGCTTCAGCTTCATCCAAATGGTGCTTTCTCTCAACATAATTGTAAAGCTCACCACCTGAAAAAATTAAAAAGATAATTAATTATAATTACATTGATTAAATTAATCATAAATATTTTTATTTATAATTATTACCTGGAATGTATTCAAGGACAATTCCTATATAATCATCAGTATCAACAACATCTAGCAACTTATTAATACTAGAATGCTGTACACTCTATATATAAAAAATTAATTAATTTAATAAAATACAATTAATACAATTATATTAAATATCTAATGATAAAAATTTAACAATAATAGAAAAATAAAATACCTTCAAAATATCAATTTCTCTATAAATCTCAGTCAACTTGGAAGATCCCACTCCTTTAGGGATCAATTTAATAGCAACCTTTTATATAAATTGGTATTAATTAGTTTCAAAAAGAGAAATGAAAAGAAAAGTGCGGTCAAATTGTAAATTAATAGAACATAATAAACTGAATCCGATGCCACAATTAAATTTAATCATCAGATCTAATCTTTAACCATGATAGAATTAATCATTCATTTGCATCTTTCAATTTTGATGATTAAATAATCTTACTCTACCCTAACTAATATCAATCATTGTGGTGTTTAAAATGTTTTTAAAATTTTCCATTATCATGATTACTATAATAACTATTTTAATTATTCTATCTAATGAATTAATAACATAATGTCTTACCTCTTCGCCACTTTCTACATGCTTTCCAAGTTTGACTTTTCCGCAGGCACCTTCTCCCAAAGTTCTGCTCAATAAATAAGAACCAAAAAGATCTTTTTTTTTTAAAAAAAAAGAAAGATATTATGTTAATATTAATCCTTCTATTTAGTTTTTTAAACGATTTTTTGAATTTTTCATTATAATTATTTTTACCTCCAGAGTTATTCTTCGTTTTATTAAAATATTTATCAAAAATTATCAAAAAATTAATTAGTATTAATATATATTATGCGAAAATGATAGGTTTTAATTATAAAAATTTACCATAGTAAAAAGTTCTTGCTATATTCAATTTCAAAGGGTTTTTTAAAAGAAAAGAAGTCTCAAGTAAAAAAGCAAAATTTGGAAATTTTCGAAATTGCAAAAAAAAAATTTTTATCAGAAATAAGCCAATATTTATATATAATTTTCTTTATTATGATAATAAAAAAAAATTACAATAATAACAATTAATTGTGTCACGAAAAATAAAATTTTCTCACTTAAATAAATACCTAGACAAAAAAAGGCAATTATAAATACTCTCGATTTCTTATCTCGCGCCAAATAATAATAAAAATTTCTCACTTTCACTTGAATAAACTAGATAAATAAGGAAATTATTGTGGGCAAAATTTTTTTTACATAGCATCCCATGATAATGATAATCTTACATAATAATTATAACAAGATGTAACAATTGTTAAATTTGAATCAAAAAATAAATTATAATGTAGTAATATTTGTTAGTGTAATAGAAAATTTAGATTATATTACATATTGCACACACTTTGATTAGTTACTATTCCGAAAATTAGAATGGAAATATTCAATGCCAATGGTTTAAGAAATTTTTTTCAGGGTAGAATCGTAAAGGAAGAAATAAAAAGGAAGAAATAAAAGGTTTCTATATGAATATGAGTGATGAACATTTTAAATTTATTGGAGTTCAATTTGACATGTTTGTTAAAGAATTTTCGTTTATCTATCTAATATAATAAATATAAATATAAGTCATGTAAAATGTGACTATCATATAAAAAACATAAATATTTTACTTTAATTAATCAATCAAATAATCATTACTGTTTGTTTTTTATATTATAGGACATTTTTTCAATGATAAAACCACTAGACAATTATTATTAATTACATCATATAATATAGATTAAATCAAATCATATTATAAAATTACGTAACAAATATGAGTATCTGCAATAAATTTTGCGCCACCTGCAGAAGTGACCAATAATTTTTGTTTATTTATTAAAAAAATTTTTTGGTACAACATTATCCTTTTTTTCCTTTTTTCTTTTTTCCTTTTTTCCTTTTTTTTAAAAAATTCTAATTTTTCACTTTTTTTTTTCAATCCCTTCCCTTATTTTTTCCTTTGCTTTCTTGAAAAATATTTCCACCCATTTTATTTTTTTAAAAAATTTTTTGTCGATGAACCAAAATTGTATTGCTGTCTTTAATAACTTATTATATAAGTATTGCAGTATATTTTCAGCTTTTGTCCATTAAAACGAAAATATTTATGCTAGTTTTTTTTTATGCTATTTTATTATTCCACTAACTTCTTGTTTTTTATCATTAATTTTGGTTTGTATTTTTATTGCAGCAGCAGCTTATAAGATATTTTTGTTTCTAAAATATTTTTCTCCGGTATTTATTATGTTTGTTTTGTAATATTTTTAATAATAATCAATATCTATTTATTCCAGATTGAATTTTGTTCTTGTTAGTGATGGAATGACATTGTATTGTTAGAATTGACGAATTTAAGAAGTTGATGGAATTTATGAATGAAAGATATTAATCACATAATCATAAACTTTTTGTAGTTAGATTCAAATAAGATAGAATTCTTTAGTTTAGATTTTTTTAGGTGAGTAAAATATTCTTTGTTTCTTTTGTTTGCTATGCATCAATGAAATACTTACACTAATCATTTTTTATTTCACGATAGTTTTTCTTTAATTTAGATTTTTTAAGGTATGGAAATTTTTTATTTATTCTTTGTTGATTTGGACGAAAACCCAGAATACTAATTATTTTTATTTTTTTTTATAGATAGTTTTTTAATAGTTAGATTTTTTGGGCTCATCCGCAGGCGTGTACGTTGTTTTGGTCAGGTAGATTTGGTTCGATTTACTTTTTTATACTTACCCTTCTTTTTATACTAACCTTTCTTTATTTTCTTTTGTGTGCATAGGATATGTTTTTTAGGTAAGAAATCTATATTTTCTTTTGTTGTGTACAAATTATCAATGACTATTAATCATTCATTCTTTTATTGTTAGTTTTTAGTTTTCTTGACTTGTGCCCGTTCGGTGCCAGGATTGGGTCTGGTTGATTTTGAATTTTTGGCTTTTGACTTGAATTTCTTCATTTTTAGGTAAGAAAACTTTATTTTGTTTGATTTCTTTCTTTATGCACATTAATTACTGGGATTATTAACTTTATTTATGTATTGCATTAATCGAAATATACTTGCAGTTTGATTTGATTCAATTTTATTTGTACATTATATTTTAAAAAATAAAACGTAAATTAAGTATTTATTTAGATTTTTATTTCACTTTCTTTGGTTTTTTAGCTTATGACAAAGCTGCGGACAATTTTTATTATGTAAGTAAGCTTGTTTCTTTTTCTTATTTTTTAATGAAGTAATTTACTAACTGCTTGTTTTACTTTTTTTTGCAGCCATCATTTCCTTTTAGGATGGTTGTTGAATGGTTCCGAAATAATTTTCGCAGTAATAGTTATGAAAAACCTATTAGGAAATTATCATTGAAATATTTTTCAGTTGTCAATTGCGAAGCACTAAAATTTATTAAGGAAACTAATTAGAAATTGATTTTCTAGAAACAAAATATAGTAATTAATTATTTATTTTTTAACTTTATGAAAGTAGTAATTACATTAAAATATATTATCCTAAATCATTAGTAACCATATTTTTATCACCAACCCCGCTACCATCAGCCCAACTATCATTATTATCATCAATATCATCAATAGTTATAGCCAGTGAAAAGTGCGCAATCAGTCATTTGGCAGAATTATTTTCAAAATGACATATGCATTCTAAGAATGATGCCTTTTCAGGTTTGTGATTTGAGAAAAGGAAAGAATGTTTGGATGTTTCGAATTACAATAGAAAAACCATATTTGAATGCACGTAAGCCACGCATTTCATTAATATCGTACCCAAAATTTTGTTGGATAATTTTAATAATTTTTTGTCTTCAGATTAGATGAAATGTATTCATAGTTGCAATGGAACTTCTGGAAAAAATGTTACATTAAAAAGTTTATATAATAACTTATTAATTAAAAATAAAGTAAAATACTCAATTTTTTTAAATTACTAGTTGCGAAATATCAATTCAATCAATTATTATTAACTTTTATGGATCCTTTAGGGATAAATAAATTCTTAATTTTTATTTAATTATTAATTATTTAATTATTTATCAATATTTAATAATTATTGCTCAATAAATATTATCAGGATCCTTCGACACAAAGAAACACATTATCTGTCTTATGGTGATGTAATTTATGAATATATTTACAAAATAATTTCAATGAACTTGATTGGAAAACTATGGAAATAGATTTAGCAAGAGTTCTACAGTAAGCAAATATTGATTATAGAGTAGGCATTTATAGGTCAGAAATAATTATATATATAAATGATGAATCAAAGAACTCAAAAAATGTTTGCTCATAAAGGAAGGTTGTTGAATGAAAATTTAGGATTATTAAAAGGATCTGATTCTAATCTGATTCTGAGACTATTTCAACATTAGAGAAATAAAGTTTTTCAGATATTTATAGTTTGGGTTTTTTTTGGGTATTATCGAATGGAAAACCTCCATTTTATAATATTCATAATATCCCAGGTTTAAACTACCAATTTCAAAGGATGTTAGATATTAAATTTTATTATTTTTTGTACTTATGTAGTTATTTCATTCAACACGATTTGATTTATTTGATTTCACTGATTTCCTTTATAGTATAGTTTCTCATCAAAAATATCTTTCCATCTAACAATATGATTGCTGATCTTCCACATGTTATTTCAAGCAAAACTGGATAAATTATAAAATATTGATTAATAAGCCCAAAAGATGGTTAGGACCGAGTTTAAAATATTTCTTGACAGCAGAAAAAATATATTTTTTCTGTCCGAATACATTGTCTTATGGTTGCAATTAAAATTGCTACATTATTAATGATCTTATGATTTTAATAATAAAATAACAGTTATTATACCAATGATATTTATAATTATGATAGTGATGATACTAGTTAATTATGAAGCTTCCTTGACGTTTTAATTACAATAATGATGATGACTTTGAATGATGAATGATAACAATAATGATAACAATAATGATAATTACAATGATTAAAATTTTAATAATACCATTATCATCATTACTCACATGATAATTTGAATTGGAAATAAGATGCCAATATGTATAATTATGCTAACTAAAACAGAACAGATTTTGCTCAAATGATAATGACTACAATCAAATTCGATTCTCCATTAAATTTCGAATTTCGTTTTACAGGTCTTCATTTAGTTGATGAGCCAAATCTTCTTTATTATATTTTTAACAAACATTAATCCTGTATCTTTTGAATTGTACTAATATTTATAACTTATTTATTTAACATATTGCCCGATAAAGCCCATGCTCATTTTTACAATTAGGAGAGTCATCCGAATAAACCCTATCTTTCAACAAACAAGTGTCCAATGACTTCTTTCATAATTAGGCGAAATTTTGAACTATCTTCCAAGCATCTTTAGTAATCCAAACGTGATATACTTTTTTTCATTACGATAGAACTTTTTCTGGAGTACACAAGATAAAATAACTTCCGTTGCCAACTTTGATAAATTGGGAATTACAATATATAATATATTTATTATTTAATTTGACTTTAATTATTTAATAGGATTAGAATATATTTATGTGGGCAGGAAATTATACTAGGCAAACAATATTATATATATATTAACAAATGACTTATACGGGACGCAGAAGATTTATTTGTCAACTATTATGTAATACAACGATCGTTTCTGTGTAAGTTGTTGTCAATCCTAATTTGTGTTCTCAATAAGTTGATTGGATAATTTATATTCATACACAAACTATATAAAGATTAAATTGCTATTTTGTGTTAAGAAAAAAAAAATGACTACTCAATTTTATGACCGTCTATCAAACGACTCTACTCAACTTCTTGAAAGTGGTGTTAATTATGATGTTTCAATTGAAGTTGGTGAAGAAGTCTCTCTTGTCAATATTTATAAGGTTCATTCAATTATTTTACAATCTCGTAGTCCATACTTTAAAAAGAAATTCGACGAAATTACTTTCAACGAAAATCATGTCAAAGTATTAAAGTTGCCAAATATTTCTGTTAAAGTATTTAATGTTATTATCAAGTAAGTTCAAACATTATTTTTTAGAAAATATAATAGTAAATTTATTTAAATTATTTTAATTATTATTTTATAATAAATAATAAATTTCAAATATTATTTAGATATATTTATAGTGGAAAAATTTCGTTAGAAAAATTAAAAAATTCGGACACTTTTGACCTTTTAATTGCTTCGAATGAATTTGAATTGGATGAATTAGTTGAACATCTCCAATCTCATCTTATCAATAATAATTCTTCATGGTTAAGGTTGAAATTTGCTCAAATTTATCGAACAAGTTATCAAGTCAAAAACTTTAAAATTATTCGAGACTTTTGTAGTAATACTATCTTTGAGTCTGAAAATTTTCATTCTCTCCCTGAAGATGTATTAATTTCTATTCTTAAACAGGATGACTTACAATTAGAAGAAAGTAAAATTTGGAAATATTTAATTGAATGGGGAAAAGCAAAAAATCCTACGTTACCTACTAATCTCGATAAATGGACAAGTGATAATTTCTTATCTTTAAAGAAAACTTTGAAAGAATGCCTCCCACACATTAGATATTTCAGTTTTTCAAATGAAGATGTGATAGAAAAGATTCATCCATATCAACAACTTCTCGAACACCAACTTTTTTCAGATATCAATATAAAACTTATTACACCGAACAAGCCAATTTCTTCGATTGTATTACCACCTCGAAATATTTTAAATACAATACTTCCAACTAGAATTACTTCAATTCCTTTATTTTCCAATATTATTACTAATGAACATGCACTGGAAATTTCGTCATGGATTAATAGAAAAAAAATTCCATGTATTGAAAATAATCCTTATGAATTTAAATTACTTGTTAGAGGATCTAGAGATGGGTTTGACATTAAAACTATTTATAATATTTGTGATCAAGTATCTAAAACAATTATTATTTTGAAAGTTAAGGGTACTGGAGAAATTCTGGGAGGTTATAATCCTCTTGAGTTAGAAAATTATAATGATCAATGGAAAAAGACCAAAGAAAGTTTCGTATTTTCATTAAAGACTACAAATATGAAAGATTCCATTTTAAGTAGAGCATATCATGAAAATTGTACTATTGGAAATATTTCAAGTAGACCAGAGTTGAGTTTTGGCCACGCTTTACGTTTAATTGGCAATTTGAAAACTGAGAGAAGATGTTGTTGCGAGGTTAGTTTTGAGTATCGTATACAAATTCGCTCTAAGTGTTCATCATTTTCAGTTGAAGAATATGAGGTTTTCGAAATTTTATCAAATAAATAACATTGTTTTTATACAAAATTATGTAATAATAAATATTATTTATTTATGTATAATTTTTTTATAGCTTTGTTTGTATAAATTTTCAAATAAAGTATTTTTTATTTTTGCTGATTCATTGATGTGTAAAAAAGTATCTTTTATTTTTTGAAAAATTTACCGGACTTTCTACAAATAAAGTATGTATAATTAACAGATACTAAAATTTCATCTATATATAGTTATATTGTAACAATTTATACTTACTTATAAATGCACTACAGATTTCCAAGCTATAATTTTTCCCACAGTTTCATATGTTCATACTGTCGATTTTATCCAAATTGTCAATTAACTTATTTTATCGTTTGTATACATAAATCAAAATCAAAGCTTGGATGATTTTGAATGGATTTTACTATTTAAATTTTTTACGATACTATCTTTAAATTTCAAATTTTTAGTTTAATAAAATTAGGATCGGTAATTTGTTAATAACAAAATCATGATAATGATGGATGATGATGATGATGATGATGATGATGATGATGATGATGATGATGATGATGATGATGATGATGATGATGATGATGATGATGATGATGATGATGATGATGATAATGGAAATTAATGAAAAAGGTTATTTCAAATATAGCAAAGCCATCACAAAAGTAGAATATTAGAGGGTATTATCGATTATACATTATATGTCATCAATTAAATATGTTTTTATTATATATTTTTATTATTGTAGATAAAACGTAGATAATAATTGTTCATATTGCATGTTTACAAGAGCTAAGGTTCAATGTTAACCTTTAACAAAGAATCTGTTCGTGAAAATTGAACAGTCAAAATAGGCTTTGAAAGATCTTAATCTGGAAAATATCAATAATGATTAGTCAGATCATTATGAAATCAATGATGACCAGAATAATAAATCGGAGAGCTCCACATTCATTTACATTTTTTATTATCCTATGAGTTGGATTTCAAAAAATAACGATATTTAGGTGTATTGACATTTGTGTAAAAAAATTTCTTGAGATTATAATTCCTATTTTCATTATTTTTAATTGTTCTCTTTAACATCTTCATCCTATTTTTATTCGATCTAACAAAACTATTACATCTGAAGACGTAGCTACTTCACGAACCATCATATAAAACAATAAAGCTTGGAAGATTGTGAAGATAAAAGAAGTGAATGTTTATTACATTAAAAATAAGTGATATTTCAATAGACTGATCTTAAATTATATATATAACGTGCTTTATTATTGAAACACAATATTTATTCCTATTAATCATTATTAATAACCTATTCAATTGTTAATTATGTAGTTCGATCTTTTTACCAACATAATTTTTTGAAAACTTTTATTAATATTATTATTCCATGAATTTTATTTCTTTATAGAATGGTTACATTTATCAAATTTAAATAAATATACTGTACATTAAAATATTTAATTATGAATGTTTTTCAGTTATTACTTCATTATTGTTGTCTCGACAATTTATTTGTACGAATTTTCGTTTATATTTTATTTTATATCAATAATCAATGCAATAGATACGGTCATTATTGTTCAAAAAGCCTATATTATGACCTCAAGACATGAAACAAGATAATTTGTCTAATAAACCAGTTTCAGAAAATAGTTCATATAATATTGGTTTTATTATTTATTATTTATTATTATCGGCTAAGAATGAATAAATGATAAATGATGCAATTTCTAATTAATAATGTCGTCTCGTCTTCCGAATCTTAACAATTGAATCCCTGGAACAAAACGAAAGATTAATTAATTTAAACTTGAATGATGCAGAATGTAACTTGTCAAATTTCTCGGACCAATCTGCTGCATCATCCAATACACAATTATCTCGAACATTACCATTCTGGATTCCATCAAATAAGTTTAACTTAATTGATGAATCGCATCTGAACAGGTTACCCTAAATATGGTGAAATTGACGCAGATCCATATATTAAAATTTTTGAATCCGTTTTTTGTGATATATTTAATTATGTCTTACGAATTTTCAAATTAAAATATAATGTTACAAATTTGTAATATGAAATCACATGTTCTTGAATCTCAACTTTATTATAAACAAACCGTTCATTTTTTCAGACTTTATATTAGCGGCCGTTGGCATTTACAGTTGGGTTAGCATTAATTTCAAAAAATAAAATTATTTATTTTTCTAATAAAAAGTTCGTAATAACATAATTTTTGAAATTTATTGAATTTTTATGGAATTCAAATATATTTTAAAGTGCTTCAGGTAGTGCAACAATGTTTTAAAGATCTAGATAATAAGAGGAGATAATTACAAAGTTAAAAAGAGTTTATAAAGTTAAGGGTAGGTAGTATTTCGTTTATTCTATGAGTTTTCACTAATTTTTAAGTACTATTACTAATACTTTTGTCACTTTTTGGGCTTGGATTACTAAATCGGCTGTAGAAGAAACTTTGAAATGCTAATCCGAAATGAAATAGCATTTATAGTTGTTGGGTTGGTATTAATTTCAAAAAATAAAATTGATTTATTTTTCTATGTAATAGCATAATTTTTGAAATTTATTGAATTTTTAAAGAATTCAAGTATATTTTAAAGTGTTTTAGGTGGCGCAACAACATTCTAACGATCTAGGTAACAAGAGGAGGTAATTGCAAAGTTCAAAAGAGTTTATAAAGTTAAGGGCCTGCAGTATTTCATTTATTCTCTGAGTTTTCACTGTTTTCAAGTGTTATTACTATATTTTTGTTACTTTTTGGATAACTTGGATTACTAAATCGGCTATAGACGAAACTTTAAATCAAACTTTGAAATGTTAATCCAAAATGAAATGGCATTTATAGTTGTTGGGTTGGTATTAATTTCAAAAACTAAAATTGATTATTTCTGAAATTGATTGAATTTTTAAGTAAATCAAAATGTTCCGGTGGTGCAACAAATCAACGTTCTAATGATCTAGGCAACAAGAGGAGATAATTGCAAAGTTCAAAGAGTTTATAAAGTTAGGGTAAGTAGTATTTCATTTATTCTATGAGTTTTCTAGTGTTATTGTTATATTTTTGTCACTTTTTGGATAACTTGGATTACTAAATCAGCTGTAGATGAAACTTTAAATCAAACTTGAAATGTTAATCCGAAATGAAATTTTATTTGTCAAAAAAAAGGTTTGTGATAATTATTTACATAAAATGTTATCAGTTTAAAAGGTGTAAAAACGTAAACTAATGTAAATATTGTTCTGTAGCTTGTTCTTTCCATGCACGACTGAAAGTAACGATCCAATTCTGAATAGTTGAAACTTTGGGAATATCTTCTTTACTAATTTCACCGGACTTAACAAATCGTAGTAATTCATTTTGCATCCCTTGTGCATCTAATTTGTCCTTTGTATTCATATTTCCATTCATAAAAAAACCTTCTAATAAATTTTTTACCTTTTTTGTCATTCTTTTACCACCCCCACGATTGCCTAACTTTTGATTTTCTTTGAGCGCCCAACCTTTATTTAATGGAAAGTCAGTATCTATAGAAATAATTGATTGTTTTTCTTTATTATTTATTATATTTTCTTTAAATTCTAAATCTGTAAATTTTTAATATTCAATAATTAAATAAAATCTGAAAAAATCTATTACGATTATGAAATAAAAATATAATTATTACCTGACATTGTTTCAATTGACATTTTCCATTTAGTATTGGGAGTTGTATGAGTAGAAATAGTAAGTTGTGGACGAGCCATATTTCCATTGCAGAGATTTGCAATGTGTGACGGTGAAAAATTAGTAAATTTTCCAATATTGGGAAGGGTTCGTGCACAGATATACCCTTCCTTATCATTATTTATTGGCCATTCCCAATAAAATAAATTTGAAATATCCTTGATGGTTTTAATTGTTGCCTTTTTTGTTGTATTTTTTTTTAAATTTTCGAATAATTCTCCTGTGTTATTACTTTGTTCTTCTTCGGATTGGTCGCAATTGGGTTGCAAATTAGCAAAATGTGTTCCAGCTAAATTTTTACCTGCTGTCACAATATCTTCACCTGTGGCTATATCATATCCAATACGAATATATCTTTTAATTGCATAAGATATCTAGATAAATATTGTACAGTATAAATAAATTATTAGTATAGATTTCTATTTTTAAAATCAAATCAAAATTATTACTTACAGCAACGTGATGTGAATCTATAGTAGTTTTAGCTTCACCAGGTTCTAAAAAAGTCCAACTTTGTATTTCGATTTGATACCAATTGTACCAATGAGCGATTATGGCCATTAATTCAGAATTGTGATAATGTGGACCATTATCCGAAATAACACATATCCATTTTGGCTTTTTCTCCAAAGAATCGAAAACAGCTTCAAAGGAACTTGCAGTAAACCAGGAATCTTGCTTTGTATCTGTTAGAGGTGCAGACTTATGCTAGGATCTGAGTCACGTCTTCATCTCAATTTTCACGTCAATTTGTCACAATGTAGTAAGACGTGACCATAGTAGTAAGACGTGATTATAGTAGTAAGACATGACCATAGTAGTAAGACGTGACTGTGGTCGTGTGTCGTGACTATGGTCGTGTGTTGTAACCATGGTCGTGTGTCATAACTATAGTCATGTGTTGTGACCATGGTCGTGTGTCGTGACTATAGTCGTATGCTTATATTTAATTATTATCGATAATAATTAATTATAATTAATTAATTATAATCAATTATTTAAATTATTATTATAATTAATTATTACTATAGTTATTATTTAATTAATTTAATAACTAATTATCGAAATAATTATTATCGATAATTAATCATTATTATAATGATAATTAATAATTATTATCGAAATAATTATTTCGAAATAATTAATTATTGATAATAATAATTAATAATAATTATTATT
>PQFF01000417.1:39477-69545 GCA_003547095.1 Diversispora epigaea
TTGATAATAATAATTAATAATAATTATTATTTCAATAATTTGATAATAATAATTAATAATAATTATTATTATTATCGGAATAATTCTCAAAATAATTATTTCGAGAATAATTATTCTCGGAATAATTATTCTCGAAATAATTATTCTCGAAATAATTATTCTCGAAATAATTATTCTCGGAATAATTATTCTCGAAATAATTATTCTCGAAATAATTATTCTCGAAATAATTATTATCGGACTAATTATTAAATAATTATTATCGGAATAATTATTCTCGAAATAATTATTCTCGAAATAATTATTCCAATAATAATTATTCTTGAAATAATTATTCTCGAAATACTTATTTAATAATTATTATCGGAATAATTATTCTCGAAATAATTATTCTCGGAATAATTATTCTCGAAATAATTATTTAATAATTATTATCGGAATAATTATTCTCGAAATAATTATTTAATAATTATTATCAGAATAATTATTCTCGAAATAATTATTTAATAATTATTATCGGAATAATTATTCTTGAAATAATTATTTAATAATTATTATCGGAATAATTATTCTCGAAATAATTATTTAATAATTATTATCGGAATAATTATTCTCGAAATAATTATTTAATAATTATTATCGGAATAATTATTCTTGAAATAATTATTTAATAATTATTATCGGAATAATTATTCTCGAAATAATTATTTAATAATTATTCTGATAATAATTATTCCGATAATAATTATTCCAATAATAATTATTTAATAATTATTATCGAAATAATTGAGAAGTTGGTATCACGTAATAGTGTCAATCATATTTTAGATCATTATATCTCACTACCACAGTCACGTCTTACTACTACAATCACGTCTTACTACTACAGTCACGTCTTATTACTACAGTCACGTCTTACTACTATTGTTACGTCTTACTACTACAGTCATGACTCATGACAATCCTTTAAAAAATAAAAAAGATACGTCACATCTACGTCTATGCTGTGACTTGCATGACCTCACTATAAGTCTGCACCTCTAGTATCTGTGGACCAGTGATCATATGCGCTAATATTTAATTCTGTATTTTTTTCTGAATTGCGCATATATATTAAAATAGAATGTAAAGTCTATCCTCGTTTACCAAAAAATTCTGATTTGGTTTCTCTAGCTGACTTAGGTAAGACTCTCATTTTATAATTACAAATCATAATGGCACCATTATCATCTAAACTATTTAATAGTGGCTTAAATTGTGCATTCAAATATACTTTTCGAGTTTGGTGAGATAAATAATATTTCAATTTTTCTTGATTTTCGTCAAGTTTTTGAATCTTATCGTTGGATATTTGATTTTTCAGCAAATTAAATAATTGAAAAAATTGATCACATTTGTTACATCGTATTTGATGAATCTGATCACAATCTCCAAATGCATATAATAAACAGTGTGAAATACATGAATTATGAGCTAGCGTTCCATTAGAATTAATTTCTAATTCTTCCTCATATCCTCTTCTCATATGTCTTTTTAATTGATCTATATGAGTTAAAATTATGTCCTATTAACAGTTAATAATTAAAATTTACAGGTTAATAATTTCCACTTCCAAAAGCACATACCCATCTTCCATTATCGCAATAAAAATAAATAAACTATAAATTACATGTAAAAACGCATAAGTTAAATAAATAATTGATTAATAAATAGATATTATTAACTAACCCGATTTTTTTTTCTGAAATGTCTTCTCTAACAATAGATTCAAGATTTTCAAATGATTCAAATCCATAATCATTACAAATTTGACAAAGGGCTCCAAGATCATCACGATATTTCAAATGAGTAGCATTAATAAGGCGTGTCATAAAAGAAGTTTTTTTCATACCATTTGGATATGTTTCTTCAAACTTTTTCCATAATTCAGACTTTTGATCATGTAAATAACAAATAGGTAAATTACTTTTTGGATCAATTTTGTAAGAACTTTGTGAAATATTAGCACGATCTTGAAAAAACCATAAAAATCGTTATTCTTTAATTTCTGCCATTTTATGTACAATTCTTTTAGGATTTTCAAATGGTGGTGCACCTGGTCCATATCGGCGAACATGTTTACGTGCATTCATAATTGTATCTGAACCAACCTATAAATAAGTTAGTATAAATATATATAAACTTTTAAATATGTATAAAATAAAATAAAATTTTTAATTACCGCTAAATTTTTTTTCAATTGACTAATGCTAAATCCTTCTGCTATAATTGACAAAATTCTTATACACCCTTCTGCTTCACGTTTATTGCTATGAAAAGATTTTTTGAATAATTCCCAAATATTATTATTTGAAGATTTGATTATCTCTACTGGTTCTATTTGTAACATATCAGAATGATATAAATATGATTATGTGTTTTGATCAGATTGAGGATCTTGTGCATTACTCCAAAATTCTGTTTTTGATAATTTTCTATGATGAGGCGTTACATCAGTACATCCGCAAGCGCGAAACATTGATCTCCATGCACTCAATTCTTTATCTTGAAACTGATAATTAATAGGATATATCGATTCCAATATTTTAGGAAATAAAATAATAGAACTTTTCTGTGATTTCCAATTTAAAAATAGTTTTTGCCAATCGTTTATTGTATTAGGAATTTTTCGTGACTTAATATGTCGCGCAAATGCTTCATTCATCAATTCTTGATTATCCCATCTATTTGAATTACATATTAAAAATTCTTCGTTTTTTAAATTTTGAAGTTGTTTTTGAACTTGCTCATGAGTGATTCCAAATATATATGATCCTGAAAATTTTTGAAAAATTCCAATTTTATTCCAAATGATATCGGGAGTTACACCACTAAATGTTTTAATATGAGTTTCTTCTTGATAAACTTCAATTTGGCATTCATCTTTTTGAACTTTTAATAAAAATAAATGTTTTTGACCTTTGTAACATGCGACAATTGATGAAATATAGCCCGAATCTGCTGTATAATAATTTTCTTCCTTTTCAGAGTATCCAAATCCAGAAACTACTGTTAAAAATTGTTCTATTTTAAGAAATATTGGAAAAAATTTTATATTTTCTATAAGCCTCTTGATAATTTCTTTATTTTCAAAACCAATAGCTGCCAATCCAGAATATTCGGTGTTGGTGTTAAAAATTTTATGATATAAAGAATTAATTGCCTTAGAAGGAGAATCTTCAATAAGAGATAAATAATTATCGTAAAAACATTGAAAACCTGGTTTATATGGATTTTTTGGAATAGGATATATTGTTATTTCAAACCTTTTTGAGTTTAAAAAACATTTAACTCGCATGTGTTGACGAAACGGTATTAAAAATTCAGAATCATCAATCATGCGTTTTACTCACCAATCTCGTGCAAATATTCCATAATGTAATTCAGTAGTAATAAAACCTAACTCAAGAAGTTCTATGTCAAAACGACGTCTTTTACTCATTTTATTAATTAAGATGTGTCATGTATTTGACATTCAAAAACTATATTATATCTAACCGTCAAAATTATATAATATATTGCAGATCATTTAACCTGGTATCAGCTGATATGTCAATTAATCAAAAACAAATTTGAATCTTACATTCTCGCACAATACCCTAGATTGCCATGTCTTTGTTTATACAAGTTATAATTTTTTTCCCGGAATCAACGTATATCAATAAATTTATGTAAATTCAATCGGTGTAAATATTTATAGTGGGGCACCCCCCACTGAATTTTATTGAAATAAAAAGTAATTTATGATCAAATTAATACATGTAGAACAATATAGAATAACTAATTTAATTTTAACAACCTATTAGAACTATAATGAAACTAATCCTATCAATAATATTGTGGCGAAGTAAATTGGTAATCAGGTGAAATGTCACGAGGATAACATTTTGTGACACTATATGAACTTTCAGGTAATTGTCATCCTTGTACGAGGATGAAGGATGAATAATGTTGTGCGAGGATGAAGGATATTGTACGAGGATGAAGAATATCGTGCAAGGATGAAGGATGAAGTATGAAGTACAAAGATGAAGTATAAACAAAAGAGAAAGTATAAATACAACTGTTGTCGGAAGTAAGTTTCAGTAGTAGACAATCAGTTAGTAATGGTTACAAGTTAGTGAATAATTAATTATTAATTAGAAATAATTCAGAATAATTTGAAACTCTTTAATAAATATTATATAAAAAAGTAAACTTCATTCAGGAACAGGAAAGATACGTCACGCTGTAATATTTCTGTTGTTAAATGATACTTTGCTTTTAAAAACTTTATATTTTATATTTTAATAAACTTATACTTTGTGTCGTAATATTGCGAAATATTATTAAATATTGTTTGATACTACGTTACTACTTTTACTCCACCTTACTCACTATGCCTTCATGATTAATTTGATTATTATTTGATTATTATAATTATTTATTATATATTTATTATCTGTTTCAAGATAGGCAAGTATAAATCGACTGATTGCTTGACCTACTGGCAGATAGAGCATATTATTATTTGTTTGTGTGATGCAAACTGTGAGACTGATTTGAGAAATTGTTCGAAATACTCTNGAAGTAAGTTTCAGTAGTAGACAATCAGTTAGTAATGGTTACAAGTTAGTGAATAATTAATTATTAATTAGAAATAATTCAGAATAATTTGAAACTCTTTAATAAATATTATATAAAAAAGTAAACTTCATTCAGGAACAGGAAAGATACGTCACGCTGTAATATTTCTGTTGTTAAATGATACTTTGCTTTTAAAAACTTTATATTTTATATTTTAATAAACTTATACTTTGTGTCGTAATATTGCGAAATATTATTAAATATTGTTTGATACTACGTTACTACTTTTACTCCACCTTACTCACTATGCCTTCATGATTAATTTGATTATTATTTGATTATTATAATTATTTATTATATATTTATTATCTGTTTCAAGATAGGCAAGTATAAATCGACTGATTGCTTGACCTACTGGCAGATAGAGCATATTATTATTTGTTTGTGTGATGCAAACTGTGAGACTGATTTGAGAAATTGTTCGAAATACTCTGCACTCCTGTGACAATATTACTAAACTAATCCTATCAAATAATAGTAAATTTAAACTAATTAAACTAAACTAATCCTATCAAATAATAATAAATTTAACTAGACTAAACTAATCCTATCCTATCAAATAATAATAAATTTAAACTAACTAAACTAAACTAATATCAAATTACTAATTTTAATTAACAGATAAACTAAATTATTCCTCCCAAAAATAACCAATCAACAATTCTTCATTATCCATATTAGCATCGGCATTGGTATCGTCGTTATATCAGTATTGTCGTTTATATCTTCATCAGCATCATCATCCACATGGTGGTTTTGATTTTTTAGTTGGGGTGGTTAGATTTCCTGTTAACTATTAATAAATATATTGAGATAAGATATATTAATTATTAAAAAAAAAAAAATCAAATTTTCATAATTCACAATTTTTACTAACCAATTATTTATAAGGACATGATGAAATTATTAATTTCAGGATTAGTAAGAATCAGATAGTCCATATAAATATAGCTCCACACTTCGGTGTCGGTAATAATATTGTAATTCGGTGCGGTCGTAAGGTAGTCCAGGTTATACATGTTCCCAAAATTGATTTTGGATTTTTGAGGTATTTCGACTTTTTGAAATTTATGCAAAATCTATTCTATATATAGAAGTAAAAAAAGTACCCAGTTATGTGTATCTTCAATCAAAGAATAAATCTGGGTGGTCAAAAAATTTCGGGTTTTAAGTAAAATAATTTTGTCTTCTATAAAAAACTATTTCAATTTTTTTTCCCAAAATTACAATTTTGGGGTCTCAAAATAATTTTGCGTGCAAGTATAGTCCAGGTGGAGTTGCACTATTAAAAAAAGGATGGTGCCTAATTTCTGGAATTGTCAAACGAGCATCTTATAATAATCATAGAAAAAAAAATTAGAAAAAATTAATTAAATAATTTATTATTTTCATATTATTTTTTTATACTTACCATACTCTGGATTGAGTATCAAATATATTAAATCCACTGCTTCGTCTGAAACTCCAGTGTTTTCAGGAAAATCATAACCAATATTTAAAATTTGGCTATAAATTTATTATTATTATTATATTTAATGTTTAATATTTATTATAATAAAAAATTATAATAAACAAGATTCAATAATTTAATAAATTTACTTACTTAATCACCTCAGATCGATCTCCAACACCAAATGGTAATTCACCAAAAATCATCATGAACCTATTATTAAATAATTATAATATTTTCATTAATATTTTTAATTAATTATTTAATAATAAAAATATATATAAAGTTTTTACTCACATGATCACTCCAAGTGACCAAATATCTGCTTCGAAACTATGGCCAATTTTGGTATTTAAAACTTCGGGGGCCATATATGTCACGGTTCCACAGGAGTAACTATAATTATAAAGTATTCATTAATATCTTTAATCATAATAATAAATTATTTAAATAATTAATTAGATTATTTACTTAAAACGCTGATCCGTGGATTCTAATTCAATAGATAACCCGAAGTCCCCAACTTTCAAATCCATATCTTCAGATATGAAGATATTTTCTAATTTGAGATCCCGATGCAAAATGTTTTTCTGGTGCATGTAATCTACAGCATCCAATAATTGAAGCATGTAGAAATGCACCTCAGGTTCAGTCAATTCTCCTCAATTAATTACCATATCAAAGAGAGACTATTAATAATATCATTTAATTAAATATTAATTTAAATATTTATTAAATACAATAAAATAAAATAATAAAATAATAAAATATTCCTTACTTGATTGGAACAGAGTTCCATTTTGAAATAAACAAAATCATCATCATCAAAGACATCATAAAGGGTTACAATATTTTGATGATTCAATTGTTTTTGAATATTTATCTCGTTGAGGATCTATTAAAAAATATAATTAATAAATTAAATTTATAAAAAAAAAAAATAGAAATTTAACAAAAAAAATATATAATTATTCATACATCATCAAAGTTTTGCTCCAATAAATCTTTTTTAATAGCTTTTAAGGCGAAAACTTGGCCATCTAGGTCCTCAACTTTCACACAAATACCAAAACCACCCTAATTATAATTTAAAGTTTAATATTTAAAAATTAATATTCATTTTTATGATATATAAAAAAAAGAAAAGAAAAGAAAGTGTGTGATTTACTTCTCCAAGGAATTGAAGAATTTAATATTCTTCATTTGGTCTATTCAAAGGTTTAATTGTTTGAGATTGCATCTTAAAAAATTACTTTGAATAGATTTTTGTGTGTAAGAAATTTATTATTAATAAAAGAGATTATTAATAATAAAAAGATCTCAAGTTTTGGATTTTTGAAAAAAAAATAAAAAAATATGGGAATCAGGATATATTTATAATAAATAATTCCATTTGTTTATTGTTTATAAACATGTGAGTAAAATTTACATAAATCAATATTTGTTTATTTTGTTTATTTTGTTTATTTATATTAAATTATTTATTTTGTTTGTTTATATCAAATTATTTGTTTATATTAAATTGTTTATTTTAAACTTATTTTTTAACTTTATTTTGTTTATTTATATTAAATTATTTATTTTGTTTGTTTATATCATCAAATTATTTGTTTATGTTAACTTATTTTGTTTATTTATATTAAATTATTTATTTTGTTTGTTTATCAATCAGCGGAAATGTCACGCTAAACCTGATCGACTTGTTTTAATTAGTGTTGTGTAACCTTCTGCAGATCCCAATTTCATATGAAAAAAGTTCAAAATGTAACGACTTCATTCCTTCCCAGTAAAGTTTTGTCTGAATTTACCAATTTTTATTAAAAATACCCTTAAATAAACAAAATATAATTTTTTTTATAAAAGTAATTATATGTAGTTCAAGAGGGTTTTATTTGATAGTTTAATATAATCAGAAAATAAAGTTGCCATACCATTTTACTAAACCAGTATTAGGTATACAAATGTCAGAACAAAAAAATAATCAAAATTTCAAAAGTTTTGACTCCAGTAGCTTCTTTCAGCAAGTTTAACAAGAATCAAATATATCATTTTTACGTAATATACTTTGTTTTATATAATAAATTTAATTTATTTATTTATTAATTAAATAAAGAATTAATTATTATAAATATTTTAGACGAAGAAGACTTTGACGATACCACCCATAATTCTGAAGATGACGGGCCACTATTTAAATATAACGAAGAATTATTTGAGCTTTTAATGAATGCAAATAATAATGAGGATTCTGGTAGTGACTTTTCCTATTTCGAATGCAATGATGAATTTGATAATGAGAACCAATTAAAAATTAATGACAAAAGTGAAATTATGCAAGATGAACCAAAGATTATTCCATCGGAAACTAATACCACTCTCCAAAAACAAACTCCATGTGTAATTGTTGATTATTTAGAAGGGAAAATTCAAACATGTGGTTCGACAAAAAATTTGAGAAAATTAAGAAATTTGATCGGAAGTTGGGAGATAGATAGAGATATGGTTAATAATAATAATGAAGATTATTTACAATTAGGTGTATGTGAGTCTCATTTTTTGTATGATCAAAATCAATTACATAATAATAAAGACAAACAAAAAAAGAGTCCCGAAGCTTCTACCATTCAAAGGCATTGTTGTATAATTTGTAAACATTATTTTACTATTTATAGTCGTGGGAAAGGGTGTACAAATCATTCGTGGGTTTTTAATAAATGTAATTTAATTGTTCCTTGCAACGGTCAATTTTCATGTGATGCATTAAAAGAGTATCCTTCTTTATGTTATATATCAGATAAAATTGACTGACCAAAATATGTATGTCTAGAATGTTATCAAAAAAATGGAGAACATGTGCACATACGTCATGGTAGAGGACGAAAGCCTTCAAATTGTTTACAAAATGGATTACACGAAAAAGATACATCATATGGATTGGAAGTGATTGCTGAATGGCTATTACATATTTCAAAAACAACTGATGAAAATATGAAAAATTCAATTTTAACTTCGATTGTTGATGCAATTAAAAATAATATTCCATTTACTTTTTCTGAAAATAATAATCCCTCGAATATAAATAAAGAGAAAAAAATTAAATTAAGTTTATTTATGGTTAAGATGCTTTTTATTGATACTATTAAACAAAAAAAAAAAAAGATACAAGAAGAAATAGAAAATCCTGAGAATCTTGGAAAATTATTTGGTTCAAAATTATGGTTCTCATATAATGAAATAAAAGATAAAAAAAATTACTTGGAATTTCCTAATACTATTAATGAATATTATGAAGGATTTCCAAAATTTTTGATTTTATTTTTAACTGGATTTATAACAGAAATTGAAGAAAAAAAATTATTAATATGCAATCGTCAAAGAAGACATCATAAAGAATTTCCCAAAACAATTTCTTCGTTAAAAATTATTAAAATAGTTACCTTTCTAGCATCTATTTTTATTAATATCACTTTTCATTCATTTAATTTATGGTTGCTATCAGTCTTAGCCAGTTTGGGACGAAAACCTCGATTAATATCTTCATTACATAATTTTTTAAACACTTGTTATGTCATTGGACATACAGAAAGGCATGAAAGAAATAAAGAAAAGGATCAGATGAGTAATATAATTCCATTTGAACGTTTAAAAAAAGACAAAAATATTTGGAATCTTGCCATTATTGATAATATTGATTTTAAAACCAAAAGCTTTTCTTTTGGTAACATATATGATGTAACTCGAGAGACATCACATGCTACATTGCGGATAATATTAAAATCAAACCTTTCTAGTAATTTTGAATCTCCAGAATTGATAGAAATTAATGAAGAAACATGTCTATTTGAAATGAATCTAGGTACAACAAAGGTATTAGATACATTTCAAAAAATATTTGAAAAAATATTAGATTTTAAAATAAAAGAAAATAATTTAACTTACAATCAAGAATTTGATGCAGAACAAATAAAAAAAATAATTACTTCAGAATTAGAACCAGGATGTTATGGATCCCCACCAAATCTAATAATTTTAGAACCTGGAAACAATCCAAATTCAGATGATGCAATTTTAGATACAGCAATGATGTATAAATTAGATTTGGAATTGGGTGATAATGATTTCCTTGACATTGTAGCCGATCAAGCAATACATTTTCGATTAATAAGATGTCAAGAACAATGGCCCAAATTACGTCCATTATTAGGTCAATTTCATACATCAAAAGATTTTGCTCTGTCTTACTTGTATTATTTTCTAGTTACGGAATATTTAATTTTGCAAGTGAATTAGGAGTCCGGTTTCTTGATAAATTAGAAGCAAATATTGACTATCGTTCAATATCACGTGTATTGGATCTTCTGTGGGTTGCAATTGGAACAGCTATCAATATCTATATTAAAAAAAAAGAAATTTCTTTAGAATCAATAATGGATAATGAAAATCAAAATATAATCTTAAAAATTTGGTACTTATATTTTAAATGGGCAGGTATTTGGAAAGCTCACAAAATTGGAATAAGAATCGGAAATCATGATTTGCAACGAAATTGCTTAGCATCAGCGGCTCCACTTTTTGCAAGTGCAGGAAAGAATAATTATACTACAGCAATTGCCCATTATCTTTCTACACTAGCAAAATATCCAAAATTAGATCGAACTTTGCATGAGATTGGTGCATTCAAACTTCCCTCTGATAATAATTTAACTCAAGATACACCTATTTGTTTTGCATTTGATGAGGCATTGGAAACATATGGTGTTCATTTTATAAAACAAAATATTACAGGAAATATAATTAATGAAGAAACTCTTAAAAGAAATATTAAAGCAGCCCAATGTGAAAGAGAAAGAATTGATCTACTACTAAGTGAATACCTTGAAGATACATCTATATCTCATAGTCCAAGAGCAATTAATTCAAGAAAAGAAGCTTTGTGGAAATTGGTTAATAACTTGGTTATGATTTTTGATATGGAAAATCCTTTGGAACATCCAATTTTTCAAGAAAAAGTTTCACCTGAATTAAATAAAGAGGGTTTGGAAAAACTTATTGCATATTATCCTAATAGTTTGGACCGTATTTACAAAATATATTTGCAAGAAGTATTAAAAATAGAAAAGCGTAACCCTACTGGAAGACGAGCAATTGGAGTAAAAAGAACAAAGATTCAAGAATATAAGGAAAAGAAAAAAGCTAAAAATCAAAAAGTAACACAAATAAATTCGTCCCATTTAAATTCAACAGAAATAAAAAATTTAACGGAAATACAAATTCAGAACTCACCACTTAAAAAATGAAAAACACTGCTACACGAGGAACAGATTTTGGAAAGTTTATTAATTTACACCACCAAAATTCCAGATACTGAATATGAAAATGTATTGCAACAGCTTGGAAATGAATGGAACAAAAAAAGAATATATACTTGGTAGAGTTACCGTAATAAAAAAAATAATAAGAACATATTAACTGAAACCCATAACATATAAAAATAAAAAACTACAATAAAATAATAAAATAGCATTTTTTTTATATTTAAATTTGAACTTTATTAAACTTTAATTCCTTTAAATTTTTATACATAAATTTATAAAAACGGAAGATGGATTTTTTATACAAAACACCTATATACGAAATAATTTAAAAGCACCAATATAACTAATAAGGTCTAAATAACACTTCTGGGTACTTGAATTAAAAGGATATTTGTAATTCGAAAATAATCTTGAAGTTTATACTTAAAAAAAAGGGTTAAAACAGCTCTAATAAAAGTTGGTCAAAAAATAGTATTAACGGGTTTTAAAGAAATAAAATAATACTACGGATATCAAAATTTCTTTTTGCATTTTTTTTTTATTTGATTAATTATCGTGCAATGTGACTTGACTTAGAAACAAAGTTTCGTCAACATGTGTTACACAAAAATTTTTAATTAGTGATTTGCAAGTGATGTGACATTTCCGCTGATTGTTATATCAAATTATTTGTTTATATTAAATTGTTTATTTTAAACTTATTTTTTAATTTTATTTTGTTTGTTTATATCAAATTATTTGTTTATATTAAATTGTTTATTTTAAACTTATTTTTTAACTTTATTTTGTTTAATTATTTATTTTGTTTGTTTATATCAAATTATTTGTTTATATTAAATTGTTTATTTTAAACTTATTTTTTAACTTTATTTTGTTTATTTATATTAAATTATTTATTTTGTTTGTTTATATTGTAGCGGTCTGCCCAGAACAAAGAGCAAAGTTACGTCAATCAGTCCTACTAAATCGAACTCTCGTCACACCCTTTTTGTCTGTCCCTGTTAGGTTTCTCTATCTAATTATACAGATTTGTACTATCCCAGTCAGGCTACAACCTGATTACACCAGTCAAGTACCACAGATATCTTTACACGCTGGTGTGATCTGAAGGTATGTGAGTAAGTGAAGTAAAAGTATCTTTTCACAGCTCACTATGCAAACTTCCAAATTTTAACTTCAGACTTTATTCAGTAACTTTATTCGAGAAATTACAAAATTAGTAATAGAGGTATTACGAGTTGTTAACCGTTTCTCACCAATATTATCATTATCATAAAATAAAAATATTAAAACGTATCAAATTATTATGGTGTATATCGAAACTTTTAAACTTATTGCAAAGATGTAAAACAAAAATATATCACTGTTTTGGCGTGTCTTATCTCTGCTGCTAAATCAAAACAATATGTTTCTATCTTTATTATTTATTTTTATTATAAAATGCGTACCAAAAGATTATTTATTATTTTATTACAAATTAGGTGAAAGATTTTTGTAATTATTTGAAATGTACCAAAAGAAAAATTAAAAATTATAATATCGTAAAAAATGAGTTGATCCTTTTTACATCCTAAATTACCAGTTTATTTTATACACTTTCGAATTTGTTTTCCTTCATCCTTCATTGTCACGTCTAAACACGTTCTTTTCTATTTTTAGAGATGACATACAAGAATGAAGGATAACGCACAAGGATGAAATACTCCGTACAAAGATAAATAATCTGTCATCTAGATGGTAACACACTCATCCAGTTACACTGTCATCTTANATAGAGGTATTACGAGTTGTTAACCGTTTCTCACCAATATTATCATTATCATAAAATAAAAATATTAAAACGTATCAAATTATTATGGTGTATATCGAAACTTTTAAACTTATTGCAAAGATGTAAAACAAAAATATATCACTGTTTTGGCGTGTCTTATCTCTGCTGCTAAATCAAAACAATATGTTTCTATCTTTATTATTTATTTTTATTATAAAATGCGTACCAAAAGATTATTTATTATTTTATTACAAATTAGGTGAAAGATTTTTGTAATTATTTGAAATGTACCAAAAGAAAAATTAAAAATTATAATATCGTAAAAAATGAGTTGATCCTTTTTACATCCTAAATTACCAGTTTATTTTATACACTTTCGAATTTGTTTTCCTTCATCCTTCATTGTCACGTCTAAACACGTTCTTTTCTATTTTTAGAGATGACATACAAGAATGAAGGATAACGCACAAGGATGAAATACTCCGTACAAAGATAAATAATCTGTCATCTAGATGGTAACACACTCATCCAGTTACACTGTCATCTTAATGTCATCTCCCGTGACCTTCACAACATTTCGAAATCTCGTGCACATTCCATGTGGAATTTGTGCACCCTCAAATATTTGTTCTTTCAAGGGAGAGCTCCTGCGACCCCACACTCAGTATTGTACATTTTGTATGTCCCTAGGTTTTTTTACTGTCCCAATGTCCCATGTCCCACTGTCCCTACCCTTATTGGGCTTATAAAGATATATTAAAACTTTATAAATATATGTAAAAATCAATTCTAAATAACTTTAATTAATGACTTAAACTAAGTTTTATAATGGAATTTTTTATAATTTAAAAAATTATTTTTGTCCCAAAATGTCCCAAGATGTCCCATGACAATACTGGCCCACACTCATACCCATAAATCACTCATTAACTGCAAATGCATTTCGCCGCACATTTTTAGTAATTTTTCGTACTCCTGTTTTGGAAGCTTGTAGATCCAGTCAGGTGTAACCAGTTGGAGATTCTTTGGTCGCAGCATTCCGACTGCTTGTGCGAAAGACCTTAACCTTTGCGCTATCTGGTATGTCCGTGATCCGTTCTGATGGGAATACCCTTGCAACTTGTGTTTTATCGACGTAGCTGTATGGATTTCTTGAAAGTAAAAATATACTCTCTGAGCTTTCTATAAGCGTTTACCCGTTGTCCATTAGGATTATCTGGATCTGTGGCTACAGAAAGCAGTCCGGCTATGTCGTGATCAACACAGGTCGAAATAATATATATCGGGTATATATCAGGTACCAGATAGGGGTGTGCACGTCCCGAAGTTCGAGTACCTATCAGGTACCTGATAGGTACCCGATAGGTATCAGATAGGTACCAGATAGGTACCCGATAGGTATCAAATAGGTACCAGATAGGTGCCAGATAGGTACCCGATAGGTACCCGATATATAAAATATATGATATTGGGTATCTGATATATATAAAATATCATATCGGGTACCTAATATCACATAACAAGATTTTGATCAATTTTATGCAAATGTTTTTTATATTAATTCTATGCAAAGTTTTTATGAGATATCAAAAATTCAGCAAAAAATATGCAAATAAAATTATAATTAAAGTAATTAATTTAGATAATCATTTTGAAACATTACGCGATATAGTGTTATGTGTATTTTAACTGTTAATATTATTTGATATAATATTTATTATTTATTTTATAACAATATAAAAAAATAAAATCAGAAATAATTCACAATTGTTGCTACATATAAAACATTTTATTTTAATAAGTAAATGTTGAAAACGTGATTAATAATTAAAAATTCTAAGAATGTAAACTATGGATACAAAAAATTTCAGACCAAGAACTTTAAAATTGACGGAATAATAGATGTTTAAACTTAAACGTTTTAAAATATTAAACGTTTGAGTTTAAGCGTCTATTATTCTGTCAATTTTAAAGTTCTTGATTTGAAATTTTTTGTATCGATAGTTTACATTCTCGAAATTTTTGGTTATTAATCACGTTTTCAACATTTACTTATTAAAATAAAAAGTTTTATATGTAGCAACAATTGTGAATTATTTCCGATTTTATTTTTTTATATTGTTATAAAATAAATAATAAATATTATATCAAATAATATTAATATACGTGTTGCCCAAATCTCAAATAATTTGGGATTTGGGACGCCAAAATGCACAAATTACTAGTATTTGGGATTTGGGATTTGGGATTTCGGCAAAAAATACTAATTATAATTTGGGATTTGGGACGCCAAAATGCACAAATTACTAGTATTTGGGATTTGGGATTTGGGATTTCGGCAAAAAATACTAATTATAATTTGGGATTTGGGATTTCGGCATTTGGGATTTTGGCATTTGGATTTTGAATTTGGGCGGCAGGTATAAATATTAATAGTTAAAATACACATAACACTATATTGCGTAATGTTGCAAAATGATTATCTAAATTAATTACTTTAATTATAAGTCATAATTTTATTTGCATATTTTTTGCTGAATTTTTGATATTTTATAAAAACTTTGTATAGAATTAATATAAAAAACATTTGTATAGAATTGATCAAAATCTTGTTATATGATATCAGGTACCCGATATGACATTTTATATATATCAAGTGCCCAATATCATATATTTTATATATTGGGTACCTATCTGGTACCTATCGGGTACCTATCTGATACCTATCTGGTACCTATCAGGTACCTATCTAGTACTTATCTGATACCTATCGAGTATCTATCGGGTATCTATCAGGTACCTATCAGGTACCTATCTGGTACCTATCTGGCACCCGATAGGTACCCGAACTTCGGAACGTGCACACCCCCTATCTGGTACCTGATATATATTTGATATATATTATTTCGACCTGTGACTGTTCTATTATCAACTAACTGACTAACTTGTTAAAACTTACTCCCGACAACAGTCATATTTATACTTTCTCTTTTGTTTACACTTCATCTTTGTACTTCATACTTCATCCACTAGTCGAAATATGGAATATCGGGTACCCGATTGACGGTGTAGTCGTCCCGAAGTTCGGGCACCTATCGGATACATATCGGGTATCTATCGGGTATCTATCAGGCACCGATATTTTGTCATTTTTTTCAAATTATTTATTTTTTATCGGGCACCTATCATCCATATATCGGGTATAGTATATTATTGTATATCGGGCACAGTATATCTCTGTATATTGGACACCTATCATCCATATATCGGGTATAGTATGTTACTGTATATCGGGTACAGTATATCTCTATATATCGGGGGCTTTTTTTCTTCAATCAGGTACCTATCGGTACCTTTTATTTTATATATATATATTTTTCACTTTCTTATTCCCGAAATAATCACATTTTTTAGTTTATTATAAAAAAATAATAAATGAAATACATTATTTATTAATAAAAAATATAAAATGAAATATATTTTAATTATACTATATAAAATGTTCATATTTATTAATAAAAAATATAAATGAAATACTATATAAAACGTTATCAATTATACTATATAAAATGTTCATTAAATCTATCTAATTATTTTTTTTTATTTTTTTTAGATTTTTTATTTTTTTTTCTTTTTCCTTTCCTTTCCCTTTTCTTTTTCTTTTTCTACTACTTGTTCCTACTTCCTCATTATTATCATTATCTTCTTCTTCCTCATTATTATCATTATCTTCGTCCAGATCATAAATTGAGATATCTCTGTTAACCCAATTCAAATGTTCAAGCGCCTCCCTACTCAGTGTCCAAATTGGAACACCTTTCAGAATTTCGGCCACTGTTTTGTTTTGTTTATAGCGTTCGGATCTGATTCTAGTCTTTTGTGCTTTTTGTGTATTTGCTGGTCTACTCACAATATCAATCACTGGATCGATTCTTTTGTGCAATAATTTTTTTAACTATAAAATATAATTTATTAATATCATACTCGATAGGTATAAAAATATATTAATTACTGTTGATCTACTTACCGATTCAGATCTCCACCATTTATCCTTAATATAAATCGATGTTGTTTTTTGTCTCGTTGAGGTGATAAAAGTAGCTGCTGTAGTACCTCTCCTTCTATTACTGCTATTACTATTACTATTACTATTATTATTATCATCATCGTAATTATTATTACGATTATTATCATTATCGTTATTATTATCGTTATTACGATTATCATTATCGCGATTATTACTATTATAATCATCGTTATTATTATTATTATTATTATTATCGTTATTATTATTATCGTTATTATTATTATCGTTATTATTATCGTTATTATTATCGTTATTATTATTATCGTTATTATCATTATTATTATTATTATTGTCATCATTAGTGTTCCGATCCTATTTCAAAATACAATCCGAATTAGATCCGGATTTTCTTGATCAAATCCGAATTATAAATCCTTATCCTTAAATATTTAGGATTTATCCTTATTTTTAGGATCCATCCTTGTTTTTAGGATCCATCCTTATTTTAGGATCCATCCTTATTTTTAGGATCCATTCTTATTTTTAGGATTTATCTTTATTTTTAAGATTCATTCTTATTTTTAGGATTTTTTTATGGTAGCAGCGGATGTTAATTTATCACACCCAGATTTATTAGTAGATCATCACACTCCATCTTCATTTTCATAGTACAAGACTGTGACAAATAAACGACAAATTTATTACCGCTAAAAATATTGTCACGTGTGTCACATGTATATATATAATCCGGATTATAATCCGAATTATAATCCGGATGATCCGTATCCGCAATCCGTTTTTATTTCGGATAAATCCTTTTTAAAATAAACAAATTCGGATTATAGGATCCATCCGGATTATAGGATTCATCCGGATTTATAGGATTAAGGATCGGAACACTANATCCTTATTTTAGGATCCATCCTTATTTTTAGGATCCATTCTTATTTTTAGGATTTATCTTTATTTTTAAGATTCATTCTTATTTTTAGGATTTTTTTATGGTAGCAGCGGATGTTAATTTATCACACCCAGATTTATTAGTAGATCATCACACTCCATCTTCATTTTCATAGTACAAGACTGTGACAAATAAACGACAAATTTATTACCGCTAAAAATATTGTCACGTGTGTCACATGTATATATATAATCCGGATTATAATCCGAATTATAATCCGGATGATCCGTATCCGCAATCCGTTTTTATTTCGGATAAATCCTTTTTAAAATAAACAAATTCGGATTATAGGATCCATCCGGATTATAGGATTCATCCGGATTTATAGGATTAAGGATCGGAACACTAGTCATCATCAACATCTATTATGCCAAATGTATCTCCAAATGAACCTTGTTTTATAAATTTAATAATTAATTTAGTTACAAATTAAAATAATAATAAATATAATTTATAAATATAGTACCTTCACCATATTCGTATTCTTCGTCTGTCATTTCCCACTCTTCAGAGTGGTATTCAGTTTCATTTAATATTTTTTTGACCTCCTTTCGAGGATACAAGGCCAATTTTTCGTCATCTCCTTGAAACAGGTATTCTGCTGCCCTGTTTCTCAGTTTCTTCTTCTATTTAAAATAAAATTATATCAATACTATACTTGATAGCTATATTATATATTATTATAAAAATCCTACCTTTTGCATGTCAGTATTCTTTCTCAGTCTCCTTAATTCTATTTTTCTATTTCCTTTTACTATAGTTCTATGTATTCGATGCCTAGTTTCCCACCTAGTATGTATCATTTCTAACAAATCTGTATCTGATACAGTATATTTTTTATTCATTATTTTACTTAGATGAGGTAAAAATTTTGTGATGATAAAATCACGTTGTTCCACCCATGTAAGTTCTGGTTTTATCGAATATTTTGTTTTGTATTTGGNCCGGATTATAATCCGAATTATAATCCGGATGATCCGTATCCGCAATCCGTTTTTATTTCGGATAAATCCTTTTTAAAATAAACAAATTCGGATTATAGGATCCATCCGGATTATAGGATTCATCCGGATTTATAGGATTAAGGATCGGAACACTAGTCATCATCAACATCTATTATGCCAAATGTATCTCCAAATGAACCTTGTTTTATAAATTTAATAATTAATTTAGTTACAAATTAAAATAATAATAAATATAATTTATAAATATAGTACCTTCACCATATTCGTATTCTTCGTCTGTCATTTCCCACTCTTCAGAGTGGTATTCAGTTTCATTTAATATTTTTTTGACCTCCTTTCGAGGATACAAGGCCAATTTTTCGTCATCTCCTTGAAACAGGTATTCTGCTGCCCTGTTTCTCAGTTTCTTCTTCTATTTAAAATAAAATTATATCAATACTATACTTGATAGCTATATTATATATTATTATAAAAATCCTACCTTTTGCATGTCAGTATTCTTTCTCAGTCTCCTTAATTCTATTTTTCTATTTCCTTTTACTATAGTTCTATGTATTCGATGCCTAGTTTCCCACCTAGTATGTATCATTTCTAACAAATCTGTATCTGATACAGTATATTTTTTATTCATTATTTTACTTAGATGAGGTAAAAATTTTGTGATGATAAAATCACGTTGTTCCACCCATGTAAGTTCTGGTTTTATCGAATATTTTGTTTTGTATTTGGAATTATAAACCAAAAATAATTCTTTCTATAATTAGATAAATTTGTATTAGTTATTTTGTGCCCGATATATGTATAATATAAAAAATTAAAAAAAAAAACAATTTACCCTAACTCATTTATATGATTCGGAATCTAAATATTTTATTGTTTTTGTTTTCTTTTTTTTCTTTTTTTCTTCTTCAGATGAAAATTCAAATTCATCAGATTCATCAGAAGATGACGAAAATTCATTAGCAGAAGAAGAAGATGATGATGATGATGAGGAAGCAGTAGGGGAGGAGGATGAAGAAGAGGATAAAGAGGACGAAGAGGATGAAGAAGAGGAGGAAGAGAAGGAAGATTCTTTTTTATTTTTTGTATTTTTTCTAATTTTACTGATTTTTTTATTATTTTTTCTAATTTTACTAATTTTTTTACTACTTTCACCAATTTTTTTGTTTTTCCTTAGCATTTTTGTAAAAATTTTTCCAATTGTTTCGTAATCTATTAAATATAATTAATATATTAGTTATAATTATAATTATTATTTTATAAATAGACAATTAATTAATTAATTAATTAATTAATTTTGTTGTGTGTTTTCTTTTTTAGTGCCTTGATAGGACGAAAAGAATATGTTACTTTTTTTGATTTCGTCATTTTTTTTATAAAAAAATAATTTTTTAAAAAAGAAAAAAAGGGGAAGAGTAGTTTTTTATATATTGCATTTTTCGGGCAGATGAATTAATTATTGCATCACGAAAAGGAGTTATTAATCATTATATCATATTTTTTGATATCGGACATATTATATATGAGGTAATTAAGAAGTAATATTTCATATTACTTACGTGATATTCTTGTTTATGACGCGTTATTTCGTATGTAGTTGAAATGTAATATAAGTTTAGAAATATATGTAATATATAATATATATTTATTTATAAATATACTTAAAAACAAAGTATTTTGATTTTTTAGAACTTTACTTTTTCCCTTGGATTTAAAGAT
Organism: Diversispora epigaea; assembly: GCA_003547095.1. Taxonomy (NCBI): domain Eukaryota; kingdom Fungi; phylum Glomeromycota; class Glomeromycetes; order Diversisporales; family Diversisporaceae; genus Diversispora; species Diversispora epigaea. The sequence continues at coordinate 60,351 of PQFF01000417.1, forward strand.
TTTTAAAGCTAAATCAGTTACTTATATCTGAAAACGCGAAATTAAAAAAAAATGAAATATCACTTATCAGGGTCATATCAATATTATGAATAATATATTGTTAACATTATATATATTTTAAAGAAACGAATAAAAAAATCACTTATCGGGGTCCTGGTGTTATATATCAATATTAAGAATAATATAGTATTATCAACATTATAAAAATTATGGTTTTGTTTTGGTTTTAAACGACTAGTGTGGTCTCAGGTACTTATAATATACATTACAAACAAGTAACTTAAACTACAAATACATATAGAATAAAAACTGACTATAAAACTTTTAATTTTAACGGTCTAACCAGCCACCGTAAGACACAACGAGTATCTTATTTAATAGAGACCCTATTAAAGTCAAATTACAAAAGAAATAAAATAAAAATAAAAACGAACCCTCTAACTACTACTGCACCTCTTCAACTTCAGACCTTTGCATAAAGCGTGGCCAATACTACATTACAACACTTTTATACCTTGAATCCCAGCTTACTAATCTACAGTACCGCCAACCCTAGCTAAAACATATTGGTTTGGTGAAACAAAAGTTTCTTCCAAGATATAAAGCTCAAGGCTACTATTGCGAACCAAAGTTCTACCAGCATTGACATTCTCTGGTCATTAACGGGAAAATTTTCATCTCCTGCTCACTTATTACGTTGTTACCATAGTAATATTGTAGTAGATATATCTTAATTATTATTATATATTATTGGCTTATATTATTTATTATTTTGTTATTATATTTATTTATAGTTAGTTAGTATTTATTTATTTATTTATTGATTTATATTTCTTATCTGTAATATGAAAGATAAATTGATTTACAAATATGTAGTTGTGTAGTGTAACGGTGTCCTGTAATAGATTTACCATAAATAGTAGTAAATTAATATGTAGATCATGTATTACGAGGACCCAAAGGACCCAAAGGACCTAAAGGACCTAAAGGACCCAAAGGACCCAAAGGACCTAAAGGACCCAAAGGATCCAAAAATTAGTTATATAAAGGATGGATTTTGGCCTGAGGCAAAGGCAGTCAGTTTATAGTCAGATTTAGAATTCGTTAGTTTAAGGATTCTATCCTTTAATTAGGAAGCCTTTTGTAACTAATTTATTTGTAAATTAGTCTCTTTTGTATTTGCAATTACCATTAATAAAGGTTATTATTACCTTGAAATTATCAGTATTATTGTTTTATTAATAATAATCAAATCCTTTGTATTGAATCGCCTACTTTATCATTTGGAGCGCTGTCTCGTGATATTAGTAGTTAACATTAATCAATACACCTATTAACAGTAGTTATTTAACTTCTAGAACCTACCTATTAGTAGTAGTTGTATCTATTTTGACTAATAGTTTCCTTGAATAGTATCTTTAATATTCTTTCAAGAGTTCCTGTTCATCCCACGTGTTTATTAAGAAGGATAAACCTCCGTCGGTAACAATTTGATGCCTTCTAGCGGAAACGCAAAAAGAAATTATACTGTTAATGGTTATTGCCAAAAGACGCAACGATTGTGTAGATGAAGCAATCAAACAAAAGAACGAAGCTCTCTCTGAAATTGTTGAAAGAGAACTATCCCGAGAAGAAAAGGATCCTAACTACGAAGTAACCTATACTTTAAAGGATCTTAATCGAGTAAAGGATCATCTCGATTTGATTAAACATCACGTGTGGATTCGTAATAATATTCTTGTTGATAATGGAAGAACTGTCTTCAACATACCGACCAGGTCTAAGCCAAAGAATAATTAAATTCCTAAGTTAACACTTTGGAGTCGACATCTCGAGACTCAACAAGGCGAACTGTTCAACGGTTAACACCGGAAGAAAGAGAACAAAGAAGACAACAATATCAACAACGACGACTTGAGCGACAAATTCAAAGAGAAAATCAGAATCCAGTTACTGTTAGGTTACCCGCAAGTAATTCAACAACAACTTCACCCTCCGCAACTGTTGGAACATTTGGAATCACTCCTCGACACAGACGCCGATCTAACGAAACTCCTCAAAGTTTCTCACAGGCAGTATCACCTAGGCGATCACCAGAACAAGGCACACCACGTGTAGTTACCCTTCCAAACAATTGGGACCAACTCCAAAACATCCGAACTTTCTATCAACCATTACAACCATTAGATTTTAATCTCATTAATCAACAATTGGCAGAAGCTCATTTAACTGCCTCTGATAGTAGCGACAGTAGTGATACCAATACTGAAGACGAAATAGCAAACGCTGTACTTGATTACTTGGAAGACAACTTCCATAACCATACATCCCTCTGAGTCGATCCATTTTATGGAGATGGAACTCAGGATCCTCTTCAATGGATGCTCCATTTTGAGAAAGTCGCCCGCAGTAATGCATGGGATGAAGCGAAAAAGATTCGCAAGTATGCCACCTATCTTGAAGACGATGCTGAAGAATGGCATGATGAAATAAATGCCAACGACATGGCTGATTGGGCTGCTTGGAGAGCCGGATTCGTGGAAAAGTATTGTAACACCCGGTGGAGAAATAAATGGATGCGTGAATTAGAAAACAATCGCCAACGGCAAGGAGAAACTGTTGATGCTTATTATGCGAGATTCAGACGATTGGTGAAACGAGTAGACATTAATGTTAACCAACATAAACGACTCTTTAAAAAGGATTGTTACCTCNTGAAAGAGAACTATCCCGAGAAGAAAAGGATCCTAACTACGAAGTAACCTATACTTTAAAGGATCTTAATCGAGTAAAGGATCATCTCGATTTGATTAAACATCACGTGTGGATTCGTAATAATATTCTTGTTGATAATGGAAGAACTGTCTTCAACATACCGACCAGGTCTAAGCCAAAGAATAATTAAATTCCTAAGTTAACACTTTGGAGTCGACATCTCGAGACTCAACAAGGCGAACTGTTCAACGGTTAACACCGGAAGAAAGAGAACAAAGAAGACAACAATATCAACAACGACGACTTGAGCGACAAATTCAAAGAGAAAATCAGAATCCAGTTACTGTTAGGTTACCCNGATCCATTTTATGGAGATGGAACTCAGGATCCTCTTCAATGGATGCTCCATTTTGAGAAAGTCGCCCGCAGTAATGCATGGGATGAAGCGAAAAAGATTCGCAAGTATGCCACCTATCTTGAAGACGATGCTGAAGAATGGCATGATGAAATAAATGCCAACGACATGGCTGATTGGGCTGCTTGGAGAGCCGGATTCGTGGAAAAGTATTGTAACACCCGGTGGAGAAATAAATGGATGCGTGAATTAGAAAACAATCGCCAACGGCAAGGAGAAACTGTTGATGCTTATTATGCGAGATTCAGACGATTGGTGAAACGAGTAGACATTAATGTTAACCAACATAAACGACTCTTTAAAAAGGATTGTTACCTCACATCGCACCATTGATAACCATGCAAGCCCCAGGTACCTTAGCTGCTGCTTTGAAACTAGCACAAGCTTATAAGGAAGGATTGGATATGGTAAATGAAATTGAACCTCGTAAACAAAAAGGTAAAAAGAAAGTTGTTGAAAGTTCAGACGAAGAAGAAGAAGAAGAAGAGGAAAGGAAACCAAAGAAAACAGTACTTAAAAAGAAGAAGAAAGAAACTAAAGTAACTTTCGATCCTGCTCACAACCTCGACGACTTGGCAAAGAAATTTGAAAAGATGCAATTAAACTTAATCCAAAAAATGGAAAAGTTAACTACGCAAGTTAACCAACAACCTAACTACCGCAACCGAGGAAATAACCGCGACAACTCTTCACAAAACAATTGGAACAATCGAAACAATCGAAACAACCGAAATAATAATCGAGAAACTCGTACTTGTTTCAAATGTGGAAAGGAAGGACACATCTCTTGGGACTGTCCTGATCGCAAGGATAATTCAGACAACTCCGCACATGCCAAATTAGTGGAAATTGAAGAAGAAAGTGAAAAGGAGGAAGATAAACTTTTACAACACCTGCTTGAAGCTTATGATGCTTATTTGGGAAAACGAGAAAGGGATGACAGTAGCGACGAGGATACACTTATCAAACGACCTCGTGAAACTAATATTCCTGAACCAAAACCAAGCTTGAGTACCTTTGGACTTCCTAAAACTACGAGTGTACCAGTACCCAAAGTTGTTAAAAATGAAATTACTCCAAAGAAAAAGTCCAAGAAAAAGGAAGTAATCAAAATGGTGAAGGGAAATAAGGAAAAGAAAAAGGAGAATGCAACTCGACCACCTCTCTTCAGGAAAAAGGACTTTGACATCGTGGAACAGCTACAAAACCAACCTGCTGGTTTATCTTGGGCTGATGCTTTAGAAGTTCCATCTATTAGGAAAAGTTTCTTTGAAGCCCTTCGGAAGCCAAAAGAAAAGGAAATTAAATTGGCAGACCAGGAGTACTCTTTAAAAACTACCGCCTTAAAATGTAACGTCGCAGTAGGAGTTTATACTGTGCCTACTATTGTTGACAGTGGCGCAGCCATTAGTATTGTTACTCGCGATGCTATGGAACAACTAGGTTATGAAATTGAAGAAGCTTCCAAAAGTATTATCTTACCCGCTACTGGAAAGAAAACTCAACCCTTAGGAGTTATCCGTGACTTACCAATTACTATCCAAGGCCAAACTATTCCTATTGATGTGGAAGTAATTGATGCCGCTACTTATTCCTTATTATTAGGAAACAATTGGCTAATGAAAGCTAATGCTTCGTATAATTGGAGCGACCAAGAATTAACTCTCAGNAAAAGTTTCTTTGAAGCCCTTCGAAAACCTAAGGAAAAGGAAATTAAATTGGCAGACCAGGAGTACTCTTTAAAAACTACCGCCTTAAAATGTAACGTCGCAGTAGGAGTTTATACTGTGCCTACTATTGTTGACAGTGGCGCAGCCATTAATATTGTTACTCGCGATGCTATAGAACAACTAGGTTATGAAATTGAAGAAGCTCCCAAAAGTATTATCTTACCCGCTACTGGAAAGAAAACTCAACCCTTAGGAGTTATCCGTGACTTACCAATTACTATCCAAGGCCAAACTATTCCTATTGATGTGGAAGTAATTGATGCCGCTACTTATTCCTTATTATTAGGAAACAATTGGCTAATGAAAGCTAATGCTTCGTATAATTGGAGCGACCAAGAATTAACTCTCAGATGGCGAGGAAAAACTCTTACTGTTCCTGCCAACTGTTCAAAGGAAACTAAGGAAGAGTTTTCTGAACTTATTGAAAATACCGATGACGAAAGTACTAATGAAAGTGATACCGGGACGGAAGAATCCGAAGGAGATGATGACGAAATTATTTTCAAAAATACAACCAGTGAAGATCACGATGACGAGAGCGATGAAGATACTGTGCCTGTATTTCTAAGTGAAAAATTAAATAAAAATGAATTGGATATTGGTCAATTAAATACTACCCAACAACAAAAGTTTGATAAATTGATGGAGCGAAATAAAGATTTATTTGCTAATGATGTTAGTTCATTGGGACGAACAAATATCATTAAACATCAAATAGATGTAGGAGAAGCAAAACCAATTAAACAACGCTTCTACCGAACACACCCTGATGAAGACCAATTTATCAAAGAGGAACTTGACAGAATGTTGGACAAGGGTTTAATAAAAAGATCCAAAAGCCCTTGGGCCTCTCCTGTTGTTCTTGTTAAAAAGAAAAATGGCAAGTTGAGATTTTGTGTAGATTACCGAAAACTGAATACCGAAACACGAAAAGATGCTTACCCAATCCCTCGCATTGAAGATATGTTGGATGCACTCCGAGATGCAAAATGGTTTACCACCCTTGATCTTGCTAGTGGTTATTGGCAAGTGGAAATGGATCCAAAAGACCAGGATAAAACCGCATTTATCACCAAACAAGGGACTTATGAGTTCACCATGATGCCCTTTGGACTCACCAATGCTCCAGCTACTTTCCAACGCCTCATGGATCATGTTTTAAATGATATGTTATATCAAGGAGTTATTGTTTACCTTGATGATATCAACATTTACTCAAAAACTTTTGACGAACACTTAAGTAAATTGGGAAAAGTGTTCCAACGACTACGAGCNGCCGGATTAAAACTTGGACCTGACAAATGTCACTTCTTACAACCCAAATTAGAATTTCTGGGACATATTGTCAGTGGAGATGGAATTATGGCTGACCCCGCAAAAATTGAAAAAGTTAAAAACTTTCCGATACCAACTACCAGGACTAGAGTCCGCAGTTTTTTAGGATTGGCATCCTACTACAGAAAATTCATTAAGGACTTTTCAACAATTGCTCAACCGCTTAATAAATTGTTGCGAAAAGACTCCGAACTAGAATGGACCGAAAAATGTCAACAGTCCTTCGATGCTTTAAAAGGAAAGTTAGTTACCGAACCAATTTTATCCTACCCTGATTTCACTCGAACCTTCTATTTAACTACTGATGGTTCCGCACAAGGGTTAGGAGCTGTTTTGAGTCAACGCAATGATGAAGGACATGAAAAAGTCATTGCTTATGCCAGCAAAAGTCTTGTAGGAGCGCAGAAACAATATGGCGCAACCGAACTTGAATGTTTAGCTGTTATTTGGGCAGTTGAACATTTCTATTCTTATTTAGGATTCAAACATTTTGTGTTAATAACTGACCATTCCGCATTAAAATGGTTATATTCAAGTGTACCAAAAGGGAGATTGGCAAGGTGGATATTACGCTTACAGCCGTATGATTTTGAAGTACAACACAAACCTGGAAAAGAAAATACTAACGCTGATGCGTTATCCCGTCTTTAATTGAACAAATAATTATAAGAGAAATAAATCCAACGTAAAATACAATTCGGACCAAGTTGTCGGTGTCTTGGCAAAACATTTATTAGAGTTTATTGAAGTAACCAAATCAAGATAGATTTAACCCTGTACCAACAATTTTATAATTATTTAAATAATCAAACATTTCCTGAACCCCAATCACCTCGCGAACGCAAACAATTTTTGAATAAAGTCAAACATTTTCAGTTATACAATGGACAGTTATTTAAGAAACCACGAAGAAATAATCAGCAATTCATCAAAGTAATAGGGAGACATGAAATGGAACCCCTGTTATACATGATGCATAACCACCCCACCTCAGGACATTTAGGCATAGAAGCCACTTATAATCGTGTTAAGGATAAATATTATTGGAACCAAATGTTCGATGACATTAAGGANAGTTACCCCACGAGGAAACCGATATATTGTAGTTGCTATGGATTACCTTACAAAATGGCCGGAAGCGAAACCTTTGACAAATGCAACTGCCGAAGCTGTTGCTCAGTTTATCTATGATGAAATTATTTGTCGACATGGTGCCCCTACAGTTCTAATCTCAGACCAGGGCACACATTTTAAAAATAAAGTAATTGATGAGTTAAGTGATAAATTTAGGATGGAACATCGCTTTTCATCACCGTATCATTCGCAAACTAATGGACTAGTGGAACGTTTCAATCAAACACTTTGTGAAGGTTTAAAGAAAGTCCAGGATCCTATGAATTGGGATAATTATATAACTTCTATACTATTTGCTTATCGGACAAATAAACAAAACACCACTAAATATACTCCATTTTTTTTAAATCATGGAAGAGAAGCCTGATTACCAATTGAAATCGATGGTCAACAAGAAATTGTTGAATATGATCTTGAAGATACTATCCTGCAACGAGCTTATGAACTAATCGATCAATTACCAGTTCATCGACAAAAAGCTAGGGATAATATACAGAAGTCACAAAAGTCACAGGAACGACGACACTTGGAGAAAATGCCACAGATTGTCAAATATAAGGAAGGTGACAAAGTTTTAATGTATGACTCTCGGTTGGATAAACAATGGTCTGGAAAACTTGATACCCAATGGAAAGGACCATTTACCATAAGTAAATGCTTAGATAAAGGAGCTTATGCCCTGAAAAATCAATTCAATCAACCCCTGAAGGAATTGATACATGCTGATCAACTAAAATTATATAAAGGCCGTACCACATGGGAGCCACAATTAGTAATAGATAATTCTGTGTAAATTAATGGAAATTAGTTTACCAAAAATAGTGATACTATGCGTAACTTTAATTAATATTTAAGCAACAGACTCTCTACTTTTAGAAAATTTAGTCAGCATGACACGAAACCAGCGATTTTTAGACAAAATGCATTTATATAAACAAGACCTTTTGAATATTGAAGGAAATGTACCTATCCAACAAATAGACCCATACAGACTTACCGACCCTTGGGAACAATCCATCGATACAGTATTTCAATTGTTAAGACAAGAAATTATCCATCGTAATCGAATCAAGACATTAATGTACACTTATTATTTAGGAGAGTTATTAAGTTTTAGAACTCTACCTCGAATGTCATGGTTGGATTATGTGCAACAAAATGATATCTCTGATGAATATCGTTATTATTTGGGAGCAATGAGAACTTATAAAGTATTTCAGGATGATAGAGAACAAATTTATAGAACAAATTACTTATCTTTATATGTAATGGCNCGAATGAGTAAAAATAACTTCGACAATAATTTCATGCCTTTTGTACAGGCTATTAGAGATATTTCGGTGAATATAAGGTCATAAGAGGACTTATGAATTAATTGGGAGGGTAACTGTTACCATAGTAATATTGTAGTAGATATATCTTAATTATTATTATATATTATTGGCTTATATTATTTATTATTTTGTTATTATATTTATTTATAGTTAGTTAGTATTTATTTATTTATTTATTTATTTATATTTCTTATTTGTAATATGAAAGATAAATTGATTTACAATTATGTAGTTGTGTAGTGTAACGGTGTCCTGTAATAAATTTACCATAAATAGTAGTAAATTAATATGTAGATCATGTATTACGAGGACCCAAAGGACCCAAAGGACCTAAAGGACCTAAAGGACCTAAAGGACCCAAAGGACCCAAAGGACCTAAAGGACCCAAAGGACCCAAAAATTAGTTATATAAAGGATGGATTTTGACTTGAGTCAAAATCAGTTCCGTTTAGTTTAGTTTTGAGTTTGATAGAATTAGGATTCTATCCTTTAGTTAGGAAACCTTTTGTAACTAATTTATTAGTAAATTAGT